>MU224590.1:873526-887426 GCA_018584345.1 Thuja plicata | reverse complement strand
CTGAGCTTTGCATCGGACGGCTGTCGCTTGATCGCCATAAAACTGAGGATGCCCTTAAATTGTCTTGCGATCCCACGACCAAAGGCAAAGAAAACCTTTTTCTCAAAGTTGCGTGACCAATTTTCATTGTCTGGCGATCACCCGACTGACGGCCCACATCTACACGTCATATGCCATCTGTCACACGGCCACTGGTTGATCTGTCTACACATTGGAATGCTGAGTCATCACTTTGTTCCCGTGACAAGGCGACCCAAGGTAAATCATGAAGTCTAAAGATGTTTTAAAGACTGTTAAATTCTTCACGTGATCCAGCGACTGAGTGGTAGGTCCCATTCATTTTGTGACTTATAACATAGATCTGGCGACCTTGCGACCAAAGAACAACGCCAAGTCGGAGGATGCAGAGGGAATATTCCTTATGGTGAAGAGACTATACGACAAAGTGAAAAGCAAAGTCGGGAGATAAAAGAGAATATTCGCTGAGGCTCTTGCGATTACCCGACTGACTGAGAGGGTCCCACTTTTCACAAAGGCTTAACATGGATCTGGCGATCATGCGACTGAAGAGAGGAGCCAAGTTGGAAGACACAAGGGGAATATTCCAAAGTATTATCAGACTACGTGACACAAGGAAGACACAGAGTCAGGGGAAAGAAAGGAATATTCACCCAGGCTGAAGCGATCAAGCGACTGAGAAATAAAGCACATGCTCTAAGTAACTTAGAAAAAGTAACGATGAAACATAACGTGCCAAGGGTTTAGGGCCTATTTCACCTTGTTTGCACATTAAAGACTTAGGGTTTTTTAGGGTTGAAGGCCAAGTGAAGACATGAACCCCTGGAAAACAAGACAGAAGACGCAAGACAGGGCAAACTAGGTCAATTGCACAGAATGGGAAAATTTGGGCAACAATTTGTTAAGGACCAACTAGGATCTAAATAGAGAATCAATATCTTGTGGAGCGTAGTTATCAAAATTTGACATCTCAAATGCAGTAAGTCTTCCTACCATTACTTCTAAAGTCAAATTGTTATTTCAAGTACATCTTAATTCTTGAATTGCAGAGACTCTAATAGCATATACAGGAAGAAGAGTTCTTAGTACCTTTCTCATAATGGTGTTATCATCAATGGTTCCATTAGCTCCTCTAATAGAATTCACAACTTCCTTTATCCTACCACATTATTGAACAATATTGTCTCCTTCTTGCATTTTAATTTCATCAGACGTACCTCTTAAACTTTTAGATTTGGCTCTTAGCACATTTGTATCTCCTCCATAGATGGTTGCTAGGGTATCCCACATCTTCTTTGCATTTGTGTAGTTTTTTGTCTTTAAATTCAGGATAGCTCATGGATGATGCGATCTCCAACATTGCTTGATTGTGTTTCTTCTTTTCTCTTAATTGTTTAGCAGTGAGAGGTGTAGTTGGGACTACATAATTATGTTCAATATAGCACTTAGCAGCATCACCAATACCAGCCAGATGCAATTTCATCAAACTCTGCCATGCAGGGAAGTTATCTTTGTTCAATTTTTGTACCTCCTTTTTATACATCTTGATCTTTTGCTCCAAGTACCTTCAAAGTTGTTAGTCCAAATCTTGATCTTTGTCTTTTATGTTTGTTTTTTAGAGTCCCCTTGTTATTTTTGTGAATCTCAAAGCTGCCTAAGTCCTCATGTTCAAAATCTCAGCGAAAGGATCTCGCCTGTGTTTTGCCTATGTTTGTAAAAAAGGAAAATCTTTTGCTAACGTGTTTCTTGAACAAGTTTGAACAGCCTTTAACAACCTTAAACTTAGTTCAAAAGTGTTCAAGAGTGTTCAAGCTCATTCATGTTTTTATGAAGTAGTAGCAGGTGAATAGCATTTTTACTAAAAGGGGTGTTTCGTGATCGCAAGCTTAAGAATTTTTGGTTAATTAAAGATGGGAATTAGTAGTTAAGCATGGGACTTCTAGTTTGAAGATGAAGGCAGGATACAAAAGGAAGAGAATTGAATAGTGAAGAACAACCTTGAACTTAGTTCAAGAGTGTTCAATGTTTTTAAAAAAAGTGACACGTAGCATAAGCAAAGGACTACCGCCATATTTTTAGTTGTGGACCCCACTCAAAAAAGGCTTTTAATGAAGAAAGGTATTGGCGGCGGTTACGTGTGTCCGAGCTATCAAATTAATGAGGAATTCGTGTGGCATAAAAGTTTGCACAAGTGGCAGTAAATGATTGCGTGTGTGAACGGTCACTTCATTCTTTGAGATTTTAGTGCCTTAATGATGGGAAATTAATTACCAAATTCATGGTGTTTCTTATTAAAACCCTTCTTAGTGTTCATTTTTTTTTGAAATATTGTCACTGTTTGTATGCGCAAAGAGTGGAGGTAAGGGTTTTTGGAGCTCCGGTCATAGAATTTTCCATAGTGATTAAGGTAAGTTAGGCTGTCATTCCTCAAGTGTTTAAATTTAAGAGCTTGTGAAATTTACGGGAGTTTCTGTAGAAATTCTCAGTCTGTTCTTGCAAGAATGAAGTCTACATTCCATTTGTTTGGAAGTGTGTCTAGTTTGGTGTGCAAAAATCCTATTGTAATAGACACAGATTTAGAGGGATGTGATGTTGAAGGAATAGCTGATAGGCTTACTGAGTTTGTTGAATAGATTGTCCCTTTTGTTAAAATTTTTAGTAGTGGGTTGTGTGTAGCCGCTTGCTTTCCTCCTATAGTGGTATGTCCTGAACTTGTCCATGAGTATATCCAACACTATGACTAGCGAACCAAACCAATTCTCAAAATAAATGGTGAGGTATTAATGGTTGTGAACAGAGGAATTGTCACTTCAACTTTCCAAATCCAAGAGCGAACTTTTCCTACTTTCTCTCTTGCACAATCTCTTGTTAAGTTCAAGCCAATGCTGACGCAAACTGTACCGCAATAGCAAAGCACTAGTTATTAAACACCCAAAGGGGAGGTTCTCGCTTACCAAAAAATCTTAGCAGAAGTCATGTGCATTCATACATTAGTCATATTATGGTAATGTTACATAGAGTTAGAGGGTCACCTGAGGCTTCCTATTTTTTAGACTGGTTGTTCTGTTATGTAGAAATTTTTTTAGAGGGAAGACACAAGTTGGATTGGGCCGAATTAATTACAGAAACTATGAGAGAACAACTGAATAATTCCAAGCTTACTGGATGTAGATTTTTCATGTCTTCTTATCTGATGTGCTGTCTAGAATGTAGTAGGATATGGGATGGTATGATTGATGAGCCTTGGATTGATGGAATGTGTGTTTTTTATTATTTTCCTATTCTTCGCAAAGACAATGTGATTCAGAATTACAAAAGGGTTCATGATACCTTTATGGGTAAGCTTTGTTTCAAGATGTCTGGAGATTCAACCAAGAGGATGAGTTCAAAAGCTCAGTAGTTTGTCACAGGATTTGGGAGTTTTTATATTTAGTTCCCTAGGTTCTCTTAAATTAAAATTGGTGGTTTCGAAGATGCCCCTACAAAATTACCTAGGTATGCCTTTGATTGTTTCATCCTTGTAGAATTCTGTAGATAGCTTGCTATTGTGCTTAAACATTTTCTTCCTAGGGAAGGAGGGGATAAATTCTTCTCGTTGCAACTAGGTAAGTTTTCATGTCTGACTATTGGAGATGCAATAAGTATTGGAAGTGACCTTGGTCATTTTGATTTTAAGTATTATATAGAGCGAACAGACTTTGATAACAAAAAATTTTCTAGCGGGAGCCTAGGCCTTCTCACATGTTTCCAGTTCCCCATCTAGAGGATTTCTAGGAGGACTATGCACATGAGTCCCAATTCATGACGAGAGGCCATAGTAGACTTTGCATATCCTAAAATTTGTCCATGAGAATGTACAGTTCAGCATAGAGGGGGTAATAGATGACGGCTCTGACTTGGTTGAACCCAGTTTTAAAACACTCTTGGAAACTGAAGAGATAAATATTGATTGGTCAAAAGAGGAGGAGGGCAACATTAAATGCAGAACACGACATGTGCTCAAATTAACTAGAAAATGGCTACAGACAAAAAGATAATAGTCTAGTCGTAAAACAATTGGAGTTAAAACTTTAATTTTATTTTCCTCCTCCTATGTTTCTAATTCTCCTAAACCATCTGGTAATGGAGGTTCCTCTGACAAGCAGTAGAAGAAGGATTCCAAGAAGAAGTATGTTGCAAAACTTTCCCCTGTGGCCTCCCATCAATGCATTACCAGGTCAAGATCCTGATCACAAAGTAAAAGGAAGATGACTCAGGAGCAGACATAAATAGTTAATTTGGAGGATGAAATTTTTTGAGATTTGAACTAGAAAATTAGAGATGATGACCAAATCAGGAAAGATCTCTTTTACCTTGATGATGTAACCCTAGATTTAATGGACACCACTGCTAAAGCTGGCCCTCAGCTAGCAACAACAAATGATATGCCCAAATGGTTAACTTCTTCAGTTAATAGGAAATGGATTTTGATTCATGTATCTATTCCAATGGAGGATATAGTCAGTAAGTATGCTCAAAAGACTCCCAACGCCAATAAAGTGAAGATTACAACACATATGTTTGCTGATACTAAAACTAGGAAGTGGATAGCTGAGGCAGCTACTTACATACCAAAGGAAGAGAAGCAGGATGTGGCAGTTGAAGATTTTGAAGTAACTAAAATTGACTTAGGGACTATGGACACAATAGGAAAGAACCAACTTTTCAAGGAAAAAACCCAACAGATTCTGATCACATCAATGTAGGATAGCAAGGAGAAGAAGGAATTGAAGAAAACCATTGTCTCACTTTCCCAGTTCATCAATACATTCTGCAACTTTGATGTCACCCCACTATCCCAATCATCTCAGGTATTTGACCCCAACTCTGCAGAAAGTAAAACGTTCCTCAATCAAGTTCAAAGGGGTTGGACTTTGGTCTCTTCAGTTGATGAGTGGATGTCCCAAGTGCTCAATAATGGTAGGCAATACATTAAAGATTCACATTCAATTCTTCATTACACCGAGGCAGTAATGGGAGAATTGCAAGCTCAATGCCAGATCTGGAATACAGAGGAGGAAAAATGGGTGTCAGCAATGAAAAAATTTATGGAGATAGAGAGACACGGCTTTAATAAATTATGCATTGAAAAGTCCCTAAAAGGTGCCGAAGAGTCTCTTTTCTTCATCCTTAGAAAGAATATTAGTTGGCATATCGCTCTCATAAGGGGTACTATTGCAGAAAATAAGGAATATGAAATTGAAGCTAAGCAAATCCAAAAATCTTCCC
The DNA here is from genome assembly GCA_018584345.1 of Thuja plicata. NCBI lineage: Eukaryota > Viridiplantae > Streptophyta > Pinopsida > Cupressales > Cupressaceae > Thuja > Thuja plicata. Next base: position 882,140 of record MU224590.1, on the reverse strand, counting down.
TTAATGAGTTGAAATTGATTAAATTCACATATAACTACCCATCAGTCTTTGGTGAGAAAGAATTAAAGGGCACTCTGGATGCTTTCGACTCAGCAATAAAGACTATCAGGGAAAAGATCAATCCTAAGGCCTCTGACTTAAGTTAGATAGCAAGGATTGAATCTATGCTATATCTGTGTGTCGATCAGTTATCCAATGCCATTGAGAAGGTGAAGAAATTGAGATGGAGCAAAGATGCCTCTATGGCTCGGATAGTAAATTCTAAGATATCGCATTTGTCACTTGGGAAAGAACTAGTTCAAGCCGTATAAAGAATGGAAGCCTTCTCAATCAGTTACCAATGAAGAAGGAAGTCCATTGGGGAGAAAGGATCATGCTGTTCATAAGAGCCTAATTTGGCTATCTAGTTTTACTGAATTAACATGCAAACTTTATAGGATGTGTGTCCTCTTTCTGGTGGTTTAGTTACTTAACTATTTTCCTGAGAGACCGTATTTTTTGGGAGGCCTCTCGGCACTCTGCTACTAATTATTTTAGCTGCTCAAAATTTTAAGGGGTTGGAAAAAATTATGGCTGATAGATATAGATTTTGATAATTACAGTTTGGATTGTTAAATGTTATGAACATAATAGATTTCAAGAAATTATCTGTGTAGTGATTTCTAAAATATATGACAGTAAGGTTATTGAATCTGTGTTGTTTACAAACCAAAGAAAGGTGTCCTGTGTTTACATATTGTTTATTCTATTTTATATATTTGTCTGTTAGTTCATAATATCCAAATTCTGGGTTTTATCTTCTTTCTATTATCGTTGGCTGAGAAGTTGCTTATATTTCATGAAATGCAATTGTGGAAGTAACTGTGTTTCCTTCCTACTCATTGTTTGGTTTTATTCCCTTCATATTTGCTTAGTAGCATATCATCAAAGAATGATATTGTAGCCTTTATAATCTTTCTGGTTAAAAGCTAACCGATTGAATCGTTATCTCATTTCATTGAATATCTTATTAGGGAGTTGTACCTATTATAAAATTCAGAGGGAAGTGATCATAAAAGATACTTACCCAACTGTTAGAGATGGTTTTTCTTTTAAGGGTGATAGAGTAAACTTAAAAGGATTTTTTGTGGAAAGACAAATCTATTTACTAACAGATTTTTGGTGACTCTACTGGGGAGCACTTATAGTGTAGACCTATTTTTAAATGCTTTCTTTTATGAACAAGATATGGTCCTACCAGCTGTGATAATACCAAACTTGGAGGAGCAACCTCTTATTATTCAACCAGATCTTAACTTCCAAAATACCCAAGAGGACATAATTTATGATTTGAACACTGTTGCTTGGAATTTAAAGACCAGCTATCACCATTATCAACAAGTTCTCCTAGTTTTAGAAGAAGAGGAAGATATAAGAGAGTGGTTGAGAGGGCTCCCAATCGCCCAAGAGGCATAAATCATTAACAGAATTGCTCAGAGGCAATAAAAGAATATAATACTAGATTCTCGACCATGTACCAGGTCCCAGAGGAAGGAGGGTATTTTTGATACTTTCTATGAGAGTTTGCAAAATCTTCATTTTTTGACCTCTTCCATTTTAAAACCCAAAGCCAAGAGCAGACCTTCTTCCCCTCCTAAAACTACTTCCAATTCTTCCCCATCCTCTAGTGTCTAGAAAGCTTTAACTTTGTCTGGTATTCAAGCACCGCCTCTAGTAACAATCTTTCCAAGTGTGGTTATGGCTCAACCATGGGGTGTAGTAGTTGGTCCTTTAAATTTAGGAACTCATCATCCTCTCCCTAAAGGTATTAAAGAAGTCTTGCCTAAATTTTCTGGAGATGGTAAAGTCTCAGTAGATGAGCACTTGAATGCATTCAATATAGCTACTACCATTTTGGTAGTGCAACATGAAGATGTAGCAGTCAGACTCTTTTCTCAATCCCTCTAAGAAGGAGCTATGAAATGGTTTTGTCATTTGCCAGTTGGGTCGATTACAAATTGGCAAACCATGAGGACTATGTTTGAAGGATGTTTTAAAGGGGTTGATGATGAACATTCCTTGCTAGCACAATTAACACAAATGAAGACAGAGATTCATGAACCAATGAGAGATTATGTGGCAAGATATAACAAAGTTATCCATAGAATACCTACTTCCAAAAGACCGACCCCTGAAAACCAACAATGTTTCTTCATAAACTCTATGCCCCTAGACATAGGTTTTCACTTAAGAAGGAGTAGGCCAGCTGATTTAGCTATTGCCCAAGGACATGCCACTGAGTTAGAAGATGATCTTATTATAGCTAGGAAATGGAGAAAAGATGTGCATACTTCTCACTCTCAACCTTCTACTTTAGCTCCTACAGATCTAATTGTTCAAAGAATCATGAATGATGTAATTGCCTTGAAAAGGCAGTTACCAAAACAAGGATCTTCATTTCCTTCCCATTATCAAGATATAAGCCAAAAGTAGCCTAATCAATGGCACAATAAAACTCCTTTGTTGTCTTCTAATCAACCAAGATTGTCGCTGGAAGCTTCACCAAAAGAGGCTATCATGTGTTCTTTTCACCTGACAACGGATGATGATGGTAATTCTTGCCCTGATATGCAAAGACATGTACAAATGGAAGCCACCAAAGATGTGTTAGGAGAATGTACTATAGAAGAGCTCCCTCAAGATAGACCTAGCAACTCTGGCTCATACTTTTTAGAATATGAATCTGACTCAGAAAGAGGAGATATTCTGGTCACCCTTGGGGATCCCGCTTGTGCCATGCTCACTCGAAATTAAAAATTTTCAAAGAAAACTTCAACATCAGCTAATATTTTCCATAAGACTTGAATCCTATAATTAATTCTTCTCCTCCTAGTCCTTGGAATCCTGATGTTAAGGTTGTGCAAAAATATTCTAGCATGCCCTCTTTTGATATCGTAGAATTTTGCAAGTCTTCTACTATCCAAATCTCTCCTACGGAATATCTGAGATTAAATCAAAAAGAACTAGATAAGTTGGTCAAGTATGTCAAAGGTGACCTTTCAAATTTGTCTCAATCTAACCAATGCACTGATGATCAAATTGATGATCCAGTTGATATTCCTGTAGTTGTTTCACCGTTTGTCATGAATCAAAGTGACACTGTTGTCACTCCTACCTCAGAATTGAAATGTGAATTTGATGAAACCAGGAAGCATGACACCTTCTATATTTCTCTACTCCTTAATGGTCTTAAACTGAGTAATTGTGTTATAGACTCAGGTGCCTCTGATAATGTTATGCCTTCATCTATAGCCAAAGCTTTAGGTTTAACCATGACCAAAAATTTTGGGAGGTGCTATTCTATTGATGGGAAATAGGTGCCCTTAATAGGTCAAGTTAAAGATGCTCAAGTTGTTTTAGCCACCCATCCTGATAAGAGACTCAAGTTAACCATTTTAGTAGCAGATATACCTACAAGTTATGGTATGCTCTTGAGTAGAAATTTCTGCAGAGACATGGGTGGGGAAATAAAGAAGGATTGGTCAGAAGCCGTTATCCCTATTGGGAAGAAAAAGGTCAAATTGGAACCTGAAGCTAAAAATAAATACATTGTAATTCCATCTGATGATCCTATGGCACAAATCCTATTCCAAGACTATGAGTTTGGTAATTACATGATTTTCTCAGATGAAGCCCCTCCTATTTGTGAAGACTTTAATGAAAATGAGAAAATTTGGTTGATGGAGTTTGATGGTAGTTGTGCTACCACAGGTTCTGGAGTAGGTGTAGTCTTTAAAGGGCTGGATGATCAATATATTCCTTTCTCTTACAAATTGGATTTTAAAAATACCAATAATACTGTCGAATATGAGGCTCTGTTAGTAGGGTTGTGAGAGGCAAAGACATTGGAAATAAAGGCACTTGTTGTGAAAGGTGATGCCGAGCTTATTGTTAAACAAGTGAAGGATCAGTTTATAGTAAAAAATGAGCATCTAAAACAGTACAAAAATTTAGTGTGGGATGAAGTGGATTCTTTTGAAGCTTTTTCCATAGAAGCCATTCCTAGGAGTCTCAATACAAGGTCTAACTCCCTAGCTGTATCAGCGTCTATACTTCTTCCTCACCTAGATTTCAAAATAGGAACATATAGGGTTGAGATGATATATAGACCAGCTATCCCAGATAACATTGAACACCTGCAAGTTTTTGAAGATGATACTCAGATTAGAATTTTATGGCATGTGTAGAAGTTTTCTCATCCACGTACTTTGAAGGAATGAATGAACACAGTGAAAGGTTTAATCCTGAATTCTTACTGGAAGAAGAAGTTGTCCAGTTGAAGAGAAACAAGATTCCCAAAGGTTTGGTTTCCTTAGAGAACTTTTTTTCTAGAAAAGATGGGTGATCCCACAAAACTGTGTCCCACTTTTTGGCCAACTTTGACACTGAAATGAACATTTTGAAAAAAAAATTCACTTTCGAACATCAGTTGTCATTAAACCATTAATAATTTGAAGATGATGTAAACTAGTGACTTTTATCATTTTGTTTCTAGTTTATAAATATATATATATTTTTTAAATGGAATTTATTTGTATCCATTTTTCCTTCTCCTTCAAAAATTATTTTTGTGAAAAATCAGGATTTTTCAGGAGTGACACTCACTTTGATCAACATAATTTTTTTTATAAAACTGATAAGAACATAATTATTTTGAATTTAGGTTTGTAACGCAAATATCTAGGGAATACATTTGGTTTCATTCAATTTGGTTGAATATTTAATAGTTTATTGAGTTATGAAGTGACACTAATTATAATTTGGACATAGGTTCACTTTGATCGCTCTAACTCTATCTCTATATATCGAAATTAATTTATTCTTTTTTTTATAGAAAGATAACATAAAAACCTATTTCCTACATATTTTTCATAATTTTTTCCCCTAATTTACTATTTTCTAGAAGCCTCGAACAGAGAAGTCTCTAAATGGTCAGACAACCTATGTTTAGTAAAACTTAAAAAGAAAAGTATTGATAAAATCAATATATATATAACTCATAATAATTGGAAAGCTTTCTTGGAGTAATATCATCCTATATTTGGGTTTTTCAAATGAATTTATTTTATCCAACAAAAAGTTAATGTCAAAGTGATTTTTTGTCAGCATTTTGATGGGTTCAAAGGAGACTTGATTATAGGTGTGAGTGAGGAGTAGAAGGATTATACCGAAGGGATTTTGATCCAAGAGGCTTTTATCTATCCATTTTGAATTTACTCCTTCAAATGGGACCTCTCAAGGCTTAAATCAACTTATTTTCTTAAAAATGTACAATTTCAGCAAAAATCAGGATGTTCAAAAAAGTGGGACACACTATTGTGGGACCACCCAGATGATAGTTTCATTTCAAGAAAAAACTCTAAGCCAGATGTGCAAAAGGAATATGACAAAGTGAACATTGGCACTGCAGCCAAACCCAGATGGATATCTATAGGTAAGACTTTGTCTGTTCAAGAGAAGAAAAACCTTCAGATCCTGTTAACAGCCTGCACTGATGTTTTTGCTTGGGATTATAGTGACCTTAAAGACTTTTAAAAAGGGAAATTTAGTCATCATATTCCTCTTAAGACTAAATCAAAACCTTTCAGACAAAAGCTTCGTAGTTACAATCCTAAAGTTTCCGAAGTGATTCTAAAGGAAATTGACAAAATGCTAAAAGCCAGAATCATTTACCCTATTCATCACTCAACTTGGATTGCAAATATGGAAAAATAAGAATCTGTGTGGATTTCTAAAATTTAAATCAGGCCAGTCTAAAAGATAATTATGCCCTGCCCAAAATGGAACACGTATTACAGTCAGTTGCCAGATCAGAAATGATGTCTCTGCTTGATGGGTTTTTTGGATATAATCAGGTGAGTGTGTCCAATGAAGATAAATAGAAGACTGCTTTTACCATGCCATGGGGAAAATTTGCTTATAATAGAATGCCTTTGGCCTGATTAATGCAGGGGCAACGTTCCAAAGGGCAATGGATTCTTCCTTTTCTGATTTGAAAAATAGAATTATAGTAATTTATCTTGATGATTTAACTATGTACTCCAAAAGAAGAAAACATCATGTCCGAGATCTCAAATCAGTTCTACAGAGGTGTAGAGACCATGGCATATCTCTTAATCCTAAAAAAATCAATTTTTGGTGTGACTAAGGGAAAATTGTTGGGACATATCTTATCCAAAGAAGGGATTAGGATCGATCCTAAAAGAGTAAAGGCTATTCAACAAATCAGTTTACCTTTAACCAGAACATGAGTCAAATCTTTCTTCGGCTAGATTAACTTCTTAAGAGCTTTTGTCCAAGACTTTTCTGAGTTAACAAGGCACATAGTGGAAATGATGAGTGAAAACCATCCCTTTAAATGGACAGAAGAAGGTAGAAAAGATTTTGGAGCAATCAAGATAGCTATAGCAAATGCCCTGTCTCTGGTTTACCCTGACTACAAAAAAGATTTCATCATTTATTGTTATGCTTCTGATCACACTCTATCAAGAACTCTAACTCAGAAGGATGTTTCAGGAAATGAGGCGCCCATTTCTTTCATGAGCACGTCATTAAAAAAACATGAAATAAAGTGTTCTCCCATTAAGAAGCAAGCCTTTGTTGTAGTGAAATTAGTTAAGCAGTTTAGATTCTATATCCTTCATTCTCATTCTATAGTGTTTTTTCCTGATTCAGCAGTGAAAGAGCTTCTCACCCAACAAGAAATAGCCATGAACAAGAGAGAAGCATGGGTGACGAAGATTCAAGAATATGACTTGATAATAAATCCCAAACTGGTCAGGGGTAGGGGTTTGTGTAAATTCATTGCAGAAAGTGTTAGTCATCCTGAAAATCCAGAATGTGAAATATCTCAAGTATTGTTGGTCAGTTTAACAGATTCCTAGTTTTTTGACTTTGCTTATTTCCTGACTTATGGATAATGTCCATAGAGACTGTCACCTAAAGAGAGATGGACCCTGAGACTGCAAGCTATGAAGTATGTAATATGGCAAGGTGTGTTTTATAAGAGAGGCCTTGATGGTACATTTATAAGATGTGTGGATAAAAGTCAGTAGTTATAGTTGCTTAAAACCTTTCATGAAGAGGCCTATGGAGGTCATTTCTCATCTAGCATAATGGCATTCAAAATTCTTTGAAATTATTTCTATTAGCCAGGGATGTTCAAGGATGCTTATGGATTCGTTAGGAACTATGAAAAATGTTAGTTATTCTCTGGAAGACCCCAATTAGCTGCCTTTCCTTTGAGACCAGTTGTGGTGAGTGAACCGTTCCAACAATGGGGAATTGATTTCATCGGTCCTATCAATCCTTAGTCAAGTGCAGGTCACACTTACATCCTAACAGCGACTGACTACTTCACTAAGTGGGTCGAGGCCATTCCAACCAAAAAGGCTAATTCTCAGGTGGTATGTGATTTCTCTAAAGATAATATTTTGGTATGTTTTGGAGTACCTCAAAAAGTTGTAGCAGATAATGCCACTTAGTTCTCTTCACAAGAGCTTTCCCTTTTCTTTTTTGATCATAATATCTCTTTGGCTCATTCGTCCGATTATTAACACCAAGGAAATAGACAGGCCTTGTCAAGTAATAAAATTTTGATAATGATCATGAAAAAGTTAGTGGATGATAGTGGCAATAATTGGCATAAGAAACTTTTTTAAGCTCTTTGGGTTCATAGAATTACACCCAAGAGAGAAATCGGCATGGCACCCTTTGAATTGGTGTATGGAATAGGTGCACAGGTCTCAGTTCCTTTGGAACTTTCAGCAGCTAAACTGCAAATGGCCATTAAAGATCAAACTTTTAAAAACTCCTTGGAGAAAAGGATTGTCATGCCCCACAAGGGAACCAGGGAAGAGAACAAAGATTCTCTTTGAAAAGAAAACCTAAGTAAAAATTCATGAAATTTTTTGAACTTTTAAAAGAGTTATGAGCGAAAAAATTTAAACTTAGATTCTTCCCAAAGTTCCCATCTAACTTAATGCACCATTCATTTAAGTCCATCTAGTGTGCTAACAATTTGATGTACTTTTAAACAAACTACATCATATCATTATAAGATTCTTTATTAAGAAATACCTAAGTACTTTCATTTCAATTTTCCATTTAAAACCATCTAGATTCCTAAGTATTCTTTATGAACAATATAACCTTTAAATAAAATGGAATCATCTAAATCATTTGATACATTGAAAATAATACATTTGTTTTCCAATATCCTTTTCACTTAATCAATAATAAGAAACATACTACTATACTTGAAATGTTAAACATACATCTTGTACATAAAGTTCACATCTCCCTTTTCCCTTTTCCTAAATCTACCCATTCAAAATACATAATTTTAAATTATGTCAATGATTACATTACATTCATCTCCTCATGGGAGGTAACAATAATTTACATCATGGAGGATAATCACAAGGCCTTCATTCTTCAAAAAAACTAGTACATAAGCAAGAATGCATCTTCAAACACTGTCTCCGCAAAAGATACCTCGATAAAAGTTTTACCACCCAACCACGTGGATACCCAAAAGGCCCACTCCCCCGTGCTAGGAGATAAACACCAAGGT
>MU224590.1:848982-861983 GCA_018584345.1 Thuja plicata | reverse complement strand
AATACATCCACACAAGGGACTGACTCGGGAACTCCCCACCTAAGGATAGAAGGATCAAAGGCAGAGTTTCTTCCTGTGGAACCTGGTGATATCTCCATAACAACAACATCGATCGAGGATTTTGAGGAATCGCTCAAACCTATGAAGCCAGGTGGAGACGATATCCGATACCTGCAATCCTGCATCACCAAGAAGAGATACATATATATACATATGGATATTCATACAAATCAGATATATGTAAATAGATGACCAGGATTTATACATCATGTGGACCTCAACTAAGTGAGTAACTACGACTTCGTCCTGAGCCATGAAAACACATCAGACACATATCTATGAAACCTAAAACATCATGATAATGGTTAGATTCAAATCCTTGGTTAGATCCATAAAACATATAAAAATAGATGGTTTTCTAATCTCATAAACATATAAATGATAACCATAAATGAGAATATCAATCATATCATCATCCACAAAATATAAATGTAACTGTATAGTTCTAACCATCATAATAAAATGTCCAAGTCAAAAGTCCAAGTATCACCATAGGAGAGGGTATTACAAGGATTATTTATTTGCATAAACTAGAAGAAGAAAGAGAAGCTCTTGTAGATAAAATTACTGAGCATCAAGCTAGAGTGACAAGCATTTTTGATAGGAAAGCGAGACCCATAAATTTTCTGAAAGGAGATGAGGTTTTGCTATGGGACAAAAGAAGGGCTCCGAAAGGTGCCCACAGTAAAATCGAATCACTTTGGAAAGGCCCCTTTGTTATCACTAAAGATTTAGAAACCAATGCTTTTAATTTGGCATATCCAGTTGGAACAATCTTACAATTTTCCTATAATGGGAAAGATCTCAAATTGCTAAAGTTTTAGTCTAGGTCCCTGTGCCCTGTTGTATATATTAGTTTTAGTTTGCTTTTGTTTGGTGTGTCTTTCCTTTCTTCTGAGTTTTTCGTAGCCCTTTGCAGTAGTTTGCAGAACTAGAGTATTTGAGTTCTCTAGCTTCTAAGAAAAGCCAGTCCCCAGTCAGAGTCGGTGTTAGTCCAAATCTTGATCTTTGTCCTTATGTTTATTTTTTTATAGTCACCTTGTTATTTTTGTGAATCTCAAAACTGCCTAAGTCCTCATGTTCAAAATCTCAGTGAAAGGATCTCCCCTGTGTTTCACCTATGTTTGTAAAAAAGGAAAATCTTTTGCTAATGTGTTTCTTGAACAGGTTTGAACATGTTTGAACAACCTTTAATAGCCTTGAACTTAGTTCAAAAGTGTTCAAGAGTGTTCAAGCTCATTCATGTTTTTATGAAATGGTAGCAGGTGAATAGCGTTTTCGCTAAAAGGGATGTTTCATTATCACAAGCTTCAGAGTTTTGGGTTAATTAAAGATGGGAATTAGTACTTAATCATGGGACTTCTAGTTTGAAGATGAAGGCAGGATTTAAAAGGAACAGACTTGAACAGTGAAGAACAGCCTTGAACAGCCTTGAAATTAGTTCAAGAGTGTTCAAGAGTGTTCAATGTTTTTAAAAAAAGTGACACATGGCATAAGCATTAAAGGACTACCACCATATTTTCAGTTGTGGACCCCACTCAGAAAAGGCTTTTAATGAAGAAAGGTATTGGCGGCAGTTAAGTGTGTCCGAGCTGTCGAATTAATGAGGAATTTGTGCGGCATAAAAGTTTGTGCAAGTGGAAGGAAATGATTGTGTTTGTGAATGGTCACTTCATTCTTCAAGATTTTATTGCCTTAATGACAGGCAATTAATTACCAAATTCGTGGTGTTTCTTATTAAAACCCTTCTTAGCATTCATTATTTTTTTAAAATATTATTGTTGTCTGTATGCGCAAAGAGTGGAGGTAAGGGTTTTTGGAGCTTTGGTTGTAGAATTTTCCATAGTGATTAAGGTAAGTCAGGCTGTCATTCCTCCAGTGTTTAAATTTAAGAGCTTGTGAAATTTACGAGACTTTCTGTAGCAATTTTTAGTTTGTTCTTGCAAGAATGAAGTCTGCATTCCATTTGTTTGGAAGTGTGTCTAGTTTGGTGTGTGAAAATCCTATTGTAACAAATGCAAATTTAAAGGGATATGATGTTGAAGGAATAGCTAATAGGCTTACTACGTTTGTCAAAGAGAGTGTCCCTTCTATTGAAATTTTAAGTAGTGGGTTGTGTGTAGCCGCTTGATTTCCTCCTGCAGTGGCATGTCCTAAACTTGTCCATGAGTGTATCTGACACTATGACCAGCGAACTAAATCAATTCTCAAAAGAAATGGTGAGGTACTAATGACTGTGAATAGAGGAATTGTTGCTTCAACTTTCCAAATCAAAGAGTGAACTTTTTTTGCTTTCTCTCGTACACAATCTCTTGTTAAGTTCAAGCCAAATGCTGACGTAAACCGTATCGCAACAACAAAGCACTAGTTATTAAACACCCAAAGGGGAGGTTCCCGCTTACCTAAAAATCTCAGTAGAAGTCATGTGCATCCATACATTACTGATATTATGGTAATGTTACATAGAGTCAGAGGGTCACCTAAAGTTTCCTTGCTTTCATACTGGTTGTTCTGTTATGTAGAAATTGTTTTAGAGGGAAGACACAAGTTGGATTGGGCTGAATTAATTATAGAATCTATGAGAGAACAATGGAATAATTCCAAAATAACTAGATGTAGCTTTTTCATGTCTTCTTATCTTATGTATTTTCTAGCATGTAGTAGGATATGGGATGGTATGATTCATGAGCCTTGGATTGATGGAATGTGTGTTTTTGAATATTTTCCTATTCTTCACAAAGACAATGTGATTCAGAATTACAGAAGGGTTCATGATACCTTTATGGGTAAGCTTTGTTTCAAGATGTCTAGAGATTTAGCCAGGAGGATGAATTTAGAAGCTCAGTTGTTTGTGAATAGATTTTGGAGTTTTTATATTCAGTTCCCTAGGTTCTCTTACATTAGAATTGGTGGTTTCAAAGATTTCCCTATAAAATTACCTAGGTATGCCTTTGATTTTTTCATCCTTGCAGAAGTATGTAGATAGCTTGCTATTGTGCTTAAACATTTTCTTCCTTGGGAAGGAGGGGAGAAAATCTTCCCGTTGCAGCTAGGTAAGTTTTCATGCCTGACTATTGAAGATGCAATAAGTATTTGAAGTGACCTAGGTCATTATGATTTTAAGTATTATACAGAGCGAAAAGGCTTTGATAACAAAAAATTTGCTAGCGAGAGCCTAGGCCTTAGATATCACATGTTTCATATTCCCCGTCTAGAGGATTTCTGGGAGGACTATGAAAATGAGTCCCAAGTCATGAAGAGAGGCCATAGTAGACTCTACATATCCCAAATTCTATCCATGAGACTATAGTTCAGCATAGAGGGGGTAACAGATGATGGCTCTGACTTGGTTGAACCCAGTTTTAAAAGACTCCTGGACACTGAAGAGAGAAATATTGATTGGTCAAAAGAGGAGGAGGATGACATTAAATGAAAAACACAGCATGTGCTCAAATTATCTAAAAAATGGCTGCAGACAAAAAGAGAACGGTCTAGTCCTAAAACAATTGGAGTTAAAAATTCAATTTTATTTTCCTCCTCCTCTATTTGTAATTCTCCTAAACCATCTGGTAATGCATCTTCCTCTAATAACTAGTAGAAGAAGGATTCCAAGAAGAAGTCTATTGTAGAACTTTCCCTTGTGGCCTCCCCTCAACGCATTACCAGGTTGAGATCCCGATCACAAAGTAAAAGCAAGATGACTCATGAGAAGACATAAATAGTTAATTTGGAGGATGACAAATTTGGAGATTTAAACTATCAAATTGGAGATGACCAAATTGGGAAAGATATCTTTAACCTTGATGATGTAACCCTTGATTTGATGGACACCCCTGCTAAAGCTGGTCCTCAGCCAGCAACAACAAATGATACGCCCAAATGGTTAACTTCTTCAGTTAATAGGAAACAGAGTTTGATTCCTGTATCTATTCTGGTGTAGGATATAGTCAGTAAGTATGCTCAAAAGACTCCCAAGGCCAAGAAAGTGAAGAGTACAACATGTATGTTTTCTGATACTAAAACTAGGAAGTGGATAGTTGAGGTAGCTACTTACAGATCAAAGGAAGATAAGTAGGATGTGGCAGTTGAATATTTTGAAGTAACTAAAATTGAGTTTGGGACTATGGACAAAGCAGGAAAGAACTACATTTTCAAGGAAACAACCCAACAGATGTTGATCACATCAGTGCAAGATAGCAAGGAGATGATGGAATTGAAGCAAACCATTGTCCCACTTTCCCAGTTCATCAATAAATTCTACAACTTTGATGTCACCCCACTATCCCAATCATCTCAGGTATTCGACCCCAACTCTGCAGAAAGTAAAACGTTGTTGAATCAAGTTCAGATGGGTCAGACTTTGGTCTCTTTAGTTGATGAGTGGATGTCCCAAGTGCTCAATAATGATAGGAAATACATTAAAGATTCACATTCAGTTCTTCATGACACCGAGGTAGTAATGGGAAAATTACAAGCTCAACGCCAGATCTGGAATACAGATGAGGAAAAATGGGTGTCAGCAGTGACAAAGTTTATGGAGATAGAGATACATGGCTTTAATAAATTCAATGTAGAAAACTCCCTAAAAGGTGCTAAAGAGTCTCTTTTCTTCATCCTTAGAAAGAATATCAGTTGGCGCATCGCTCTCATAAGGGGTACTATTGCAGAAAATAAGGAATATGAAACTAAAGCTAAGAAGATCCAAAAATCTGCCCTTAATGAGTTGAAAGTGATTAATTTCACTTATACCTACCCATCAGTCTTTGGTGAGAAAGAATTAAGGGGCACTCTGGATGCTTTTGACTCAGCAATAAAGACTATCAGGGAAAAGATCAATACTAAAGCCTCTGACTTAACTCAAATAGTAAGGATTTAATCTATGCTATATCTGTGTGTCGATCAGTTAGCCAATGTCATTGAGAAGGTAAAGAAATTGAGATAGAGCAAAGATGCCTCTATGGATTGGATAGTAAATTCTAAGATCCTACATCTATCACTCACAAAATAATTGGTTCAAGCGTATAAAGAATGGAAGCCTACTCAATCAGTTACCGATGAAGAAGGAAGTCCACTGGGGAGCGAGGATCATGGTATTGATAAGGAGTCTGATTTGGCTATCTAGTTTTACTGAATTAACATGGAAACTTTATAGGATGTGTGTCCTCTTTCTAGTGGTTTAGTTACTTAACTGTTTTCCTAAGAGGCCATGTTTTTTGAGAGGCCTCTCGGCCCTCTGCTACTATTTATTTTAGCTTCTCAAACTTTTAAGGGGTTGGAAAAACTTATGGTTGATAAATATAGATTTTGATAATTATAGTCTGGATTGTTAAATGTGATGAACATAATAGATTTCAGGCAATTATCTGTGTAGTGATTTTTGAAATATATGACAATAAGGTTATTGAATCTGTGTTGTTTACAAACCAAAGCAAGGTGTCCTATGTTGACATATTGTTTATTCTATTTTATATATTTGTTTGTTAGTTCATAATATCCAAAATCTGGGTTTTATCTACTTTCTATTATCTTTGGCTAAGAAGTTGCTTATATTTCATGAAATGCAATTATGGAAGTAACTATGTTTCCTTCCTACTCATTGTTCGGTTTTATTCCCTTCATATTTGTTTAGTAGCATATCATCAAAGAGTGATATTGCAGCCTTTATAAGCTTTATGGTTAAAAGCTAACCGATTGAATCGTTATCTCATTTCATTGAATATCTTATTAGGGAGTTGTACCTACTATAAAATTCAAAGGGAAGTGATCATAAAAGATACTTACCCAACTGTTAGAGATATTTTGTCTTTTAAGGGTGATAGAGTAAACATAAAAGGATTTTTTGTGGAAAGACAAATGTGTTTACTAACAAATGTGTTTTCAAGATACCAAAGCTCTAGTACGAATTGTTAGAATGTATATGAATAACTGAGAGGGGGGGGGTTGAATTAGTTATCCTCAGTTCTAGATGTACCAATTGAAACTTTATAGCACTTTAAACATTTCAGATCTGCTCGACAACAATAGTATAAGTCAACAACATAAATATGGAGTTTACTATTCAAATGCAATTAAATTGTAGGAACTGAACAGTAAAACACAACATAAAAATTTACACAAGTTGACACCAATATTTAATGTGGAAACCCAAATTGGGAAAAACCACCAGTAACATGCTACCAAGTTTTAACTTTTCTGAAGTGAGCTCTACTAGGAGCCAACCCTATTAAAGGTTACAAAACACATTTCTAAATGTGATCCGGTTAAAGGATTTAATCACCCTGTCAGGAGTGGCCTTGTTAGATGTCTTAGAACATTCCACCTGAATGTCACCTTGCTCAAAGGATTTATACAATGACTATTGAGTCAACCCAGTTAAAGGATTTTAACTGATACAATGGTTAGAAAGTAATCAGCAAGCGTGATCTAATACATACAACCTACTTTGCAAATCCACATCCTATTCATCTTTTATGCTAATTCAGTGAGTGGCCTCCATTCTCATTTAAATATTTAGATCTTCTTGGAAATCCATCAAGCCATCACTTTCACAACTCTTTGCTTCTTTGTTCAGCCTTATTTGCTATTTCATGCCAATTAGTCAATTAACCATGCAATTCTCTTGCATACACTTCACATACATACGTATATTTGAATAACCCCTTGAGGTTATCTTATACATGTTCATCTATGTAAAATAAATCTTTTCCGCTTAATCAAGATCATAGATCTTAGGTTAGGTCAGATCCTACGGATCTTTCTATCATTTACATTTCATTTATTTCTCTAAAGTAATCATTAATTAAATATTGGATCCATGCGTTAATTACGGTTACCCATTCATTTAAATAGTGTGGACCAATCATGCTTATCCTCAATTAACTTTACATATCCCAATAAATTCAGTTATGTCAGCCAGAGATCTCAAATCTCAACATTTACCGAAATACTGCTACTCGGCCAACACCGTGTTCTTCCACTTGGTCATCACTGTTTTCCTCAGCAATTTACTGGTGCTCTATCCATACTAATAAATTATGCTCAGCATACACTAGTGCTCAGTCGACACATACTTCACTCGACATATACTATTCCCAGTAAATTGACAACTTGACTTAGTGTTATGGTTAAACAACATATTACTTTGCCAATGTGCCAAGTGATCAGGTACCCTTGTGATTCCCCATAACTCAACCATTTCACTCAGTCTTCTTGTTATCCTTGCCTTCAAATATTCTTCAACAATCAATAGATATGGTACTCAAACAGATAACAATAGTCTCACCAGTTAAGGTGTGACATCAATGACAAAACAACAATTGTTTACATTGTAGCTTTCCAACAGAAGAGGTATACATTGAACAAACTAAAGAATTTTTTGATCCTGATTAGACACACATGGTATGTAAGTGTTATACACTAAATTTGCGCCTCTGATCTCAATCTCTCTTGGTCTTGATAATCCAGTATAACATGGGAATCATCTCAAGGTTGTGGGACCTTATGCTAACCGAGATGAGACCTCCAGGTTCTAGGCTGGTTCCTCTTGGATAATCACCTTAATTTGCTTCTTAAACAGGAAAGTAAATCTTTTTAGGGAAAGGGATAAAAGGATTGCTTGAAAGGGAAATGACTAAAAGAAAACTACCTACTAGGTGATGCACTGAAATTAGGGCTTGGATCTCAGTATAGAGGAATGAAATCAATGGAAGAACCAGGTCAAATAAGTTACAACTCACTAGATAGGCTTGCATAAGTATTTCATAGGAAGGCCTGAACAAAAGACTTGACCTATGACCTGCAAACAAACATCCTTCTCTACAACCAGGTGTAGGAATGAGACAAGACTGCTAGGGGCTGAAGTATACCCACAAAACATCTAAATCAGATCAAACATAGTAACACACAGAATTGTAGAAAATGAGAGGAACTAGGAACCCCAATGTCCATTAATAACATTCATAAGCTTTGATCCAATAAGAGATAACACAAACCAGGAAGCATAGGGATATGAAGAATTATCACAAAATACTTCCAGAATGTTTGTATGATCAATGAGAGAATTACAAAATGTAAAAGCCAGAGAGCAGAAAGAATGCCTTAGATAACTCCAAGAGAGAACAAATTCTCTTTACAAAATGCCAAAATATGAGCACTAAGGCTCTAAAAAAACTTTAAATACTCCCATGCACGCAGGAAGGAGTCTCAGAAAACCTAACTAGGGTTACAGATTTACAATATAATAATTGACCCTAGTACAAAATCTAATCTGGTCATAAATGTGCCCCAAGTGAATCGATCAGATCTGATTTTCTATCTTGTGCCCATCCCTGTACTTGACTACGCCTTGTGAACAACCAACCTGGATCCATTAGCTCTACTCTGCGGGCAGCCTCAATCATGAATGCTCACCAATTGATCACAGTCCCCCAGGATGAGAAGTGACCCTTGACAACCGCTGCTCAAATTCTCATCAATGAGCCATCGATCACGACCGTGACCTTTTGCCAACTGCACCTGGAGAGCAATAACTTTGTGATTGGACTCTGTATCTCTCCTCCACGTCTCTGAATCTTCTGTTTCTCCACTGACGTCGAACAAATCTATTCCAGGGATCAACAGACTCTCTGTGCATGGCCCTCTGCAATTGAAACCTCTCTAATCAGTTCTGGAACACGAGCACGGAGAAGCCATGGCTGCCAAGCGTTCACAGTGCCAAAACTGCCGCCAAATATTCAAATTCAAAGTCCCACGACCACGCGACTGACCGTTATTCTCTTTTTCGTGAGCATCAGACCTTAACCACAGTTAAATCTCCAGACTTGGCGACAAAGAATTTTTTTACCTTTGTTTAACCCGAGCTCAGATCCAGCGACATCCCGACTGTGTGAAATCAAAGTCACGAGGCATTTTCCTTAACTCACCTTTCTTCTAGTGACCCAGCGCCTAACTACTGCCTTTAACTATCACGGCTTGTTGCCCAGTCACCAGATGCTATCTTTCTGTTCTGAGACTACGTGACCACACTTAGTCGCCAAGTCGGGAGAACCCAGCACTGAGCCCTTTGACTTTTCTTAACATTTTTTATGTGTCCTTAAATCTTTCTAGCGACATCCTGACTGACCCTTTTCGCTGAGTCGGGAGTACTTTCTCTGTAGGGCACTTTGATCACCAGACTTAGTGACCACTGTTGGATCATCTGTGTTTTGCATCAGACGGCTGGCATTTAATCACTTAAAAACTGAGGTTCCCCTTAAATCTTCATGTGATCATGCGACTGAAGGGAAAGAAACACTTAGTCTCGAAGTTGCATGACCCATCTTCTCCGTCTGGCGATCACCCGACTGAGGACCCACATCCACCTGCCATATGCCACCTGTCACACGGCCGCTGGTCCATCTAGAATTCACTGAGGAAACTGAGTCATCGTTCTGTTCTGGCGACAAGGCGACCAAGGGATGGTAGCCAAGTTGGAAGATGTTTCATCAACTGTTGAATTCTTCACACGACCTCACGACTCAGGTGGACCCCTGCTTACAGATATTCCCTTATCTTTATTACTTTGCGACTGAGCCACGAGCAGCCTTTTATTCATTAATCACTCAGTCGCGAGTAGAAAATCCTTCACCTTCATAGAACGGCGACTGAGCGACGAGCAATCATCTTACTTCATCGCACACTCACGAGTAGCAAATTGTTCATCTTGAAACATTGGTGACTGCGCGACAATATTCCTCCCCCAGCTCGTCGCAGACCCGCAGACTGTTTTCCCTTTATGTTCATTGCTCAGCGAGTGAGCGATGAGGCCTTGTTTTCTGCTCGTCGCGCACTCGCAAGCTCCTTTTCTTTGTTCCAAACTGCTCGGTGACTATGCGACACCTTCTTTGTTTCCTTCAGTCGCACACTCGCAGGTTGATCTTTGACTTATCTTTATTCCCTATGACTGAGCGATGGGTCCCGCTTCTACTCATCGCAAGGTCGCGAGCAGCATTCTGTTTGCCTTAAAACATTGGTGACTGCGCGACAACATTTTCCTCTTTGCTCATCGCATACTCGCGGCTTATATCATCTTCATCTTTTCTACTCGGCGAGTGCGCGATGACATTATTCTTCTGCTTGTCGCACAGTCGGGAATGAATGGGACCTGGGCAAGAATAGATCGTGATTGTGCGATGACTACGATTGGCAGCTCGTCGCGCACTCGCGCAACTTAATAACTTGAATCAAATTTCACCCTGATCAAGTGACTGAGGTGGGTCTCGTTCTTTATGTGACTTGTAACATGGATCTGGTGACCTTGCGACCAAATAAAAAATGCTAAGTCGGGAGACATTTAGGGAATATTCCAATGGGTCACGAGACTACGCGACACAAGGAAGACGCAGAGTCGGGAGAAGAAAAGGAATATTCGCCCAGGCTGAAGCGATCAAGCGACTGAGAAATAAAGCACATGCTCTTAGTAACTTAGAAAAAGTAACGATGAAATATAAGAGCCATGGCCTAGGGTTTATTACCTCGCTTAAACATGAATACTTAGGGCTCTTTAGGGCTTTAAGGGTTTTAGTGAGGATCTGAAACCCTGAAAAAACAAGATAGAAGAAACCAGACAGGGAAAACCAGACCAATTGCACAGAATGGGAAATTTGGGCAACATTTTGGTGACTTCTGTGGGATGTCAGCCTGCTAGACATTTGATCAGTGGCCTTGACATATCTATTGGTCATGGAGTCACTTCTGAACACAAAAACTTGACAGGGAAAAACTGTGCACGTGCACTTCTTGGAAAATAGGAAACTACACTAGAAAACTGGAAGAAAATAGGAAACCTAAACTAAAGCTAAACTAACCAGTGCAAAATCTGGTCAAACAAAACTATTCACTGGTTGTGAAAAATAGCTACCCTTCCTCATCAGGACATTTTGCATTGAGTGCACGAGGGTAACTAGAAGGACCAGAGGCACATAAAGTTTTATCAAATAATTAAGACTTGCCTCTGTAAAAATGAGATCAAATTTACCTTCCTCTGATTGATCATATGGAGGAACCTCGGTAAACTCCTTTTGGGCCAAGTATCTGATGGGGTAGCCTCTTAAAAGTCTGAAGGCAAGGCCTTCTTTGGTAGCTTCTTTTTTACCTTCATGGCTGTCTTCCATCCAGGATAGCCATGTTAAGTCATCATCCTTAGTTAGGGGACTACTATCCTCCTCTTTTGAATAGGCCAGGGGCTCATCAAAGCTGCTAACATCTTGAGGAGCTGAGACTGTCTCCACCTCTTGTTTATGCAGCAGTCCCTCTGAAGGAGAGCAATCTAAGACCAGGCCTCCTTCCATAGGCATGCAACTTTGAAACTCCATTCCAAGGAATAGGGGCTCATCATTCAATTTATCACAAAAGGCCTCCATGATAGCAGAGAAATCAAGCTCCTCGGGGCCTTTGTCTGTGTTCCTTTCTTGGAACAGCTCCTCTATAACCTCATCATCCTGCACAAAACTAGGCAGCACAACAAACAAAAGCACATCATCCTTTTGTGTATCAACCTCCTGCTGATGGTGAACCTCTTGTTCTGATTGACCCTCACCCATAGGTGATGGTATGGTCTCTTCTTCATTATCAACAAAGAGGGGAAGATCATCAAATAAACCAGCCAAGAGAACAGGCTGGGAATCCATCACTTCCTCCACAACTTGCTGTCCTTCCTCATCAGAGTCATCAGTCTGCACTGACACCTCATACTCCTCCTCCTCATCACATGAAGGCTTATTTTCCATAGGTCCCTTCTCAGATACTAGAGTAGTATCTTTGAAAAGACATGGCATCTGAACACCAGGAGGCAGAGTCCATTGGGTCATCCACCATACTTCATCCTCTTGAGAGACCAGGGGAGCCTCCTGGGATAAACAATCCTTTTCAATGGGTTGCTCTAGCAGAGTGGCAGGCTGAATCTCAAGCACAGGCTCTTGAAAGGAATTTTTTGCCTTGAAACTTGCGATATGGAATTGAGAGGGCTTAGGGGATGACACAGGAGGGTTAGACAAATGGGACCGCCAACTTGGAATCTTAGGCCTAAGAGCCTCTTGCTCAGCAATTCGTGACTTCAGCTTTGCTGTCTCAATGCTTGCTCTGTGATTGATCTTTTCTTGAAATTGTCTCATTTGTTGCTCATCAATCATTTGTTTCTCACCAACTAGAGCCTCCTTTTTTTGATAATGGATGAACCCTTGCTCATAATTCTGAGCCTCCAACTCTTGCTGCTCCCTGATTTCAGACACTTGCTTGAAGAGGTCAAGCAATTTCTCCTTCATCTTTACTAGTGCTATCGAGGAATCTGACTCCAGGGGCTGTTGGCAATTAGGCTGAGCAGGGGGGGGTGGGTGGTAAATAGGAGGTGGTAGCTAGTTTTGCATTTGTAGTTGTGCCCTTTGTGCCCATAGCTTACCCTTCTTGAGGGCCTCTTCATAGTCTTGTATGAGGGCATATTCATTTGGGGCATGTTGGATGTAATGATGGCCTTGTGCATCTACATAGAAGCTTGAGATAAAAGTAGACTACAGAGGGCTTTGATAAAGCTCATAATAGGATGGTGAATAACCTGACTGTCCATAATAACTTGACATGTCTACTCATATGACTAACTGGAATCTTTAAAATGGAAGATTTGAAACATACCAGTAGTTGATCTTTGAAACCAGTAGACTTTCCAGAGTCGCCAAATATGCAGCAAGATGACCTCTCAAAGGTCTACAACATGCTATCAGCATATCAGAGATAGCATATCTTTAACATGAATCTGAACTTCAGTCCCACCGGGCATGCCAGAATTGTTATACACTGAATTTGCTCCTCTGATCTCAAGCTCTCTTGGTCTTGATAATCCAGTATAACATGGGAATCATCTCAAGGTTGTGGGACCTTATGCTAACCGAGATGAGACCTCCAGGTTCTAG
>MU224590.1:834367-846126 GCA_018584345.1 Thuja plicata | reverse complement strand
GAGTCGGGAGAAGAAAAGGAATATTCGCCCAGGCTGAAGCGATCAAGCGACTGAGAAATAAAGCACATGCTCTTAGTAACTTAGAAAAAGTAACGATGAAATATAAGAGCCATGGCCTAGGGTTTATCACCTCGCTTAAACATGAAGACTTAGGGCTCTTTAGGGCTTTAAGGGTTTTAGTGAGGATCTGAAACCCTGAAAAAATAAGACAGAAGAAACTAGACAGGGCAAACCAGACCAATTGCATAGAATGGGAAATTTGGGCAACAGTAAGTTACATAAAGCTTTATATAGATTCAAACAAGCACCAAGAGAATGGTATGAAAGATTGCATTCTTATCTTATAAGCATTGGATTTATTAGAACAAGTGACAACAACAATTTGTATTTAAAAGGAGGAAATGATTATAAGACACTTATTGCTGAAATATTTGTTGATGAAATCATATTTCAAGGTAATGATAACTTATGCACCTCATTTTCTGATGAAATGAGGAAAGTATTTTAGATGTCGATGTTTGGTGAGATCAAATTTTTCCTACGGTTGCAAATTTTACAACAGACTTTAGGTATTTATATTACTCAATCAAAATACATCAAGGAAGTACTAAAGACATTCAGAATGGAAGAATAAAAGTCACTCAGAACACCTATGGTGACAAGATACAAATTGACAAAAGAATACAAGACACCTAAGGTAAATCAAACTTTGTACATATCTATGATTGGTAAATTGATGTATGTTATACACACAAGACCTAAAATGGCACACGCGGTTGGAATAGTTGCAAGATTTTTTGCTAATCCCAGATAATCACGTATGAATAATGTAAAAAGAATCTTTAGATATTTGAATAATATTGAGGATTATGGACTATGGTATAAATTAGAAGGAAAGCTCAAATTGAAAGTTTATACTGATGTTGATTGGGCTTGGAACATAGATGATAGAAAGAGCACTAATGGTGGAGAATTCTTTACTAGAGAAAGTGTAATTGCTTGGATAAGAAAGAAGCAAGGAAGCATATCTCAGTCAACTATAGAAGAAAATTATGTTGTTGCTTTTGCAAATTGTTTGAACATATCATGGATAAAACAATTGTTGAAAGGAATGCATAAAGAGATAACTAATCTAGTGATGATTTACTATGACAATACAAGTTCTATAAATATTTAAAAGAATCTTGTGATGCATGCAAAGACAAAGCACATATCTATAAAATATCACTACTTGAGGGAACAATTAAAAGACAAACAAGTGATACTAGAATATGTACTATCAAAAGAACAACTTGCAGACATATTCAAAAAACCCTTACCAAATGATACATTTGAGTACTTGAGAGGTAGACTAGGGGTTTGTCCCTTGTATATTAGTAACTAAGCTGATTAGGAGGTTGCATAAACCTACATGAAATCAAAATATCAATCATGTTGATGTAAAGCTGAACTGGATTGACACAGAGATATCAGTGCATTGAAAGGTACCTACTGCACTAAAAATCAGAGATATTTTATTTGGCTATTGAAGGGTTGCATATTTCTTTTTGGCATTGTTGTCAAAGGGGGAGAGATTTAAATGAAATATCTATCCAGAAAAGGGAGAAAAGAGAAAGGGAGAGACATATCTAATATACAAAGAGATTCAAGAGCTAAAAAGTCAAAACTCATGGGAGAGTCTGCATGGTGAGTTTTTTTTATACTGACATAGTTTATATTCAAGCTAGCGAGAGCTACAAAATTGTTGCAGTTGTAGAACATAAGTTTGGTATTTGTTGTATTGAATTTTATATTGCATAGTTCATATTGTGTTGCCATTAATTCCAAAGGAAGAGATTGATTAACTACAACTGATTGTATTTTTGAAGTCATTTTTTCATATTCAACCGAGTTGCAGAAGTGATGATAAAAATTATCAGTTAATGTATTGTCATTGATGTCAAGTTATTTGAGTATTATTATGGTGGAATATTTTTTTATGAATTTAAGATCTCGACCAAAAAATGTTTATGTGGTTGGAAAATGAAGAGTTTTTTATACATCAAGAGACAGTGATACACAAGTAAAAAAAAGTGTATACCAAGCACAATGATAACCAAGCAAGGGATTGCTGACGCAACTATTGATAGAGAAATTTAATCAAACCGAGGCTGACTAAGACACTGAAATGGAAATTGATGATTTTTAGGTAAATGATAAAGTTTTTTATTTGATCAAATGGTTATGAAAATTCAATGAAGATCGGATGACAAACATTGAAACATGTTTTTAACACAACCTCCGAGGATGGATCAACTAGGAAAATCAGTGATGGAGATTAAGCAAAAAAATTTGAAGGATGAACTTTAAATGAGACATGATATCTATAGACATTATGAATCACATTATTCTATGATGTGCACATGCAAATTTTATGCATGACTGATCAGACTAGTTAAAGATAGAACCGAGCATTTTTCTGCAGACATCACCAACCAAACAAAGGAAAGAGCATTAGCGAGAAGAACAAGAATGAAGTATGAGATGAACTGAAGTGAAAAAATTGATCAGAGGTATTATGTACATAGAATAGATCTAAATATCTCCAAAATAGGGTTGCACTTGAATCAGATCATTGATGTATCAGTTTAACCATTGTTACAGATAAATCTCTCAACTGAGAAGGACAGTGAAGTTCTTATTATGACATTCAAAGAATGTTGAGCATTTTCTTGTTCACCTCATATTAAATGAGTGGTTAAGAGAGAAATTTTAGTTTTAAATCCTCTAACCAGGTCACATTTAACAGTGTGCATTGTAACCTTTAATAGGGTTGGCTCTTTACTGAGCTCACTTTAAAAGAGTGAAAATATTTTGGGTTATCGGTCGCAGGTGGTTTTTCCCTTAGCAGAGTTTCCATGTTAAAAATTTGTGTCAATGTGCATTAATGTTGAGGATTGTTATTTTACTTTACACTTTACTTTATTGACCTAGATCGGTAATCATAGTATTAATTTACCGATACTCGGTAAATAGTATTGATGAAAGTTTAAGATTACAAAATAAATTTTCACCTAGTTGAATTATATGTTTGAATTTGTTTTGGGATACGTCTAGAGAAATTTGGAACTGTAGGATAATTTTTGAGGAAACTGATTCTAACTGATTCACCCCCCCACCCTCTCAGTTATTCTAACACCAAAACCATACCATATCACCAAAGAAAAAACTCCAGGCAGCAACAATTTAACCAAGACCCTAAATAAAAATAACCACCAACAACATTCGGCCGTTGAAAATGATCAGCATCCAAACAAATAAGAAAATGTAGGAAAAACAAAAAGGACTTAACATAAATAAGAGGGATTTGAAAACCTCCCTTAACCTTAGAATTGGGTTTTTTCATGGCTCCCAAAACCACCAAGAAGAAGATAACAATCTCATCACCTCTAGTAAATACACCAATAACATCAATACACCTATTGACCTTAATAGGATAGGGACCAACCTCAATAGGGGCTGAAAGGATAGAGACCATCAACATAGGAAACATGGCTTCAGGCCTCAAACTAGAAACCAACATCAAAGGGTCAAAATAATAATGATTAGTTGAACAAATGGGTTTTAAAATGGCTCCCAGAACCATAATTTGAAGAAGAGGCCTATAGTAGACAATCTCTAAGCAGAAAAGTAGAAGAAAAAACTCCACCTCTATATGAGTAAAGGGGTAGAAACACAACTGAAAGGAGAGAGCAACAAATAACCATTCTATATTGAAAAGAAGGGCATTACTAGCACACCACCAGCACGAGCTAGGCTCCTTAGCAACACCCAAATCCACCTCAAAAGAAGAATGGTTGTCTCCAAAACCTTCCATCTTCATCTATAAAAGAGGAAGAGCTAACTTGAAGAGGTTGACAAGAAAATCCCCAAGCTGTAGAGAGAGGGTAGACCAAAATGAGCTTCTAGTAGAACTATTGGTGAGCACAAAAGTATATACCATAAATAAATAAATAGTTGAGAGATCATGCAACAAACTTCCATCACGTGCCTCTCTCCTACCAAAGATTAGATTCCCATACAATAAGAAGAGAGGAAGCCATGTCAAAGGAAGAACCCTTGACTCAACCCTCAAAACAAAGAGGATAAAGAGATATGAGCACCAGGAAAAGAAAAAGATCTCATAAGACAAAACCCTAGGAAAAATCTTCTTAAAATGGGATGAACCCATAGCACCTGCAGCTACAAAAGATAAAATAAGAAATAAATATGGCTCCACAAAAGGAATCAAAACCTCCTCCAAAAACTCCTTAAGGAGATATCGTCGATCATGAGCAGCATCATTACCAAGGAACATACTTCCATATAAACCACCGAGATGCATCCATGTCTCAGAAAAAGATACATGACAAACATACACTCTACTCCCGCCATGGGATAGTGGTCACAAACCACCAAAGATTATCTCCGTAGGAAAGAGTGAGGGAGGAGATATGGAGTAGTGTTGGATGATCATAAAACTATCGAACCCCAACCTAATCTACTCAAATAAGACCATAAAGAAGCCCCAAAATCCATTAGCACCCCTAAATACCTCCACAATCATAGAGACATAAATACCCTCTCCATCTGACTTATCCTCCAAGTCTTCTCCATCCCAAATAGGTGTAAAGGGTCCTCTGCTAACCACATAAAACCTAGGTTTCAAACTTCCTCCACTCCCACCTCTTGCGCTCATTTTCAAACTCTAATTGGGTTTATCCATTTGTGGATGTTATGCCCAACAAAAATTTGACTATGTGCCTAAATTCTTCCACAATGTAGGAAAAAAGTGGTTAGCATACATTATATCACAATCTTAAACAATACTTTTAGGAAAACCTTGCAACTGAACTACCTCTTTAAAAATTAAATTTGCAACATGGGAAGCATTACTAGTATTTTAACAAGCAATAAATTGAGCAATTTTAGAAAACTTGTTAATTGTTAGGAGTAACAGTCCACCAGCACAATTGAGAGGTGGGGTGAATCATTTTTGAGACAAATTAGTAAACATTAAATTTTATAAACCAAAACTTCACATCAAATAGTAACATAGTAAATGCCAACACAATAACACAATCCTTTGTTGTCGAGGAAATCCTATTAAAGGTAAAACCTCTCTGGGAATTAGCACCCACAAATGATGTACTAAGAGTATAGTATCTAGGTTAAAATATTTATCCATGTTAGGATCTTATTACAACATTATAGTACAGAGTCACTATTAAAGGACATATCCTATTAGGAGTCAAGAGTAACAATGGGCTTAATGCCCAGGTACACTGCTCAAAGAAGGTTAAAGTCACCCACAAGGATTTACAATCTGAACAAGTGTATATAGAAAATATGCAATCTAGGGAACTGTCTGATAGAAACTCTTTTCTTGGTCAATTCCAATGAAGTACAATGAACATATCCTCTGCTCTATATCTAGTAGTCAATCATGGTTGATAGTTTCCTCACTTCTCTATCAATCAAATTATATTCATACACACATATTTTCAAAAGAAAATATCTCTCATATATACCCTAATACAATATTTGATTAGGTCGGCCAATTAAGCTTTCCTAATAAGCAAATAAATATTTAACCCATTTCTAAGATACAGAAAGTATCTAAAACAAATATAAATCAATTATAATACATCAAATATAATTGAAGATGCGTAATCCATGCTTGCAATCCGCAATACACACTACATCTCTAAAGTTGTCCCCAAATAGGTCTCCTCCATAATACATGCCACAACTAACATCATCATCACTCATACAACTTGTGACCCATCACAAAAATTCTTGAGCATATCTTCTATCATCCCTTAAGCTCTCATAACCCGAATTATCACCACCTGTAAGATATACTCAAAACACATAGACTCACTCTGTCAAACATCATTGTCATAGTCCAAAAGCCAATCTTTACCAAAACATATGTAACTCATCCAATATTTAATATTAAGCCAAGAAACCTTAGAAATAAGATCATCATAGAACTTTCTACATATCTCCATCTTCACTCATTCTGATTCATCTGTATAGTACATCTCTACAATTCAGTCAGTCATCATAAAATATTGATAACCAGTTTGTTCTTCCTCCACATAAACATATGTTTACATCAATAACAAAATATGAATGCCAACAACATCAGTAGAATCCAATTCCAACATCATCCAACAATCGAGCCCCCTTATGCATTGATTCCAACATATGGGAAAATCGATCAACCCAAAAAGCACTCTCTCTTAATACAATCTTCTCAATATCCTCAACACAATTCTCCCTAAAATAGTAGGCATTTTTACATAGAATTTCTCCCCCTTTGACAACAATGAAAAAGGGTGTCATAACTCTTCATCAAAATTTTGCAATGTGTAGCTTTTAAAATATTCATTTCTATAACCGTCAGGTGAAAAATCACCCATATAAGTTATATAGTGTTCCTGCAATCACTTCCCCTGGTGAGTAGATCCATACATCAAGTCCAAAAAATGATATAGTTCTGAAAGACACTAGAATGATGCATATATGAATCAATTAATTACCATAAGGAGGGGTTCTCACCCCAAGCATTCTTTTGATATACTCAAAAATATCTTTTTGTAAAGGTTTAGTAAATATATCTTCTATTTGTTCCTTTGTGCTAACATACTCCAATATGATCTCCTTCTCTTCTACCTTGTCTCTAAGGAAATGATACATAATAGAAATATATTTAGTCTTTGAATGCATTACATGATTCTTTGATATATTTATCATGCTAGTGTTATCACAATGGATAATCACATACTCTTAAAAAATTATTCCAATGTCCTTCAACATTTATTTCATCCAAACAACTTGTGTAAAATTTATAGAAACAACAACATACTCAGATTGAGTAGTAGACTGAGTTATACAATCCTACTTCTTACTTAACCAAGAAACTAGTATTTTCCAAGGAAAAATGATCCTGCACTTGTAATCTTTCTATCATCCAGCCTAGCTTCCCAATCAGCATCAATATAAGCATGCAAAATAAAGTCATCATATTTTTCATATCATAATCCATACTCTATTGTTCCTTTCAAATATCTAAAAATTCTTTTCACATCAGCAAGGTGTGTCTCTTTAGGATCTTCTTGATATTTTGCCACAATTCCAACTGCATTGGAAATATCTGGTCTGGTATGAGTAAGATATTGTAGACCTCCAATCTTTGATCTTTACTTTGTCAGAAATACACTTCAAGTTTCATTAGTATAAGTAAGTTTATAACCAGTCACCATAGGTATCCTAATAGGTTTAGAGTCTTCCATTCCAAATTTCTTCAACATCTCCTAAAGATACTTGGTCTGAGATATAAAAATAGCATTCTTATTCTTAGGCCTTGGAAGCAATTCCCAAGTGTTGTTTTTCTTTATCTTTTCTAATTCTTCCTTCATAGCTTTAGTCCAAGATTCATCTCTACATGCTTCGTCAGTAGTCTTTGGTTCAACTTGAGAAATCAAAAAAATTTCATCTCTTACCTTTGATCTAGTCATAATTTTTGTATTTACATCACCGATTATTGGATCTTCAGGATGATTCTTCTTAACATACCTTGGAGTCTTAGGAGTTTCAGTAGGCTCATTTGATTCATCTTTGATCTCATTATCTATTTACAAAGGTTCTTCACAATTTTCAATGACCTCCTTAATCTCTGCAATCTGACCACCGTCAGACATTCTCTCTTGAATCTGAAACCTTTCATCTATCCCCACATTAGCACTTTCAATCATCTTCCACTATCTCAGATTGAAACATTTATAGGATTTTCTCTTAGTAGAATAACCAAGGAAGATACCTTCATCACTTCTAGCATCAAAATTCCCTATCTCATCATCTCTTTTGATATAGCATTTACTTCCAATTGTTCTTACATATTTTACAGTAGGAGTATGATTAAATCATAATTCATAAGGAGTCTTACTTGTACCTTCTCTGATATGAATTATGTTCAAGGTGTACACAACAGAACCAATAGCTTCTCTCCAATGAACATCTGATACATTTACTTCCAGAAACATAGTCTTGGCTACATCTAATGTTGTTTGATTCAATTTCTCTCCTATCCCATTCGGTTGTGGTCTTCTAGGAGTAGATGTATGTTTGTATATTCCATTCTCTTCATAGTAGGTATTAAACAAGTATTAATTAAACTCACCACCTCTATCTGATCTCAAACATTTTTTCTTCAAGCCCGATTCATTATCAAAATTTTCTTTGAATATCTTGAATTTATCAAATGCCTCAGATTTCTATCTTAAGTATGTAACCAACACCATCCTATAAAATTCGTCAACAAAAAGTATGAAATAATTCTCACCATACTAAAATCTTGTTCTTGTAGGACCACATAGATTTGTATGTACCAGATCCAACTTCCCTTTTGTAGAGTAAGTTTTTCTTTTAAAACTCTTTATAGTCTTCTTACCCATAAAACACTCTCTAAACATAGTGTTAGGTGGTTTCACAATCTTAGGTAGATCTCTTACTTCATTATTCATATACACCCTCACAATATTATCAAAGTTAAAAATGACACAATCTTATATGTCATAGCCAACTGTTATCAACCTTCACAATAAAACAAGAATCCTCAGATGTATTTAATTCAAATACATTACCTCTAGATTTAGTACCATATGCAATCAAGTCTCATGCCTTAATTATGATAGAACATTTCCCATCAATTAATTTCAATTGATAATCCTTCTCCACTACCTGTCCAACACTCAACAAATTGTGCTTATGTCCATAAACAAGCAATACAAGATCAGTATTAGTTTTTCCATTGAGAGAGATAGATCCAACTCCAATGATAAGCTTAGGAGTATTGTCACCAAATCTTACAACACCACCATCATATATTTTCAGACTAACAAACTTGTTTTTATCTCTAGCCATATGATGTGAAAAACCACTATTAATAACACATTTAGATTTCTTTTCAACATGGGATACTAAGGCTTTTTCTCTATGTAAAGGTTCATCATCCTTAATAGAAATAAATCCAATCTCGTAAGAGTTAGCAACTTCATCATCATAAACACCTTCACTAGCATAATAAAACTCCTTGTCTTTTGGATACTTATATTTATAAAACTTAGGTTTATTCTTTGGAACCCTTGTAGGACATCGAGATGCAAAATGACATATCTTGTTGCATGAAAAACATTTGAAAGGTAACTTTCCTTCAAATTTCCCCTTACCTCTCTTTTATCTTCTGGAAATCAAGGCCACAACTTCATCTAGCTTCCTTTCTTCTCCTTGTATATTTTCCCATTCATTAGTATATTCTCCAAGTTCTTCTCTTAAGTCACTATTTCTTGTGCTTGCAATTCATGATAAGGTATTTTTGTTTCTATTCATAGTTTCCTTTAATGCTGACTCAACTTTAGGTAGAGAATCTCCCAATTCTGCAGCCTCAAAGGTAGTCAGTTTCCCAATCAAGACCTCTCTATTGAAGTTAGGTGTCAAAGGTATAATCTCTTCTATAGCTTGTACTTTAGTTTTGTATACAAGTGTCAAGGATCTGATAATTTTCACAATCACTTCTTCCTCATTGTAAGTACCTGCAGAGTTTCTAATTCCAATAGCAACTTTAGTAATACTCAGTGAATATTCTCTAATATTTTCATAATCTTTAATTTTCAATGTTTCCATCTTTTCCTTCCAATTTTGTAGCTTTGCCTAATTTGTAAACTTATCTCCTTCATACAGTGCTTCCAATCTTGTCCAAATTTCATGTGTAGAATCTAGGTCTTTTACCTCTGTGAATTCACCTTCATAAAGTGCACTGATCAATGCTTCCCTTGCGACCATGTTGCATGAAAATAAATTATTTTCATTTTTAGTGTCTTTATCTAATTCATCCTCATCTTTCACCTATTCCTTTCTTTTATTAGTCATCCAATAGTCGATTCCCAACCATATAAAATGTGTTCTCATATTGTTCTTCCACCTGTCAAACTTTTCAGGATCAAGCTTCAGACTATCCTTCCTATAATAAGTCATCTTCAAGACCACCTCAAGAAGTTAAGATTTCTCTCTAAGGACCCGTAGCTCTGATGCCAATTGTTAGGGATAATAGTCCACCAAAACAACAAAGATGGGGGGGAGGCAGATTATAAAACATTAAACTTTATAAACCAAAACTTCAGGTAAATGATAAAATAGTAAATGACAACACAATAACACAATCCTTTTTTTTTGAGGAAACCATGTTAAAGGTAAAACCCTGGTGGGAATTAGCACCCACAAATGATGTACTAAGAGTATAGTATCCCTATAAAAATATTTATCCCTATTAGGAGCTTATTACAACATTATAGTACACAATCCCTATTTAAGGATAGACCATGTTAGGAGTCAAGAGTAACAGTGGGCTCACTGCCCAGGCACACTTCCCAAAGAAGGTTAAAGCCTCCCTTAAGGATTTACAATTGGAACAAGTGTATATAAAAAACATATAATCTAGTTTACTGTTTGATAGTAATTATTTTCTTGGTTAGTTCCAATGAAGTACAATAAACATATCCTCTACTCTTCAACCATCAGTCAATCAAGCTTTACAGTTTCCTCACTTTTATGTCAATCAAATTCTCTTCATACACACATACATCTATACACACATCTTTTCAAAAGAAAAGATCTCTCATATATGGGTATGTGAACCAAGATGGGGGACCAAAAAGGTGCCAAATACCTTTTTGGCCCCCATCTGCGCTTAGGGCGCACGCCCTATAGGGTGTACGCTCTATAGGGTGTACGCCCTATGGCTTGTAGTACCCAAGCTATAGGGTGCATGCCCTATGGTTTGGGAAATTCAAACCATAGGGTGCGCACCCTTTAGGGCACACACCCTATAGAGTGTGCACCCTAATTTCTTTAATAAAAGCTTGGGAAGCCACTTTGTGGCTCATTTTTTTTTCTCCCAACTCACGTTTTATTGTTTTTCTCTTCATAACAGCGTGTACGCAATTCATTATGAGGCTTGCTCCATCAAAGTGAAGCAAAAATGGCTCCACGACGTCAACAAGGTCAAACCGAAAGAAGAGGTAAGTGATTCTACAACCATGAATGCTATTTGTTTTGAAAGTTAGGTTTAATTTTTAGTTTTTTCTTACAAATTGATTATGAAATTCTCTTGTCTTCAATTTTATGTTTAATTAGAGTTTTAAAATAGATTTTATTTTAATTTTCAGGAAGAAATGATATCCCTACAGAAAATCCTCAACCAAACCCTCCATCTTCTCCTCATGAACAAATGGATGCTGAAAATAACCAAGAAAATGAACCCCAGCCGCCCTCACCAATTGAGAAACCTCCACTTGGAGCACATGAAAACTTGATAAACCAGATAGAAAATGGGAAAACAAAAATAGAATCTTTAATTAGGAGGTTAAAAGATTGTATTGGTACAAATCCTAGAAGGGAAACTCTTTCAAAATTATTAGAATTGATCTTGACCCACATAGGTTTAGTTAGTGGGAAACTAAATTTATGGAACAAAAAAAGAGGAACAAAAAAAATATTATGCAAATAAATTATCATATGAGGACATAAAAAAAAAAGATATCACAAAAGCCGACATTTGCAAACTTTTTAAAAAGCCAGGGGAAATTGAAACTCTTAAACCCACAATAAGGAGGATCCCAATTCATTGGTGCTTGAATGAAGATATAAAAACAAATTTTTGGGACAGATGGTGGATG
>MU224590.1:736203-773811 GCA_018584345.1 Thuja plicata | reverse complement strand
GCACTTTAATTAAACTTTCAATTAAACATAGGTATTTAATTTAATTTTCAATTAATTAAATACCCTATATTTAATAATTAATTGTAATAATATTCAATTAAATAAATAACATGATATAACACCCACAAAATCACATCAAGCACCCGAAATTGAAAACATGCAAAATCAAACATGATCAAGGAAAGGTATACACGAATTCCTATCAACTATATGAATTTGGTCAGGGTAGTCAAAATAGATACTTGTCCACTAACTAGGACAATTAGGTCTAGGATAGGATTTGGACCTGAAAACTATCTCCCCTCTCTTACCATTGAGATTAATGTGATAGGGCATGCTCACTCCTACCAATTCAGGGAAGACGTAGCCCGGTACCTGCAAACCTATCATCACCAAGATGAACATACATACATATATCATATGGCAAAGAATGGTTGAGACTAGGTTATCGTGTGGATCTCGCCGAAGAAAGTAACTACGACTCTGTCCCATACCATACCAAGAACATCAAACAGTAATGAAAACATACAATGATCCATGTGCATATAAATCTAAAGTCAGTATTGTCAGAAAACCATAATCGAAATAAAATCCTAACATATACATAAGCATCATAAAATAACCATAAATCACATATACACCAATGATACAACATACTAACAATGGATTGATAACATACTGAAATGTAACACATAACATCATCTAAACCATTTGATTAAATCAACACATATATCCAAAATGCCTAAAAGAGTTTGGCATCCACAAATGGAAAAGCAACCTAAGAGGTGGGTATTACACTATACAACTATGCATTGAACTTATATTTTAAAAAAAATTGGATGAATAAAAGTGAACTCGTGTATTTTATAAAACAAAAATTGGATGAATACAAGTGTGCATTGAACTACATAAATAGTTCATGTCTATGTTCTTCTAGAGGTGCTGCATCATAAAAATGAATGTTGAAATGTTATAAAAATATGTATTTAAATGTAAATTTCATTTTAAAAAGTCACTTATCATTTATTCAAATTTAAATCTAGTATCCAAAAGTTAAATAAATGAATTGTAGTCACCTATTATTAAAACTTTGATTAGCCAAAAGTTGTAAAATGCACAAGTTGATTGTCATCTATGTTGTCCATTTGTACTTGACACCTGAAAACCAAAGTAATTAGATCTACATATGATACTTCAAAGAAGATATCTACATATAGAAATACATATTAAAATAAAATAATTAAAAAAAACTTACATGTGTAAATTGGATTCAACCTAATGGACCATCGACATCCTCTCTTTTCCCCATTGCGTGTATGATTTCCTCATTCTCTTCCATTGAAAGTGTCCATAATAATTTATTAGAAGGTCTCCCTTGGTATCTTTCCAATTTGACATTTGTTGCCACTACCAAATGGGAATAGTGTATAATATTATTTTATGATTGGTAGTCTTCAAAAGTTCTTAAAGAAATACTGGACAAAATTTGATGAATGTAATTTATTATCACTCATATAAAAATGGTATTCTCTGAAAAGAAATTGCTCCTTTTATGTACTATCAGGTGCATTCCTATAGAGAATATGAACAAAAAATATTTCTTGCACTCAATTATAATATTGTGATTGGATCTCATCTTGTGGTGAAAGCGTGTACATCTGTGCAAAGTTAATGACTGAAGTATACTACCAATTGGAAATGTATTCTTGCATATGTGAAACTGTCCATCAAGTCATCTAGAGTTTTGAGAGTGATCATCATAAATTCATTCATAAATGCATGAACATTAACTTTTTCAGTAATTAGACTACACAGTTTTCCATCCTTTCTATCCTTAAATGGATACTCAATAGTTTTAAATCTTTTTACATAAACTAATTGCTGCCCAAAATCAATTAAAATATTTTCATGCAAACATTCATCTAAAAATGCAAGATTGCCATGTACATCACATACACCAGAAACACATGCATTCAAAAGAAAAAAATTCTCATTAGGTGGGTTTCAAAATAAACTAGACATAAAATCCTTTACAGTTTGACGTGGTATATTTATACCACATTCCTGCAATATTTCATTAGTATGCATGGTAAAATATATAGATCAAAATACATCATAATGATAATGAAATGGAACATAATTTTTTCAACAACACATGACTCTTTCCTTGTTAATCCTTAGAAACTATGGTTTACATTTTTTAAAAGATCTATGACTAATACTAATAGTTAACACCTTAACATCCAAATTATTTTTATACAATTCAGTTTGAGTCATATCCAAAAGGTGTTTTGGATGTGGATCATGAATTTTTGGGTTGACTCTTAATTTAAGAACATCTTGGGAATTAGGTGATATTCTTGTAATATCATGCCAAACATTTTTAATCAAAGTTTTGACTTCACCTGTAAGTTTCATGTCAGACCTTGGGAGTCTTCCACTAAAGCTCCACAAATGGTTTTTTGGATCACTTTCAAAGTTAACTATTCTCTTTACAAATCTTGCTAAATTTTCACGATGAATATTAAGATATCCACTTATGTTTTGCTTCATTCTTTTATCAAAAGCATTTTTATTTAATAAAGTTGTTATTTCTACTTGTCCCTTATTCCTATCTTTAGAATGACATTTTCTTTCTGATTGTGTCAAAGACACTAAAAAAAATTGATACAACTTGTTTTAGAGACTCATCCTTCTTCTTGTATTTCACATAAATGCCTAACCTCTACATCATTATTTTGCATTTTAGTCATTTTAATTAGTTGTAGCATTAGTTGACATTGAAACCCAAATTTCTTATTATAAAAAAATTATCTAAACAATCTAGTGATGTGTGTCCTAAAAGGTCTCCATGAAACAAAACCATGCCGATTGTCTAGCACATCACTTTTAATTTGAAATTGTTCATTCATTTCATTATCATTCAAAGGGGTTTCATTCTTAATTGGTGTTTCTATGTCTACATCCACATTGTTGATTTCAATTGTCATTTTATTTTCAAATACAATTGTAGTTTGAATTTCACTTTTAATTGGAGTTTGACTTTCAAATTCGTTATCATTATGGTTATCATTACTAATTTGTGGTGTTTTATGTTCAACAAAACCTGTTACTCTATTTTCTGAAAGAAAATCTAATGATTTAAAGAGTAACCTTCTTCTATAAAAAGATCAAGTTCTTTATTAGAATATGTTTCATTTGGTTGTGAACATATATGTGTATCCAATATTGGATTAGAAGATCCACTTAAAGTTTCTCCTATTCTATTTTCTTCTTTAACCTCTGCATCCATCATGGTTTCCTCAATGTTCTCCTCTTTTGGAATGATTGTTGAACTCGATGGTCCAACATTATTCAGCTCTTGAATTCTTGCTCTCCATTCTCATTGTCATTTTTCTTCCTTCTCTTTATTTTCTACAACCTCATCAGCTATAGCAACCTTCCTTTTACTCTTTCTACATTGGTTTGATCCCATATTTGCACAAAAAATTGAATTCAAAGTATTCTCTTCATGTCAGATCCAATACAAGACAATAAATGAGAATGTTGATTCAAATTATTATTTCTGCAGCACAAATATGTCATAAAAATGATTGAATAATCATCATTGAGATCAGGCCCAAAAACCTATTTTTTGTATTCAACAGGTCTTTAAGAATAGGGCTCCAATTATTTAAATGAAACGGGTGCCTATTTCTCTTTCAACAGTCCAAATAGAAACTTGCACCAATTTTTTGAATTTCAAAAAATGGGTTCCTGGTTCTTAAAACTAGGAGTGGGCACCGTAATTCCACTTTGTTTTTGGTTTGGGATAGGCTTGGTCCCACAAAGCCTATTCTTGGCCCTGCAAAAATATGGCTAAGGCACTGGAATATTAAATTTTTACCTTCTCATAATTTTTTGGAGCCCTTCCCGAAAGATTTTTCTGACGAAATAAAAACCCATTACAGTTCTTCTTGTATAGATTATAAAAGTATAAATTTTGTAGTGATATGAATAATTTTATTATTTTTACAATATATATAAATCCAAAGTGGTACTTAATCTTCAAATAGTAAGGTTAACTAAACTTTGAATAACTTTTTAAATTTTACCTTTTTTGAAAAATGAATTATATGACAACAATCGACATAAAATTTGCTTCAAGATAATTTTTATTTTTTTAAAGTGAAGTTTTCATCAAATTATGTTGGTCGTATACCGAGGTATTGGAAATATACTATATAGTCACTTAAAAATTAATAAAAAAAATATTCAATAAAAGAAAGAAAAAATATTCTCATCAATATTTAGTGTTTTAGGTACCTTTCTCGAGTTTTATGAGATTCAATCTTTAAGTGCCTCACATTTTGACATCAATTAATGCAAAATTTGAAAATAGGGAAAACACTTCCACTTTTTGCCCAAAAGTGGGACTCAACTTCATATGACAAAAAGTGACTCATTTGATGCAAGAAGTTGAGTCCTACTTTTGGGCAAAAGGTGGAAGTGTTTTCCCTATTTTTCAAATTTTTTGTCAATTGATGTCAAAACCTAAGGCACTTAAAGATTGAATCTCAAAAAACTTCTTGCAGCAAATTACTTAAGAACTCAGACTGAAACACTACCGATTAGAACATTACAAGCAGATGAACTAATTTCTTTAGAAAGAAGGGAAGAGGGTCACTATGATATAAAAATTAATGACAACTAGGAAGACTCACATCAGAAAGACTTATACTATCGAGGTGGCTTACTTAGGTCCCTCTGCCTATTTGGGTCCACCTAATGAAGGATATGATATGGATATCGTCAGGAAGATTTCAATCAATTCATCTGAAAGCACTCATGGATAGATGGGTGGAAAGGACACATCAAAGAGACCACCAACTTTTGAGTGAGGTCTTTTTCTACTAGCGACTAGTCATGTGTTGTCAATAATGATAAGAACTAGTTTTTAATTGGATGAAATTTGTGTATCTTATTGTGAAGACCACATGCAACAAAAATAATACGACCTCTAGCCCTAGGTCATATATAATATATTTGACTCAAAATTTTAGTGATAAAATTGGTATTCCTGTGAGCAAGCTTTTAAAAGTACATGAACACCCTTAAACTCTTCATCAAATAATTTCAAAGCAACAAACCACTTTTGAGCTTATGAATGCAATAGAACATCTTATTATCGGGGATTCTAAATTATTGTGTTATCATTTTGTATTTTTCCTATGTTTTACATACATATTTCTTCTTATATTTAAATGAATCTCCAACTTCATCCCCTTTCCTCCATCAAGTTTTAAAAATATCCTCTGTGGGTTGGATACAAATAAAAATCCCATAAAAAGAAGGTGGAAGTGGAAGAAATGGGTACTTAAATCTTTTAAAACTCATATCGACTCATAAGTCACCCATATGGTTCCTCTAACTAATGTCAAACTACTTCACATCCTACATAATGTATGCAAATTCAAACTCTAACCATCTCGGCCTCCTCCACATTGCTTCCAAATTGTCTCTTAAATCAAACCCCAAGGCTATTTTTATCATTTTTGCACAAAAAAAAATATTTAATAGAATTAATTATAAATCTCAACTATTAAACATGTTAGATTAAATAACATGGAAAAATGATAAAATCCCTAAAAAGTGTCACACTATGCATGCAATCTTTAAAATCATCAATTAATTTTTTTTAAACTTATAAATAAAAATAAAATAATAATCATATTTAATGAAGAATTTTATTAATTTACTTCAATAATAATAATAATAATAATAATAATAATAATAATAATAATATTATTATTATTATTATTATTATACACAAATTTAGGCAAAGGTGATGTACAGATATCACCTTATTATAACTATATGTATCAAAACAAATAAGTGAAAAGCTTTTGTTATTATTAAAACACATGACAAAAGGCCCTTTTTCATCACTCCATTTAGGGCAAAGAAACCCTATAATCGGGAGATTCTACTACAAGAGATTTCTTGCTCTTCCTTGGGGTTTCCTTAGCCTTCCTAGGGAAACTTCACTTTACCCTAACCAAATTATTCTCTCTTCAATCCCATACTCCACTGAATCTCTCCAATAAACTTCAAACACTCTTTACTTCTTCACAAGTCTTCTAGGCACTCGTGGGTCCTATCCAAGCAACCATGCTTTCAATCCTTCATAGGCTTGATGCTATATGTCCAACCTCTTTCTCCATAATTCCATATAGGGTCATAGATCATTTTCACTAATCCTTTAAGGTCTTCTTATTCGAGTTCTTATTTCACCATGTTTTAGGCCTTGTAGCCTTTTTGCTCAATTAGGCCTCGTAAAATCAGAAAATTTTGAATTTCTCCAAATTTCTCTTAACAATCCTTCCAAATAAATTTTGATTCCATCTAATACCATCCTACGCTTCATGAATTTCTAGGTCTTTTTCCTCCAAGTGTCCCTACATTGGATTTTTAGCAAACCCCTATTTTTAAGGGTTTTTAGGGCATGTAGACCAATCTGTTTACTTTTGGTTCACAATGGGATTTAATGAACTCCTATACACTCCTCCTTCCAACCACATGACCATATCACATTCCCCTACACTCTCCAACTTGGTATTGGCACAAACCAATCCACTCCACCATTCTTTATCCTTCTGCAACACTTCAAGCTCCTAGTTGGGCAACCATGGACACACATAGGGCTTGTTGCCAATAATAGCTCATCTGCATAAAAAAAATCCTAAACACATATTTACACTATATACAGAGTTCCCTTCTTGATTCCAAGTGGCCACAAGGATTCAACCGTTGGAATTCAAGAAGGAGCCATGTTTACATAACTACCTCTGTTCAAGATAGCGAACCAGAGAAAACAAAATAATTTACAAAAAGCTTAACAAATGTAATAAAATTTAAAAAAAAGTCCACAAAATATATCTAAATAACAAGAAATAAATCCTCAATGCATTATAATAGACCATTCAATCCATTTAGGTGTGGATGATGGCTAAAAGGTAACTCTGTGACATAAAACCAATGCTCCTTCAAAGTTAGTCCTTACAATCTGACAACCAACCTCTAAATTAGGGTTTCTTTGGTCTTATATAATGCTCCCCCATGAACAGACCCTAAGGTTAGGCTTTAGACCCATTTAAATTTGTTTTCAATTTTTTAGGGAAAGTTGTCATGACAACTTTTCAAAATTGCAAAGTTGTCATGAGCAACTTTTGCAATTTTTCCTTTCCATTACCGCCAACTTGCATAGTTGGATTCAAAATCCAAATTTTTGATCCAAGACCATGTATAGACCTCATACCACCTCTTTTCTTCCATTTTTGAATTTGGTTCACATTTTGACCATCTTTGACTCTCCTAATCACTTAGTGCAAAACAGACTACCTAGGACCTTTTTATACTAAACCAAAGACAAAAAAGCCCACAAACTACTATTTACACATCACTCCACACAAATTGGGACTTTATCACATTCCTTATTCATTGGTGGTTGGATAGAACCACCTATAAGCCAAAATTGAAACTAGGATCTTGTCTAGGACCCTAGAATGCTCCTGCACCATTCTCCTCATGAAACAAGAAAGTTAACTTACCTGAGGTGTGATGAGCTCTAATCTGATGCCATGCTTCTTGAAATCACCCTCTTCTATCCAAGTAGCCTCTAATTTCGGTTGATGCTCCCATTTGACTAGATGCTCCATGTAGTTCTTGTGTCTAGTCATCTTCTTCACTCTAGAATCTAGGACCCTTTCAGCTTGAGGGTTAGCCTAGATAGGTACATTAAGTTATTCCACATCCTTTTCCATGTCTATACTTTACTCCTACTCACCTAAATCTAGACCTTTTATTTAATTAAATCCTTCACATTTAAGATAGGAGAGATTGATAGCTCCTTGGGTAGTTCTAACTTGTAGGCATTAGGACCATACTTAGCAAATTTACCTTACATGGGACAACTCTCCTCATCTGAAGCTTGCTAGGAATGCCCTTTTGTAGTCTGGCTTTGTTAATATACAACATCACCAAGTCTCCTACTTAAAACTACAAGTCTCTTCTCCCTTCATCTACCTTAGCTTTTAGCTTTTGGTTTTCCTCCATTAGAGTCTTCTTCACCTATTCATGCACCTCATAGATTGTGCAAATTCATCTGCATGTCCATTAACTCCTTCATGACCCTTCAACTCTCTGATCTCACAAATGCCCCTTGGATGTAGTCCATACACAATTTCAAATGGACTCTTACCTGTTGATCTGTTTGTACTGCCATTATAGGAAAATTTATCTTGTGGGATGACTTGATCTCATTCTTGACCATACTCCTTGGTCAGACATCTTAAAAAGTTTCCAATAAACCTATTGATTATCTTTGTTTGACCATCCGTTTGAGGATGATATGCAGAATTATGTGCTAAATTGGTTCTCAATCTCTTCCAGAGTATTTTCCAAAAGTGCCAAATTAACTTCACATCCCTATCTTAGATAATGTTGATTGGTAGACCATTGATCCTTACCACTTCTCTAAAGAAGCATTGAGCAATGTAACTAGCATCATGGGTTATCTTACAAGGTATAAAGTGACTCATCTTGGTAAACCGGTCCACCAAAACATATACACTATCCAAATGAGTCTTGGTTAATGGAAATCCCACTATAAAGTCCATGCTTATGCACTCCCAAGGCCTATTAGGTGTGGGTAGTGGCTGATAAATTCCTGCATTTGAAGAGGTATCCTTTTGAATCTTGGGCCAATGATAGAACCATTCCACTAGATCTAAGGTCTTGTTCAACCCAAAGTGACCACTTAAGCTTCCATTATGCTTCTCTTGAATGAGGTTTTCTCTCATGGATCCCCTTGGAACACATAGTTGTTTCCCCTTAAATAGTAAACCACTTTGTAGGGTGTATTCAACATATTTACTATGAAAGTGATTATAAAACTCAATGCATACCTTGTGAATCTCTGAGAAATTTGCATCTCCTACATATAAATCCTTGAATCCTTCAACTTCTATGCTCTGAAATTAGATCTATTGGACAATGATAAATCTCCTGCTAAGTAAATCTGTAACATTATTGTTTGAACCCTTCTTCTATTTGATGGTGAATGTGTATGATTGTAGAAATTCCATCCACTTGATGTGCCTAGGACTGATCTATTCTTGGGTTTTTATATAGCTTAGGGCTTTTTTATCTGTGTATAGAAAAAATTATTTTGGCAATAGATAGTGACTCCACTTCTTGAGAGCTTCGACCAATGCATAAAACTCCAAATCATAAGATAAATATCTAGACTTGGCTTCATTTAATCTCTCACTAAAGAAGGCTACTAGCCTCCCTTCTTCACTCAACACTTCCCCCATAGCTATATTGCTTGCATCACACTCCACAAAAAATAATTTGTCAAAACTAGGAAGTACAAGTATGGGTTGTCTATCTATCTCCTTCTTCAACTTCTCAAATCCTTCATTTTTTTCCTTGCTCCATATGAATCGGGTCTTAACTCTACCTTTTATGGTATCTTGGATAAGTGCACAAATCTGAGTAAACCTTCTCGAAAACTTCCTATAAAACTGAGCCAAACCATTGAAACTTTTCACTTGTGTCCCTATTTTTGGATTAGGCCAACTTAGGATTG
This sequence comes from Thuja plicata, assembly GCA_018584345.1. Taxonomy (NCBI): domain Eukaryota; kingdom Viridiplantae; phylum Streptophyta; class Pinopsida; order Cupressales; family Cupressaceae; genus Thuja; species Thuja plicata. The sequence goes on along the minus strand of MU224590.1, from coordinate 764,180 downwards.
CTTTTACTTTTCTTTTTTCCATTTTAGGTCCCCTTGAGAGACTTCAAAACCTAGGTAAACAAGTTATTGTTTCATGAACTGACTCTTTTGTAGGTTAATGGTCAGCTTCTCCTCTTGGAGTTTCTTCAACACAATTTCTAGGTGTTTCATGTGCTCCTCTTTTGTTTTACTAAAGATGAGGATATCATATAAGTATATTACTACAAACACACCTATATAATCTTCTAGGACTTCATTCATTACCCTCATAAATGTACTAGGTGCATTTTTAAGGCTAAATAACATTACTAACCACTCATAGAGTCCCTCAGTAGTTTTAATGGAAGACTTCCACTCATCCTCCTCTTTCATCCTAATTTGATAATATCCACTCTTAAGGTCTATTTTTGAGTAGAACTTAGCACCCCCAAGACAATCCATCAAGTCTTCTATTCTAGGAATAGGAAATCTATATCTAATTGTTATCCTATTTATTGCCCTAGAATCAGTACACATCCTCCACTTAATTCCCATTTTAGGTGTCAAAACCAGTGGAACAACACATGGGTTGAGGATCTTTTGGATTAGTACTTGGTCCAAAAGCTCCTAAACTTTCCTTTTAATATTTTTTTTATTGTTCTAGTGTTATCTTTTAAGAACCTTTCCTAGGAAATGGTGCCCTTGGCACAAAATAATTCTGATGACTGATTTATCATTGTGGAGGTAGTGTGGCTGGTGTCCCATCACAAATGATGTCTTGGAATTGATCTAACAACTATTTGACTTCTGCAGGAATAGGTACTTGTTCTTGTGTATCTTCCTCCTTTGGTTTCACAATGATGGCATACCAAATCCTTCTTCCTTCTTCATATCACGTAGGAATTCTTTTCCACTCATTAGGAGTATATTAGAGTCCATACTCTTCAATGTATCCTCCTCTATCAAGGACTGTATCTTATAAGTGACTTCATTCATCTTGAATGTGTACTTATTCTCCATGCCATGGTGGACTGCTTCTCTGTCATACTGCCATGATCTTCCAAGTAATAGATGGAATGATTTCATAGGTAATACATCACATAGTATCTTGTCCTGGTACCCTCATATGGTCAGTTCAACCCAAACTTTCTCATTAACCAATATGTTTTTCACTTTGTTTAGCCAAGTTACCTTGTAGGGATATGCACGGGGTATCTTGTTTAACTTCAACTTCTATACTACCTCCTTTGAGATTACATTATCTGTAGATCCAAAGTATATGATGACTCTACACACCTTTCCAAGGATCTAGAATTTGACCATATAAAGGGCTCTTCTTTTCTTGTGTTCTTCTTTACCAGGCTCTTTGAGTAACATTCTCCTAAGCATGAGACTCTCACCCTTCTTTGAATCAAGATTTATCTATGATTTCTTGACATGACTACCCTCTTCTTGGACATATGCTATTTTATTTTCTCCATGTGAGGATGATACCTTATCATGACATCTATATGCAGGTTGTCCTATTTGCCCACATTGGTAGCTTTTCATGATAGCAAAATATGAACTTCTGTTGGAGCCACCAGTCCTTCCTCTTCCACCACTATTGTAACTCCTTCATCTTCTATAGCCACCTCTATTGTTTAGCTCATTGACTTGTTCAATAAACTTAGAGTCTCCTTGACTACTATGTTCACTTCCTCCACCACTAGAACCTCCTCTATTTCCACCTCTGAATTCTCTACCTCTTCCTCTGCCCCTAGAGCTATATTTTTGTTTTTTCTTATATCTCTCCTCCACTTTGAGGGGCATTTGTACACAACCATGGATAGTAGTCAGGGTAAAAAGGCTTAAATATCCTTTTGAATGCTCTATCTAAGCCCATTAAGGTATCTTTCCACTCTGATACTTTCTTCTTCATGTACCTTGGATCGATGGCACAACTTCTGAAACTACTCTCTATAGGAGTCAACATCCATCTCCTTTTGTCTAAGATTTTGTATTTTCTTATGTAGTTGGATTTGATAATCATCTGGTAGGTAACTTTCTTTTACTTTAGTCACCATAGCCTTCCAATTAACTATAGGCTTCTTTCCTTCTCTCTCTCTTTCTTCTTGTAGGAACTTCCACCAAGTTAGGGCTTGCCCCCTCAATCTACACTTGGCTATCTTCACTTTTTTAGCCTCTATAATCCCATCATATTCAAAGTGATTCTCCATTCCTTCAAGCCATTCCATAACTAATTTTGCATCCATTATTCCAGTGAACACAAGGATTCCATCAAGTGCCTTTCCCCTCAATGCTTTGAGGGATTTGAGGAAAGGTTCCTCAGGTAATGGTGGGTCTGGTTCTGGTTCCAGATCTTCTTCTCTTTGTTCTTTTCCCTTACTTTTGTCATCATCTAACTGCTCCCGCACTTTTTCTATAGTCTCTACAAATTCTGCTAGCCTTAGCTTCATTGCCTCCATAGCTTCCTCTAGAAGTCTATTCTTCTCTTTCTTCTCTATCAAATCTCTTTCTAAATCTACATTTTTCACCATGGTCATTTCTCCTATTGACTCACTCACCTCTGAGATACCCAACTCACTTCCCAAGCATTTCAATGGATCTAATACCACTTTGATGGGGAAATTCTACTATAAGAGATTTCTTTCTCTTCCTAATACTATCCTTATCCTTCCTAGGGAAACTTTACTTTACCCTAACCAGAGGATTCTTTCTTCAATACCCTACTCCACTGAATATTTCCAATCAATTTAAAACACTCTCTACTTCTTCACAAGTCTTCTAGGAACTCATGGGTCCTATCCAAGAAAAAATTCTTTCAATCCTTCTTAGGCACGATGCTAGGTGTCCAACCTCTTTCTCCATCATTCCCTATAGGCTCATAGATCCTTTTTGTTAGAATAACTAAGAGGGGGGGTGAATAAGTTAGAATCAGTTTCCTTAGAAATTATCCCACAGTCCCAAATTCATGCAGATGTATATCAAAAAAAATTCAATCATATAATTTAACTTGGTGAGAATGTATTATGTAAACATAAAATTTCATCAATAGTGTTTACCAAGTAACAATAAATTAGTAATGTGATTACCAATCTAGGCCAATAAAGTAAAGTGTAAAGTAAAATAACAATCCACAACATTGATTCACACTGACACATATATTTTTAACGTGGAAACCCTTCTAAGGGAAACACCACCTGGGACTGGTAACCAAAAATATTTTCACTCTTCTGAAGTAAACTTGATGAAGAGCCAACCCTGTTAAAGGTTACAATGCACACTATTAAATATGACCTGGTTAGAGGACTTAAAACTACTAGTTCTCTTGACCATGCATTCACTATGGGTTCAACAAGAAAACAATCAACATTCTCTGAATGTTATAATAAGGACTCATTGTCCCACTCGGTTAAGAGATTTATCTGTAACAATGGTTAAACTGATAAAATAATGATCATATTTAAATACAACTCTGATTTACAGATATTTAGATCTATTCTAAGTACATAATACCTCTGATCAATTTTTTCACTTTAGTTCATCCCATTTATCATCTTTGTTCTTCTCGATTATCCTCTCTTTGCTCCGTGATGTCTACAGAAATACACTCAGTTCTGTCTTTAACCAGTTTGATCTCTCATGCATAAATTTGCATGTATGTTTTAGCATCTGTGTACATCCTGATTAACAAAATGAACCTCTTGTCTCTTAAATAGACATCATGTATCATTTAATTTTCATCCTTCAAATCTTTCTGCTTAATCTCCTTCATTCATTTTCCTGCTCAAATCATCTTCAACAGTTGTGTTAAAAAGGAGTTTCAATCTCTCTCATCCGATCTTTATTGAATTATAATAATTGTTTGATCAAATAAACACTTTATCTTTTACCTCAAAATCATCAATTGCCAGCTAATAATCCAAGTCGGCCTCGGTTATAATTAAATTTCTTTAATCCATAGTTGTGTCAGAAAACCCTTTCTCGGTTAATATTGGTGCTCGGTATACACTGGATTTTACTCGGTTTTCTCTGTCACTCGGTGTATACAAAAATCTTCATTTACTGACCACATTAACATTGTTTGTTCCAATCTTCAATACATAACAAATGTTTTCCACCATAATACTACTCAAATAAGTTAACATCAATGACAATACATTAACTAATAATGTTTATCATCACTTCTACAACTCAGTAGAATATCAACAAATGACTTCAAACATATAAATAGTTATATTTCATCACTTTTCACTAATCCTTCAAGGTCTTCTTATTCGAGTTCCTGTTTCACCATTTTTTAGGCCTTGTAGCCTTTTTTCTCAATTAGGTCTCCTAAAATAGGAAATATTTGAATTTCTCCAAATATATCTTAACAGGCCTTCCAACTAACTTTGGATTCCTTCTAAGAAAATCCTAGGATTCAATATTTTCTAGGTCTTGTTTCCTCCAGGTATCTATACACTGGATTTTCAGCAAACGCCTATTTTTAAGGGTTTTTAGGGCATGTAGACCAGACTATCTTCTTTTGGTTCAAAATGGGCTTTAATGAACTCCTCTAGACTCCTTCAAACCACATGATCATGTCACATTCCCCTTGTCTCTCAAACTTGGGACTGGCACAAACCAATCCACTCCATCATTCTTTATCCTTCTACAACACTGCAAGCTCCTAACCAGGCAACCATTGACTCGCCTAGGGATTTCTTCCAATAATAGATATTCTTCATAAAAAAACTCCTAAAGAAATATTTAAACTATATAAAGAGTTCCCTTCTTGATTCCAAGTGGCCATAAGGATTCAACCGCTGGAATTCAAGAAGGAGACATTTTTACATAACTACCTATGTTCAGGACAATGAACCACAGAAAACAAAAGAATTTACAAAAAGATAAAGTAATGTACAAAATTTTCAAAACAAGTAAAAAAAATGTATCTATATAACAAGCCCTAAATCCTCAATTCATTATAGTAGACTATTCAATCCATTTAGGTGTGGATGATGGCTAAAAGGTAACTCTGTGACACAAAATCAGTGCTTCTTTAAAGTCAGTCCGTACAATCTGACCACCAAACTCTAAATTAGGGTTTCTTTGGTCTTATATAATTCTCCCCAATGTGCTCAGACCCTAAGGTAAGGCTTCAAACCCATTTAAATTTTTTTTCTACTTTTTAGGGAAAGTTGTCATGACAATTTTTCTGAATTGCAAAGTTGTCATGAGCAACTTTTGCAATTTTGCCTTTCCATTACTTACAACTTGCATAGTTGGATTGAAAATAAACATTTGGGTCCAGGAAAATTTCTAGACCTCATACCACCTCTTTCCTTCCATTTTTGAGTCCGGTCCACATTTTGACCAACTTTGACTCTCCTAATCACTTAGTGCAAAACAAAGTACCTAGGACCTTTTTGGACAAAACCAAACACAAAAAACCTACAAACTCCTATTTACACATCACTCCACATACCTTGGGACTTTATCATAGTCCTTAATCATTGGTGGTTGGATGGAACCAACTACAAGCCAAAATTGAAACTAGGATCTTTTCTAGGACCTTAGGGTGTTTCTGCACCACCCTAAGATACAACATTCATTTTCGTTTCCCTCATTTGCATTTCTACACTTTGTCCCTGTGGCCACCATGATGAGGGTTTGCTGGTGATTTAGAAGACTATTTGGCGCTTTGATCAAGTGTTCTTGAAGATTTAATATAGGTACTTTGAGCTTTTTTGTTTCATGAAATGATGAATCCTTTCCTTTGTATTTTGTCCATTTTGATCTCTATTACCGTAGATATTTTTTTTAAGCAATAATGAAAAAAACTATATCTTTTTAGGTCATGGCTCTTTGTATTGAGTAAACCCGTCATTGTGTTTGGGTATATCTATTTTGTTTCATACCCAAATGTGAACTCTATGGATTTTGGACTAGTTGAAATAAATAGCAAAATATTTTATATTTGTTTGAGATTTCCCTTCTTTGCAAAATGTCGCTTCCATTTCATATTTCACTAGTCGGAAAATTTCCTCTTCTTTGCACATTTACCTTTGATAGTATAAAGCTCCTACATTGTGATTCCTTTAAGGGTTTCAACACAATTATAGTTTTTTATTCTACTATGTATATTTGTTATTGTTACCTATTTTTACCTACCCGACTGAATCAAATAGAGCCTTGCGTTCTAAATGTTGAGGTACATTTAAATTTTTATGTTTTGCATATAATTGTTACTTTGAGTTGGATTCAAGTTATATATTGCATTTGATGATGAAAAGTAAAGTACATAGCATGAATAACAAAATAATTTCATATATCATTTCTAAAAATGTAACATATTTATCGATCAAAATAATGATTGCTTCACACATGCTGTGAAACTAGCAAGGAAAAAATTACATTCTTCTAATCTAGGAAGTGTTTAAAAGTAAATAAATAGGGGAATGAAAGGAATCCAGCCATTTCCTAAATGACTAGAGGCTTGAAGCATGTCTTTGCAACAACCCTTTATCTTCTAACTCCTTCTTTTCCCTTCCATGCTTTCTGCCCTAACCTGCAAAATTGTGGAAGCAATGATGTTAAAACTTTGAAAGTTCTAAGAAATGACTGAATATTATTTCATCGATCTACCTATGCAATATCAAATACTTTCTAAACTAGGAAAACCCAATGTTTTTCGAACTAGCTATGTTATGTGCAGATACAGGTGCTTCATCTTGGCAAGTGGGGTAAAATGAGGCTCCCACAAGGGTCGAGCCCAGCTTGTTGAGGTGAAATCAAAGAAGTCACATAAATGATTTAAAATAAGATATAAGTACATCTAAGAAAGGTTTCAATGCAATTTTTTTTAGATAATATCAAACATGTACAGTATGGTTGTATAAGCTTCAAGACTCTTAATGTTTAAAACAACGAGTAATATAATTGTCAACTGTTTGCAATTATTATCACCAAAGTAGGGCAAGCGTCTAAGAGGAAGAAATGCATGCTAATGGTAAAGCATAGATGCCATGGGATCAAGAATTATGTGAAGAATGCAGAAACCATTTGTAGGAAAGTCCTCAAAATGAAAGATTTCAAGAGCTCTAAGTTTGCAAACTGCACTCATGATTACCAAAGTTGACGTCATCTTTTTATCAGCATGGTTTAAGAATGTAAGGAAAATATCATCAAACCACAGAAGGCATGTTTATATCAGAAAAATGTATCAAAAGATAGGAAGTGCAGTCAATACTATAGAAAAACTAAATGCCAAGGAAGCTAAGAAGATCAAAATTCAAGCAAAGACAAAGGATGAAATAGAGGCTGAAGTTAGAAAACTTCAGAAAAGTCTCAATTTCTACATCACTTCCATGCCTAGTTTTTGCAAAGAATCGACACACAAGCAAATTATCCAAAGCTTGGAAGGAATAAAACCAACTCTGGGATAGATTTAGATGTTGGCTCTCAAGCTAGTGAGGATGCTTTGAATTAAGAGATCAATAAAAATGGGTATATTGAGAAGCATACAAACAGAACTACGAAGAATGGAAAGACTTCTTAGTCAACAGAAAGAAAACTAACCGACATTAAAGGAAACCAAGATCAATTCATGGAATCCAAAAACATATTTTTCTTTCAGATGGAACACGTTTTACTAAAAACATTTGAAGAAAAGTCTACCAGCAAACCTTTTAAAAATTTCATGGCTGGAGTAAAGTTTTTTAGCAGATGAAGTTGCAAATTTTCAGATTCAAAGGGAAAAAGACATAGATTTTCACTCGAAATGCATGGAGATCAAATGTTTTCTTCCAAAAAAACACTAAAATATCAGCATGGAATTATTTTGGATGAAGCTACGGTTTCAAAGATAAAAGACAATTATTTCCAAACAAAAAATGCAATGAAAAGATATAGTGGAAACTCTAATCCTTATGGCAGCCATAAATTCAAGCAAGAGATACCAAAAAATATAGTTTCAATGTGACATAATAAGCACGAGTCATTCTTACCCAGGTTTTCAACATTTTCTTGTAGTTTAAAGCCTAGATTTTTCTCATAGTGGCCACGCATTCAAGCAAGAGGTGGCATTTGAAGTTGAAAAATTTGTTACAAGCTCTCCAATGGTGACTTAAAAGCAGTTCCTCTTCTCATGGCGGTGGTTTACCAGCTCAAAACCCTTCCTCTCCAATGCAACGCAAAAATCAAATGATGTGTTTACCTTAGGGTTGTTTTTTTTTTGTTGACCCCTAATGTGTAGTGCATTATGTTTCAAATCCACAAAGGCCATGGCATTACTTTTGGTATTTGGAAAATGTCTTATGCAAAGTCACCATTATCCATTATGTCATGGAAACACAAAACAAGGTTTTTTGTTTTTGCCAAGTATTGTTGCTAAGGTAAAGAAATAATATCTTTTGGTTTTAATTTAGAATGTATCCTATGTACTTATTAATATTTATGAATAATTATAATTTATCTAACAAATATAAGTTTTTATTTATATTTGTTAAATAAGTTTTACTATTTTAAATATGAATAAGTATATAGGGTAAATTTTAGATTTAATTATGATATTATTTTATTTTTATTTTTATGAGACATCTTTTGTATTTTTAAATTTAATAATTGGTGCCTTATAAATCAATTATTAAATATTTAAACAAGATGTAAGTGACATGTGTGGAAATAGCCAAGTCTTCATGACTTGTTCATAGTTTGAATGAATGTGAGCATGTTTAGGGAGATGGATAAAGTCTATAGACATATGGAGTCCTTTTAGGGGATGTTGGAGTGAATTTAGGAGATGTTGGAGATATTTTGGGGAAGATTTCCGAAATGAGACTTATTCATGGGTTTTAAAGGTCCTTCATGAGTTGGTTGAGCTTTTTGGGGCCTATTTGAGGGGCATTGAAGGTTCCTTTATGGTTGTGAAGACTTTTTCTAGCTGATTTTCCTTCTTTCATGGCTTCTACACCCCTTTTTTAGGGCCTTTTTTTCTAGGATCTGACCCTTGGTGGTTGAGAGGTTTGTACTTAGTGTCTTGAGTGGCTTTTTGGGAGAGGCAGTTTTGATTATGTAGAGGAAGGTTTTGTGCAATATTTTTGTCCTTGGCACTTTTTATGCAGAAGTTTGTAACTCATTTTTGAAGATCAAATACAACTAACAATAGCTAAGTTTATGTTATCTAAATTTCTTTTGGATCCTTCTTTTCTTTATGCATTCCCGTGTGCATTTTCAGGTGATTTGATAAAGATAACTAGTGATTTTTTCTATCATTCCATGTTATTTTGTCTCACCTAAACACCTAGTTGCAGAAAAGTATGTTTTCTTGCAGGTTGTAGTTTATATCTTAGGGTGTGATACTAATAAGTGAGGCATTTGTTTTCCTCCTTAGTTTAGTTCATTTTTTCAGACTTTATTACAAATTACTTATGCAAGCCTATACAGAAAGGATGTGTTCTGTATTCATTTAGATAGTGTAAATCCCTTCTTCAATTATTTATAGTTGCACTTTCATATCATTTTGGTGCAAAACCTGGTTCACAGTAGTTTAAGTTTCAGTTTACAAGTTCATTTCAGTAATTTCTATCTCTTTTCCCTAAAAGTCTTGGTTAAGTTTATAGGAGCTATAAGTGATCATCATTTATAGGTACCGGCCTAGAATTTGGAGGTTTCATTTCTAGTTATGCATTTCCCACATGAAGTTCAATGAGTCCCATGTTAGGAAAAATTGTTGAACTTGTGTAGTTTGATAGGGTGCAAATTTGAAGCCTTAGCAGTTACATGCTCTGCCCTTTGTATCCTATATGCATTTTTAGGGTCTCTCAGACAAAAAAGCTGAAACATAGTTCATGATGGGTATTAAAATAAAGCATGGTTATAGGAATTTTAAAAGGTCATCGTATTCATTTAATCCTGCAAGTCATGGATATGATACATTTTGTTCTGTGTTCTCATGATTTTCTTTAATCACTGTAACCATTTCTCTTATATTAGAGGGAGAACTATACATCTTCTATGATTGTCATGACATAATGCCCATATATCTGTCTAATAATAAGAAGGATCTTCTTGATTTCCTAGATCTAAAATGTGTTGAATCTTATTACGATTTTATTACCATTTGGCATGGTAGTGGTAGAAAAATTTGTATAATCTTTATGGTCTTTTTTTATAGAAACAATCTCTTTCTCTCTAAACATATCCTTTGAGACTATTGGTTTTATACTATTGTTGTCTCTTGATCATATTTCTATGTACCTAGTTAAAATATTGATTCTCTTGAAATCCATGCATTTCTATTCATGAGATTATCCCTTTGTGATGGTGATAGCCATCTCTACTATTTATATTCTAAGATAGGCACCTTTCATGATTTTGGTCATGTTTTTAAAACATGTTTTTACTATTCAAACATTCTTGCTGCATAGTATTAAATATTTCTCCCAATTTATTCCATGAACGGGGTTTTCACAAAATTTAGTGAGCTGGTTCATTTTGATCTTTTCTATTTTTTTGTGAAATTTAAATGAAAACCCAGTTTGTGGTTTTAATATATCGTTAAAACACGACCATATTTTTATGTATGAGTTTCATCATTTTGAACATTATCTATTCTTCATGTCCTTATAAGTTACAAAATTCTCTCATGTCACTACTCATTGATTGTATCTAATGATACCATACATTCATCTTTTAATGGTTATTCATTGATATTTGTATACTTCATACTTTATTGGATTGTATGTTCATACCCATATGGTTTTGTTTCTCAACATATGATAACAATCATAGCCTTATTACTCATTTCCTTTGTTAAAAATACATCATATGCATGTTACACTTATGTCTTGGAGTTGATCTTTGTCATAAGAGGTGTATGATTGTAACCATATACATGTTGTTGTTCCTTAATTATATTGGGTCTATTATCATTATAAAAAATATTTTTCTCCTATGAATGTGATCTTATGTTCTTTGCCCTGCTACAACACTACCTCTCATGGAATTCTTGACTACACCTTGTCAATTTTTAAATGTTTATATCAGTCACCTTGATCTCATTTCCCAATAACTTCGAGTCTCTATTCAACTATGAAATCTTTAGTTTTAAACCTTTCAGTGTACTTTCCAACCTTTATTTCATTCTTATAATCACTTGTCTTTATTTGGATTATGCTACTATAACTTGCTTCAGTTATGTACATTCATTGTATACTACCCATTTATACTAGAAGTGGCTTTAATAGAAATGTTTTGATTTCACTATGTGTCTTTACCCCTTCTACTATAAATTGGAATCCCCCATGCTTCAATGTTTTATGATAATGTTGACCTTGGTCACCTTTTATTGAATAGATTTTCACTAAGTTTTTTGAATTTTTTTGCATTATAATCTCTCCTTGATCTTGCCAGATGATTGTCATAATATTCCTTATTTTGGTTGATCTTTCTTAATGCTCTCATTATCTTTGAATTTCTTAGTCAAGATTCTTGCATCTAGCTGAGAAGCTTTCAAATCTACCTTCTCCCAAAGGTCTTTAAAGAGAGATAAGTATTTCCTCAAGTATTCTATTTTAAATCCTTGGTCTGAAAACATATAGTTAACTTCATTATTCCCACGATGAAGCTACATCAGTTCATCATTTCTCTCATTATCTGTTGACTGAAGAAATGTGACCTCTATCTCTAGGTCAACTCTGTGTTGCTGGTTCAGGGATCCTCCCTTTTTGGTTTGTTTGATTTGATTTAGGGTTAGGTTAGGTGTTTAGGATGAGTGACAATAAGATCCACTAGGGTGGATCCAATTTGTGGTCATTTCCATGTTTGTAAGAGCCAAATGAGTTCATGAGGGATATTATGGTCATTTTGACCTAGAAAGCAAAAATGTGTTATTTTTGTGTACATTGGGGTTAGAATGTTTCTTAGGACCCTAAATGTCCTAATGATGGTCATAGAAGTAAATCATGACCATTGAGTTGACAAAAGAAGTCAAAATGCACAAAATGGAAAAGTTGCTCGAGCAACTTTTACAACTTCTTGACAAGAAGTTGCAAAATCAAGTTGGAGCGGTTGTAACTGATCATGCTTAGTATATGAGCTTGGATTTAATGTTTTTGGAATGTTAATGAAGTCTTGAATTGAAAAACCTTTTTTTTGTACTTCTGTACAGATGCATGTGACTGTATTTTTGTAACCTGCATTGTCTTCTTACTCTTGTACGGCTGTGTATGGATTGGGAGAGGAGATTCGACCCCATGGGGGTGTAGTGTTTTCAATTATATTTCTTATGAAATAGGTAGTTTGATTTCAATTTAATTTAGTTTAAAGTTATAGATTTTTGTAAGTCACTAGTCTGAAAGTGACATTCTCAGTGTTGCAGAGTTAGAAATGGCTCTAACCTAAGAACCCACTGGTGGAATTGACTGAAACCATGGGAGAGGTAGGGTTAAGATGGATTTGGTTTGAGCACCCTTGATCTTGGGGAAAAGACTTAGAGGAATTTTAAGAATACCTAAATAGTATCCTTGAATGATTCAAAGGTGGGAGGAGGTGAAACAAAGTTTGGAGATCAATTTGGTGACAATTGGTCTAGACTAGTCCAGAGGCCTAATTAATAGGCTAAAAAATAGGGCCTGATAGAAACTAGGGTTGTGGGTGCATCCAAGAGCTAAGATTTTGGATTCTGATAGGATTAATAGACACCTTGAATATTTTCAATGTATTTTGTGGGGTTGTTTGGAGGATTTGGGATCATTATCCCAAAAATTGTGAAATTAGACCTACTAGGAAACAAGCCAATTAGGCCTCCTAGTAAATTTGATGCCAAATGAATTGGTAAAGTATCCATAAGTGTGGGAAAGGATTCTAAAGAACTATGAATGGGCCAAGAACATAGAAAATAGCCTAAGTAGATGTGTGGGAAGATCCTAGGAGGGGTTTTGGATTCTAGGAGGAAATCTTGTGAAGGAGCCTAGGTAATTGAAGAACTAGTCAGACTAGTTGTACCTAGAAGTGTTAGAATATTCAACAAATCAACTATACCTTGGAGGAGAAGTTGATAGGAAGGACCTTGGAGATCCATAGTTGAGAAGAACACAAGAAGAACTAACCATGTGATGGTTAGGAGAGATTAGGAGTAGTTTGGGGAAGGAAATTACTAGAGCCCTAAACCCTCTGCATTAGAGTGGTATTAGAGCCAGAATTTCTTGAAGTTTGTTTATGTCTGAATGGGAGGAGAGTCAAGAGGTTGAAAACATGCCTCCTAAGAATATTAGTAGGGATTCCATTATGGAATTGGTTTAGGGCCTCTTGGAGAAGGCTGGTGTGTCTGAGACAAAGAGTAAAAAGAAGATCACTGAATGGGGAGATCAAAGTGACGAGGATGTTGAAAATCAGATAGAAGAGTCATCTAACAAAGGTAACGAACTTGAGATGGATAAAGATAAAAAGGTATTCTTGGATTCCTTTAATCCCATTAAAAAGGATAGTATGGAACACATACCCTATTACTGTGGCAGTCTAAATGGAGAAGAGTTTTTAGATTGGCTAGAGGCCATAAACAATCAGTTTGACTATAAAGAAGTATCAGAGGAGAAGAGGGTCAACTATGCCAAGGCTACACTCAAAGGATATGAATTGGTGTGGTGGAAGATGATGCAGGATGATAGGGTAACCAGTGGAAAGAAGAAGATAGTTTCTTGGGAGAGGATGAAGATCAGATTTAGGGCACAATTCTTGCCCACTGACTATGAGATTCAAATGTATCAAAAGTTGCAGAACTTGAGACAAAAGGAGATGACAGTGAGTGCCTATACTAAGGAGTTTCAAAAATTGAGCCTAAGGGTTAGAAGTCAAGAATAATAAATGGAGAAGGTGGCAAGGTATCTCGATGGTTTAAGACAAGGGATACAAGATGAGATTAGCATGATGACACTTGACAGTATGCACAAGTGTTTTCAGTTAGCCTTGAGAGTAGAGGAGAAGGCTAGAAGGAGGAATGACTTCCATCAAAGAGGAAGGTTTGGTAACAAAAATAGAGGATTTAGAGGTAGGAGTAATTTTGGTAGAGGAAAAATCCCAAATAGACTAGAGGAGAATAATTCTATGGATAACAGTGGGGGTAATCCATTCAGAGCATCATTCCAAAGAGGGGGATATAGAGGAAGAGGACCACCAAGAGGAAGATTTCAGTCCCAAGGAAGATCTAATTCAATATTCTCTAGAAGATGTGATAACTGCAATCAAGTGGGTCACACAATAGGTATATGTCCTGAAAAGGCTACCTCATCTTCTATGGGAGATAGGAGGAATTAGTTGGTACAAGAAGATGATACACAAAGTGTCACTTCTCCCATTTCCAAGGAAGGGCCAGTAATGGAAGGAAAGAATATAATGCTAAGAAGAACTTTGTTGAAGGTTCCTAGTACTACAGAGGCACCTCAAAGGAAGAATATTTTAAATACAACTTGTAGGTCTCATGGAACGATTTTCAAAGTGATAGTGGACTCAATATCCACTTAGAATATAGTATCAGCAAAGATGGTGGAAAACTTGAAGATTAGAAGGATGCCTCATAGCACACCCTATAAGGTTTCATGGATAAACAAGGGTCAATAGATAGTGGTAGATGAACAAACCTTGGTGGAGTTTGAAATAGGTGAGTATAAGGACAAGGTACTATGTGACATATTGTCCATGGATGCATGTCACCTTCTTTTAGGGTATCCTTGGCAATATGATGTGAAGACTATCCATGATGGAGAAAAGAACAACTATGTAATCACCAAGCTAGGGAAGAAGTTTTAGATGGATCCATTGCATGAACCTAACAAGGAGAAGCATGTGGGACCCACTGTGATTCTATTGAGTGGATAGGATTTTATAAAAGCTATGAAGGAGAAAGGAGTCTTTTGTGCAGTGATAGCAAAGCCAAAGGAGGAGACCAAGGATAAAGACAACATGCCACCATAGATACAAGCATTGTTGGAAAAGTATCATGACATAGTGGATAATGGTTTTCCAAGTGCATTACCACCCATGAGGGATGTGAGTCATAAGATAGACCTCATACCTGGAGCAAATTTACCAAGCAAAGCAGCATATAAGATGACACCAAGTCAAAATGCAGAGATAGCAAAACAGATTCAAGATTTGTTGGAAAAGGGATTGTTAAGGAAGATTTTAAACCCTTGTGCTATGCCTACTATTATCTCACCTAAGAAGGATGGAAAATGGATGATGTGTATAGACTCCATGGCTATAAACAAGATTACAATCAGCTATAGATTCCCAATGCCCTGGATTGAGGGTTTGATGGCCAATTTGGGGGGTTCATGTTATTTCTCTAAGGTGGTTTTGAAGTCAGGGTATCACCAAATAAGGGTTAGGCCTGGTAATGAGTGGAAAAAAACCTTCAAAACCAATGAAGGGATTTATGAGTGGCTAGTAATGCCATTTGGCCTAACTAATGCACCTAGCACATTCACGAGGCTCATGAATGAAGTGCTAGCAGATTTTATTGGTAAGTTTGTAACAATATATCTTAATGACATTTTGATATTTAGCAGGTCCAAGGAGGATCACATGAAGCATTTGGAGATGGCCTTGAGGAGGCTACATCAAGAGAAGTTGATGATCAATCAAGAAAAGTGTGACTTTCTGAAAACAAAATTAGTTTACCTTTGGTTTGTGGTTGCTAATGGATGTATGAAGATGGGCCCTGATAATTTTAAGTCAATATTGGAATGCCCTACACCTAGGTCCATAGGGGTTGTTGGGATTTTTCATGGATTGGCCTCTTATCATAGGAAGTTTGTAAGAAATTTCAGTCATGTATGTGCCCCTATTCTCAACACTATCAAAGGGGGAATTTCAAATGTTAGTTTAAGTGGACTATAGAAGCAGACCAAGGATTTGAAATGTTGAAAAAGAGGATAACAGAGTTACCTACCCTTAGGTTTTCCATTTTCAATCAGCTATTTGTGGTGGAGTGTGATCCTATCAGGCTATCCATTGGAGTAGTATTAAGCCAAGAAGGACACCCTGTGGCATTTTTCTCAGAGAAGTTGAATGAGGCTAAACAAAAGTACTCCACCTATGATTTGGAGTTATATGCTATGGTACAAGCCCTTAAAAATTTGAGATAGTATCTCCTACCAAGGGAATTTGTGCTCTACACTGATAATCATGCTCTAAGTTTCTTGACCATACAGGAGATACAATTACAAAGTGTAGGGATGGATGATTTGAAAGACCTCTATAAAGACGACAAAGATTTCAAAGATGCCTATGAGGAATGTGTGAAGTTCCAACAGGGATTTAAAGTGGAGCTCACTAATTTTATGTTGCAGGAGGGTCTATTGTTCAAAGGAAATCTAATGTGTATACCTCAGTGCTCAATGGGGGAGAACATTGTGAAGGAGAAACACCAAGGAAGCTTGGGAGGCCACTTTGGAGTGGATAAAACACTTGAGCATGTGAATAGGCATTACTATTGGCCTAAGTTGTAGTCATATATAAGGAAATTTATGGAGCAATGTCAGATCTATCAGAGGGATAAAGGACAAAGTAGTAACAGTGGATTGTACCAACCCCTATCCATACCCCAAAGGCCTTGGGAGTGTCTAAGTATGCACTTTTTGTTAGGGTTACCAAAGAAAACAAGGGGACATGAGAGTGTATTTGTAGTGGTGGACCATTTTAGCAAAATGGCTCACTTCATTCCATGTAAGAAAACCAATGATGCTTCCCAAATTGTAGGTCTATTCTTCAGGGACATTGTAAGGTTCCATGGATTGCCACTAAATATAGTAAGTGACAGAGATAGTAAGTTTGTGGGTCACTTTTGGAGGACCCTTTGGAAAATATTGGGTACAAATTTGTCTTTATATTCATCCTACCATCCATAGTTAGATGGGAAAATAGAGGTATTCATTAGGTCAGTTTGGAACTTGGTAAGATGATTGACTAAGCAACATGGACAGTCATGGGATCACATCATAGGGAAGGCAAAATTTTCCTATAATGACTCCATTAATAGGAGTACTAGTAAAATCCCATTTGAAATAGTATATGGGGTCAATCCTAGAGGGATCTTAGAGTTGAGGGATCTTAGCTTGAAGGAAAAAAGGAGTTCCCAAGGGGAGTCATTTTTAGAATAGATGAAAGAGATTCATGATCAAGTCAACAAGACTTTACAAAAGTAAGTGGAGAAGTATAAGTCCAAAGATAATCAGACAAGAAGGGATTTGTAGTTCAAGGTGGGGGGTCTAGTACTTTCCTATCTCAGGAAGGAAAGGCTACCTAAGGGTCAGCCAACTAAGCTACTCATGAAGAAGATAGGACCATTGAATATTTTTCATAAGTATGGAAAGAATGCCTATGAGGTGGAGTTGCATCCTGATTTGGGGATTTCACCCATTTTCAATGTTTGGGACTTGTATCCCTACAAGGGACCATCTTTAGACATAGGTTAGCCCACTCTTGTAGATTTAGGAGATGATGATTGGGTGAAGGATTTTTTGAACCCAATCCCATTACAGTTAGACAGTATACTTGATACTAAGGTGATAAAAAATACAAGGAAGGGTATCTACAGGGAGTATCTAGTTAAGTGGCAGGGACTTCTTGAAGCTGAAGCCACTTAAATGACAGAGCTGGACATTATAAAACATGGGGTCACCATTGAAGACCTCCTAACTCAAGGGACTTGATTTCTTTGTCCCAGGGGAGTATGGTGCAGGGTACCTCCCTTTTTGTGCTCATTTCCATGTTTGTAAGAGCCAAATGAACTCATCAGGGATATTATGGCCATTTTGACCTAGAAAGCCAAAATGTGTTATTTTTGTGTACCTTGGGGTTAGAATGTGTCTTAGGACCCTAAATGTCCTAATTATGGTAATAGAAGTCAATCATGACCATCGAGTTGACAAAAGAAGTCAAAATGCACAAAATGGAAAAGTTGCTAGCAACATTGAAAAGTTGCTCGAGTAAATTTTGCAACTTCTTGACAAGACATTGAAAAATAAAGTTGGAGTGGTTTTAACTGATCATTCTTGGTATATGATCTTGTATTTGATGTTTTTGGAGGTTTAATGAAGTTTTGAATTCCAAAACTTGATTTTTGTACTTCTATACAGATGCATGTGACTGTATTTTTATAATTTGCATTGTCTTGTTACTCCTATATGAATGTGTATGGATTGGGAGAGGAGAATGGACCCCATGTGGGTGTAGTGTTTTCAATTTTATTTCTTATGCAATAGGTTGTTTTATTTCTAGTTCATTTAGTGTAAAGTTATTGAGTTTTATAAGTCACTCGTTTGCAAGTGACATTCCCAATGTTGCAGAGTTAGAAATGGCTCTAACCTAAGAACCCACCAGTGGAATTGACTGAAACCATGGGGTAATTAGGGTTAGATTCTATAAATAGGGTTTTTTTTTTCATTTTTGTTATTGGAATGGATTTCCTAGACCAAATGGGAATCCCTATGGCTGACTGTTGAAGACAAGTGAGCCTGGCCGGGGTGAAGATGGATTTGGTTTGAGCACTAATGATCTTGGGGAAAATACTTAAAGGAATTTTCAGAAGCCCTAGATATTCTCCTTGAAGTATTAAAAGGAGGGAGGAGGTGAAACAAAGTTTTGAGATCAATTTGGTGACAACCGGTCAAGACTCGTCCAGAGGCCTAATTAATAGGCTGAAAACTAGGGCTTGATAGAAACTAGCGTTGTGGGTGCATCCATGAGCTAAGATTTTGGATTCTGATAGGGTTGATAGACACCTTGAATATTTTCAAGTTCTTTTGTGGGTTTGTTTGGAGGCTTTGGGAGAATTATCCAAAAAACTGTGAAATCAGACCTACTAGGAAACAAGCCAATTAGGACTCCTAGTGAGTTTGATGCCAAATGAATTGGTAAAGTATCTAGAAGTGTGGGAAAGGGTTCTAAATAGCTATGAGTGGGCCAAGAACATAGAAAATATCCTAAGTAGATGTTTGGGAAGATCCTAGCAGGGGTTTGGGATTCTAGGAGGAAATCTTGTGAAGGATCCTAGGTAATTGAAGAACTAGTTGGACTAGTTGTACCTAGAAGTGTTAGAATCTTCAAAAAATAAACTATACCTTGGAGGAGAAGTTTATAGGAAGGATCTTGTAGATCCATAGTGGAGAATAAAACAAGAATAACTAACCATTGGATTGTTAGGAAATATTTTGAGTACTTTGGGGAAGAAAAATACTAGATCCCTAAACCATTTGCATCAGTTGCTTCAACTCTAGAAACTATGAATCTGAACCCTTTAACAATTCCTTACCAATCTTATATTTCTACTTGTTATCTATATTCTAAAAGATAATTATTGATAGAAAATATATGATCAAATATTTTGTAGTGGTTTCTATTTGTCTTATACAACTAGTGTGTGATGATGAGCTCAATAATGACTCAATTTTGTGAATATCTATTATTATGTTTTTATAGTTTTACAATGGGTTTAGATATAGATATAGGGTTTAAGACCTTGTTGATCATGTTTATATGTTTTTTCCCTAATCTTTTCAAAAGTGGGCAGGAACTTGAACTTATCCCTATACTTCTTTTTTATTAATTGCTAAAGATGATATGTGATTTTCTATGTGATTTATCCATAGTAATATTTCATGTAGATAAAAAAAATTATTCTTATGTTGATTGGATATGCCTTTATTTTGTATATGCTAATGTCATGATGCAGGAATAAATTAAGGTGTGATTATGGTCAAAACCTTGTAATGTGGGAGTTCATAACTAACTAGTTGAAGACAAATTCATGCCAAGATGAACCTTGAAAGAGTCAGCAACTGATTATTTACAGATAATGTGGTGTAATAATGAGACTTTAGTGTTCATGATTGTGGAAGAGTATATCTAGGGGGAGCAGTTATGCTAGATTTTCTCTACAATAGAAATAGTTTGAATATGTTATTCAGATCATAACTTCCTTCTTTTTATTATGTTGTAATAGATTACATCCTCCTAATGTTTTGGAGTGGACTTTTTGTTAGTTAGAGTTAGTTATAATTCTTCTTTCTATAAATAAAGTTTAGATACCCCTTCTCAAGAGGTTAGAGCTTTAGATATTGTAATTTTTCATGCCACTAAGGTGGGGGGGGTGAATTAGACAAATCAAAACTCTTAAACTCTTAAAAATGAACTCACTGATTCACTCGGTAAATACTAAATATAGTAATAACCAATTCACCAAATAACATAAGCAGCAATCAATCATTCAAACTTCAAAACATCAGATTAACTCATAGACACATGATTTAACTCGATTGAATACAGATTTAAAGAGGAACCCCAATTTGGGAATAACCTTTATGGGAATTGCAACCCATGATAAAAATATATCCTTCTAAAGTACGATCGGTTAAGAACTTATCATGTTAAAGTGGTGCAGGAGCACCTTAGGGTCCTAGTTAAGATCCTTTACAATTTTGGTTTGTAGTTGGTTCTAGCCAACCACTAGGGAAATAAGGAATAAAAATAAAGTCACAAGATTTGAGTGGTGTGTTCTTGTAAGTAGGAGTCTTTAGGGTCATGTTTTTGGTTTGGTCCAATAGGTTCTAGTCTCACTGTTTTCTTAAGACCTAGAAGAGTCAAAGTTGATCAAACATTTACCAAGACCCCAAAATGGAATGGAAGATGTTTTTTTGTATTTTTTGAGTGATTTGGGATCCAATAGAGTTATTTAGGATCAAGTTGTGCAAGTTAGAGTAGTAGCAAGTCAAAATTGCAAAAATTGCAAAAGTTGCTCATGACAACTTTGTAACTTTGCAAAGTTGTCATAACAATATTTCCTAAAATGTTGCATTTACCTTGAAATGTGTCCAAATCCCAAACGTAGGGTCTAATCATGTGGGTATGAACTATATAAGGTTAAAGAAGACAAAATTGAGGGGTTGGTTGTCAGGTTGTATGGACTAACTTGGTAGAGGGAATATTTTGTAACACATAGAGAAGTTTCTAGCCATCATCCACACCTAAATGGATTGAATGGTCTACTGTTATGCATGGAGGTTGTAGTGCTTGTGAATAGAAACTTTTTGTGGATTTTTTTTAGAAGTTTCTAAATTTTTTTAGCTTCTTGTAATTTCTTTTGTTTTCTCTGGTTCGTTGTGCTGAACAGTGGTAACCATGTAAATATAGCTCCTTCTTGAATTACAACAGTTGGATCCTTATGGACACTTGGAATAAAGAAGGGAACTCTGTATATAGTGTAAATATGGCTTGCGGTTTCATTTTATGTGGAGGATATATTTATACAAGAAAGCCCTAGGCGAGTACAAAGGTATCCAACTAGGAGTTTGCACAGTTGCAGAGGCAAGAAGCCTTGTTTTATGGATTGGTTTATGACAATCTCGAGTTGGAGAGTGTACGGGAATGTAACAAGGTCATGTGGTTGCAAGAAGGAGTGTAGAGGAGTTCATCTGAGCACCCTTGGAGACAAAATAAACTAGACTTGTCTAAATGCCCTAGAAACCCTTAAAATAGGGGTTTGCTGAAAGTCCTATGTATAGACACTTGGGAGGAACCAAGACCTAATAAATCTTTAATCATCAGAAGATCTTAGAAGGAATCCAGAGTTGGTTTGGAGGTTTGTTAAATTTTTTTTGGATAATTCCAAAATTACATGTTTTAGGAGTCCTAATTGGGCTAAAAAGTATACAAGGCCTAGAAACTAGGAAACTATGAACTCGATTGAAAAATCCTTGAAAAACCCTAGTAGTATGGATCAAGATTGATTGAAATTAAAGGGGAAATATTGTGAATAGTTGTTTCCATTGATTGGAATGGTTTGTGAGCATAGTTGCCTTGATTGAACCTATGGATGCACAATGGACTTGTGAAGAGTTGAAGAAGGTTTGAAGTTGTTGGAGAGATCTAGTTAGAGTAGAGGAACCATAGGAGTGTCCTCTGACTAGGGTATAGCTAAGTACCCTAGTAAGGTCATAAGAATGGTCTTGAAAAGAACAAGAAATATCTTATGAAGTATTCTCCCCATCAAAGTTGTATCAGAGTGATTGAAAGACTTGGGAAGTGAGTGTGCATGTTAGAGGTGAGTGAATCAATTGGTGAGAGCACCATGGTGACAAATGAAGATTTGAAAAGAGATTTATCAGAACATAAAGAAAAGAATAGACTCATAGAAGAAGATATGGAGGAGATGAAACACAAATTGGAAGAATTTGCAGAGACTACAAGCAAAGTAAAAGAATAGTTAGAAGAAGATAAAGATAGAGGAAAGACTAAAATTGAAGAGGATGTAGAACCAGAACCAAATCCTCCTTTACCCGTGGAACCTTTCCTCAAATCCATTAAAGTACTAAGTGGAAAAGCACTAGAAGGTATCTTCTATTCTCTGGACTGATGGATGCAAAATTGGTCATGGAATGGATTGAAGGCATGGAAAATCAATTTAAGTGTGATGAGATTATAGAGGCACAAAAGGTGAAGATAGCTAGTTCTAGGTTGAGATGGAAAGCACTAACTTGGTGGAAATTTCTACATGAATAAACAGAGAGAAGGGAAGAGTCCAATAGTCAATTGGAAGGCTATGGTGGCTAAGGTAAAAGAAAATTACCTACCACATGATTATGACTTCCAACTGCATAAAAAGAGACAGAATCTTAGACAAAGAGACTTAGATGTGGCTGCCTACATAGAAGAATTTCAAAAATTATGCCTTAGGTCCAGAGTACAAGAGATGGAAAGCATCAAAGTAGCTAGATTTATAAATGGACTTAGGTGGAACATTCAAGAGGAACTAAGCCTCTTTACCCTAACTACCATCCATGGTTGTTTTCAAATGGCTCTTAAGGTGGAAGAAAAACTTAAGAAGAAGCAAGAATCAAGCTCTAGGGGTAGAGGAAGAGGTAGACACTCTCGAGGAGGACATAAAGGAGGCTCTAGCGGTAGAAGCAATGAAACTAGATCTCAAGGAGACTCCAAGCTCATTGAAAAAACAAATGAGCTAGGAAATAGAGGAAGCTATGGTAGAGGAAGGAGTTCTTATAGTGGTGGAAGAGGTAGATATGGTGGTTTTGGAAGAAGCTCACATTTTGCTTCAATGAAGTGTTAGAAATGTGGATAGTTAGGTCACCCTACCTATAGGTGTCTGGATAAGCCATTATCTTCACAATGAGAACATAAAATTGCATATGTGAAAGAAGACAGTACTAAAATTTTTGAGATAAATCTTGATTCAAAGAAGGGAGAGAACCTAATTCTTAGGAGGATCTTGATCAAAGAACCTAACAACGAATAACACAAACAAAGGAGAGCACTCAATAGGGTGAAGTGTAAGATTATTGGCAAGGTGTGTAGATTCATCATAGACTAAGGTTTAATATATAATGTGATCTCAGAGGATGTAGTACAGAAGTTGAAATTGAACAAAATACCCCATGCTTACCCCTACAAAGTAACTTGGTTGAACATGGGGAAAAACATATTGGTAAATGAGAAAGTATGGGCTGGTTTAAACATAGGGAAGTATTAGGGAAAGATACTTTGTGATGTGTTACCAATGGATATTTTCCATCTGTTACTTGGAAGACCATGGCAGTATGATAGAGAAGCAGTCCACCATGGCAAGGAGAATAAATACCCATTCAAGAAGAATGGAGTCTCTAATAAGATACTTCCCTTGATAGACAAGGATACAATGGAGAGGATGGATACCAATACACTTCTAATGGGTGGAAAATAATTATTATAAGACATATAGAAGGAAGAAGGAGTTGGTTATTATATCTTGGTGAAACCAAAGGAGGAAGAGACACCCAAATAGACACCTATGCATGTAGAAGTTAAACAATTGTTGGATCAGTTCAAATATATCATATGTATTGGGACATCGGCCACACTACCTCCACAAAGAGAAATCAGTCATCAAATTGATTTTGTGCCAAGGGCATCATTGCCTAACAAAGTTTCTTACAAGATGACAACATAACAAAACAAGGAGATTGCAAGGAAAGTCCAAGATCTTTTGAACCAAGGACTATTCAAAAAGAGCATGAGCCCATGTGTTGTTCGAGTGGTTTTGGCTCCTAAAAAGGGAGGTAAGTAGAGGATGTGTACTAATTCTAGGGAAATAAATAGGATAAAAATTAGGTATATATTTCTTATTCCTAGAATAGAAGACTTGATGGATTGTCTTGGGGGTGCTAAGTACTTTTCAAAAATAGACCTTAAGAGTGAATATTATCATATTAGGATGAAAGAGGGGAGTGAGAGTAATTTTACCTTTAAAACCACATAGGGGCTCTATGAATGGTTAGTAATGCCATTTGCGCTTACAAATGCACCTAGTACATTTAAGATGTAAATGAATGAAGTCATAGAAGATTACATATATGTGTTTGTAGTAGTATACCTAAATGATATCCTCATTTGTAGTAAGAAAAAAGAGGAGCACATGAAACACCTAGAAATTGTGTTGAAGAAGCTCCAATAGGAGAAGTTAACCATTAGTCTTGAAAAGAGTGAGTTCATGAAACAAGAAATTGTTTTTCTAGGGTTGGTAGTCTCTCAAGGGGTCCTAAAAATTCGCAAGAGAAAGGTAGAAGAAATACTAAGTTGGCCTACTCCAAAAATAGGGACAGAAGTGAGAAGCTTCCATGGTTAGGCTTAGTTTTATAGGAATTTTGTGAGGAGGTTTAGTGAGATTTGTACACCTGTCCTAGATACCATAAAGGGTGGAGTCAATACCAAGTTCATATGGACCAAGGAAGCCAATGAAGGATTTGAAAGATTGAAGAAGGAAGTTGCTACATAACCCATTCTTGTTCTCCCAAGTTTTGACAAATTGTTCATTGTATAATGTGATGCTAGAAACATAGCAATGGATGCAGGCCTAAGCCAAGAAGGAAGGCTAGTAGCCTTCTTTAGTGAATAGTTAAATGAAGAAAATTCTAGATATTCATCTTATGATTTGGAGCTTTATGCATTGGTCCAAGCTCTCAAGAAGTGGAGGCACTATCTATTGCCTAAGGAGTTTGTTATATACATAGAAAACCAAGCTCTAAGATACATTAATACATAAGAGAAGCTCAATTTGAGACATATAAAGTGGATGGAATTTTTGCAATCATACACCTTCACAATCAAACACAAGAAGGGGTTAAACAAAAAAGTTGTAGATGCACTTAGCATGAGGTTACTCACTATCCAGGAAATCCAGTTGCAGAGCATAGGAGTTGAAGGGTTCAAGGACTTATATGTAGGAGATGTAGATTTCTTATAGATTCATAAGATATGCATGGATTTCCATAACCATTTTCATAGAAATTTTGTTTAATATACATTGCATAATGGTTTAGTATTTAAGGGGAAACACTTGTTTCTTCCAAAGGCGTCTATGAGGGAAAACCTCATTCAAGAAAAAAACATAATGGTAGCCGAAGTAGACATTTTGGGTTAAATAAGACACTAGACTTAGTAAAAAGATTCTATTATTGGCCTAAAATGTAGAAGGATGTAAGGAGGTATGTAGAACACTGTGGGATATGTCAGAAAGATAAGGGAAAATATTTAAATGCAGGACTCTATTAGCCATAACCCACACCTAATAGGTCTTGGGAGTGCATAAGCATGGATTTTATAGTAGGGTTACCTAGAACAAAAACTGGTTTGGATAGAGTTTTTTTGGTAGTAGATAGGTTCAGTAAAATGAGTCATTTTATCCATTGTAAGACAATTCCTGATGCCAGTCACATTGCTCATCTTTTCTTCATGGACATAGTAAGGATACATGGTTTGCCAACCAGTATTGTCTCAGATAGGGATGTAAAGTTTATGGGGCACTTCTAGAAAGAAACTCTGGAAGAGATTGAGAACCAACTTGGCACATAGCTCTATATATCCTCCTCAAATAGATTGACAAAAAGAGGTAATCAACATAGTTCTTGGCGATTTGTTAAGATGTCTAACTAAGGAGTATGGGCAAGAATGGACTAAAGGTAAGTGTCCATTTGAAGTTGTGTATGGATTACATCCAAGGGGTGTTTTTGAACTTAGGGACTTAAAAGGTTATGAAGGGATCAGTGGACATGAATAATAATTTTCTCAATCTATAAGAGAGGTCCATGAGCAGGTGAAGAGGACACTAATGGAGGCCAATCAGAAGCTTAAGGTTAAGGTAGATGAAGGGAGAAGACACTTGCAATTTGAAGTAGGAGACTTAGTGATGGTTTACCTTAATAAATCTAGACTATAGAAGGGCATTCCTAGAAATCTCTAGATAAGGAGAGTTGGCTCATGTAAGGTATTAGCTAAGTATGGTCTTAATGAGCTTACAAGTTATATTTACCCAAGGAGCTATCAATTTCTCCTATCTTCAATGTGAAGGATTTGAATAATTACAAAGGACCAGAGATAGATGAGTGGGAGTGCAGTATAGATATGACTGAGGATATGGTAGAAATCTGTGTCCTTGATCAAATTAAGCCTTAAGAAGAGAAGGTCCTAGATTCTAGAGTGAAGAAGAAGACTAGACACAAGATCTACATGGAGCATCTAGTAAAATGGAAGAATCAACCTGAATCACAGGCTCCTTGGATAAAAGAGGGTGATTCAAGAAGCATGGCCTCATCTTGGATCTCATCACACCCTAGGTACCTTAACTCTCTTTTGATAGGGGGAATGGTGCAGGAGCACCTTAGGGTCCTAGTTAAGTTCCTTTACAATTTTGGCTTGTAGGTGGTTCTAGACAACCACCAGGGAAATAAGGACTAAAAATAAATTCCCAAGCTTTGTGTCATATTTTCTTGTAAGTAGGAGCCTTTAGGGTCCTTTTTTGGGTTTGGTCCAATAGGTTCTAGTCTCACTATTTTCTTAAGACCTAGAAGAGTCAAGTTGGTCAAACATTGACCAAGACCCCAAAATAGAGTGGAAGATGTTTTTTTATTTTTTTTGAGTGATTTGGGATCCAATAGAGTGATTTTGGATCAAATTGTGCAAGTTAGAGTAGTAACAAGTCAAAATTGTAAAAATTACAAAAGTTGCTCATGACAACTTTGCAACTTTGCAAAGTTGTCATGACAACATTTCCTAAAATGTTGCATTTAGCTTTAAATGGTTCCAAACCCTAACTTTAGGGTCTGGGGATGTGGGGATGAACTATATAAGGTTTAAAAAACCCTAATTGAAGGGTTGGTTTTCAGGTTGTACATATTGACTTGGTAGAGGCATTGTTTTGTAACACAGAGACAACTTTTTAGCCATCATCCACGCCTAAATCGATTGAATGGTCTATAGTTATGCATGGAGGTTGTAGCATTTTGTGAATAGAAAATTTGTGTAGAGTTTTTTCTTAGAAGTTTGTACATTTCTTTAGCTTCTTGTAATTTTTTTTTTCTCTGGTTCATTGTCCTGAATAGTGGTAACCATGTAAATATGGCTCCTTCTATAATTCCAGTGGTTGGATCCTTATGGCCACTCAGAATCAAGAAGGTCACTCTATATATAGTGTAAATATGGCTTGTGGTTTCATTTATGTAGGGGAGGTATTTATACAAGCAATCCCTAAGCAAGTATAGAGGTATCCAGCTAGGAGTTTGCACAGTTGCAGAGGCAAGAAACCTTGTTTTATGGATTGGTTTGTGTCAATCTCAAGTTGGAGAGTGTAGAGGCATGTGACAAGGTCATGTGGTTGCAAGGAGGAGTGCAGAGGATTTCATCAGAGAACCCTGGGAGACAAAAGAAACCAGACTGGTCTACATGCCCTGGAAACGCTTAAAAATAGGGGTTTGTTTAAAGTCCTATGTACAAACACTTGGAGGAACCTAGACCTAATAAATATTAAAGCCTAAGAAGACCTTAGAAGGAATGCAGAGTGATTAAAATAATTATGCCAAGTAGTAACAGGGTCGTTTGGACATAAATCAAGGGTATGATCACACTTAGGGCAAATAGGGTCCATAGTTGCGATAGACCAAATTCAGGTGGTTACATTTGCCCCTCTTTGAATTGATGTGCGAGCAGCG
>MU224590.1:694919-730704 GCA_018584345.1 Thuja plicata | reverse complement strand
AATTGTCCCCAAATGTGTGAGTTTGGGTTTTATGTTTCAAAGTGATTGATTCCAGCGTCAGAGGGTTAGAATGCCCTGATAGTGAGCTGGGAACCAATGAGAGTTGATTGTTTAAAGTAAGTGACTCTAGCGTCAGAGGGTGTTAGAGTGCCCTGATAGTGAGTTGGGAATCAAGTTGTTTAGCTGAGTGTAAAGACCACATGATTTGGGACCAACTGTGAAAATCCAAAAGGACATGCAAGATAGACTTATAAGCAAGTTCTGAAACAATGATAGATGGACTAGTAAAAGCAATAGGACCAAACTAAAGAGCCAAAAGGGTATCCAAAAGTGCTGAATTCTTCTGAGAAACAAGTATATAAGTGCACTCTGTCAAAGTTTGTCAGGTTTGTCAATTTTGTCCCAAAAGTGCGTGAAGTTTGCTTGATCGAAGATTGGGTTTTGAGATTTTTCAGTGAGTGAAAAATACATGTAGGCCAAGGTTTGAATTTTGTTGCTTGTTTGATTTTTTAGTGAGTGAAAAATACATTTATCTGGATATTTGTTAAGACAAGTTTGAAGAATAAGTGAAACATTATTTATAGTAATTTATAAGTTGAATTATTTATTTCTTATTAATTATTGAAATTAATTTTAAAGAAAGGTTCACCACATAATGTGGTGGTGAAGTGGTCATTATGTTGTTGTGTCTAGCAAGGTTCAAATCTCTTTTGGGCCATTGTTATCATGGAGATGTGCATTTTCTCTAGTCAAAACCATTTCATAAGAAATAATAACATTTTTATATCATCTTCATAAAAAAAAATTACATTATTAATTATTTAATTTTAAATAATTAAAAAGGTAATGTCTTATTCACAGTATTATTCAAAATAGTATAGCTAATTTGTTTATATTGGTTTATGAAATACAATTTTAAACAATTTAATTTAATAAATATATTGAATAATTCAACCAATAAATATAATATTGCAAATACAACTTTGAAAAATTAGATGCTAATTTGTTTTGTTATGTCAATTAGGTTTACAATTGTTTTTTCTTTTTTTTTAGTGTTATGGTTTAATTTAATTTGTTCAATTTCATTTAGTATTATTTTTAGAAATCAATTTCATTTAATAAATGGTGTCGATTTTCTATAGGATGGGGGTTGAATTTGGTATTTAGTGTGTTATTTTATTAAGGATTGTGGTTCACTATGGTTTTCTATTATGGAAAATATTTTTTTGGTTTCTTGCTAAGAGTAAATTATGTTTAATGTATTCTTATGGTTAGAGTTCAATTTGGTTCAATGCTCAAATATGTTTAGGGTCAATTTGTCCTAGGTAGAGGGTGTAATGCGGTTTACTATTAGATTTAGGTTTTAGTGTTTAGTTTAGGGTTATGTTTAATGTTTTGGATTAAAGAAAAATCAGTTTTTAAAGGGACCCCACAACCCTTTACAACATTATATAAGATTTAAATTTAAAGTACCCAAAAATAACACAGACTGGTAAAGCGGAAATCAACGAGCAAAAAAACTAGCAGAACCCCTGGACTAAACAAACAAACATAACAAAACCTATATCATGTGTTCAAGGGTCTTTCTGACATCCTCCCCAATGTCTAATATCTTTTTCAGTCTCACGTAGAGTAGAGACATCTTTGGAAGAAAAATCTTCCTTCTTCTTCAAACTGGATTTTGTACGCTTACGTGAACTAAAAGATGCAGCATTTTTATCCTCTGAATCCATAGCAAGGTTATGTTTAATGTTTAGTTTAGTGTTATTCTTCAATTTAATTTGGTTTAGTCGGGGTTTGGGCTCAATATAGTTTAGTCTAGGTTTATGTTTAATGATTAGTTAAGTCTAGAGAAAGGATTCATTTAAGTGTACTATTAGGGAGAGGGTTCAATTTGGTTCAATGTTAGGGTTTGGGTTCAATTTCGTTCGGTGTCAAGATTAGTGTTACGATATGTTTATATAAAGTTTAAATAGATTTATGTTTCGGTTTAATTTTTATTGTTAGGGTTTAGTTGAATTTGTTTTTTATTAGGTTTAATATTGGTCAAGGTTTGATTTGATTTGTTTGTATGGCTTAATATTTGAGGTAGCGCCTAATGAGGTGCACATTTACCTTATTGGCTGAGTTAGGGATCAATTCAATTTTAAGAATAATTTAGGTTAATGTTATGGATTCAATTTAGTTTAGTGTTAGTATGCAATTCTGTTTAATGTAAGGTTTCAACTTGCTTTACTATCAATGTTAGTGTATAATTTGGTAGATAATATTTCATTGTTAAGGTTTAATTTCATTTAATTTTATGGTTTATTTTTCTCTAGTATTAATGTTAGAAATCAATGTGGTTAAATGATAGGGTTATGGTTAAATTTTGTTTAGTGTTAGGGTTAGAGTTAAGCTTTGTTTA
The DNA here is from genome assembly GCA_018584345.1 of Thuja plicata. NCBI lineage: Eukaryota > Viridiplantae > Streptophyta > Pinopsida > Cupressales > Cupressaceae > Thuja > Thuja plicata. The sequence continues at coordinate 728,297 of MU224590.1, read as the reverse complement.
TATAGTGTTTGGTTAGGTTTATGTTTAAGGCATAATTTGGACTATTCACAAATTATATTCAAAGTTAGTGTTTAATTTGGTGTGGGTTAGAGTTTAATTACGTTTATGTTTTGGTTTAATTTTCTCTTTTAGGGTTCAATTGACTTTAATTTTTAATAAGGAATGCATTCTTTAACATTTTTTTAATATTAAGAAAGCATACAAAATTATATTATGCAAATTTTCTTGGGAGGTGGATTTAGTTTGGTACATTTTGGTAAATTTGTAAAAGGTATTTATGCTATAAATATATATTTTCATTCGTCTATATTAATGTAAAGAATAAAAATCTAAGAAGAGGTATTGTATGATATATTTTTCAAAGTTTTTTTATTGAAATAACGCAAAGATTATAAAATAATAATATATATAAGAGAGGGCAACATTGACAATCATACAAAATAAACATATATCATATAAATTTAAAAAATACTATTGTGAATCAAAATTCATTAGTCCTAAAAGTTAGAGATCTCTCTTGTGCTTCTCCTTTGCTTTGCAAAAATCCTTGTTTAAAGCAGTGTGTGCTCGATACCTATCAGCATGGCATGTTTTTGGATCAAGCTCCCTTGTGCCATTATTGTGTGTCATCCTTGTTTTTCGTGTACAATTTATGTCCATGGTCACAAAATCCTTTTTGTTGGTGGGCACAAGCGCTCCAAATAAAATACAAAGGCTACGCGCGACTCTCTCATGGGTTTCTAAAGAGATCCATCCTTCACTTCAAGAGATTATTTGTGTTTGTTTATCATGTGTCCCACCAGTAACCTTTGCACTATGTGCCACATGGCTCTCTTGTAGGAATTTATGGAGTTTTATCTCCCCTTCTATGGTAAACTAGTGATTGAAGGCCGCATGTCTTTCTTCACTCTAGCTAAAACATACATGCACTTCATGCCTGCGTGCTTAATTCTCACATTTCTCAGGATTTCATTTAGCATGATTTTAAAAAATTTGTAACACTATTTTGCGGGAGGAAGTGGTTACAAAGAATGATGATTGATTATTTTCTAGTAATAGATCAAGGGTAGGTAATTGCCAGTCTCTTTTTTTACTAATGAAAATCACTCTTTCTTAACGGTGTGAGGTGAGGCACTTGGTATTTTTTTCTAACTTCTTTCTATTTTGGAGAATCATACCCTACAAATGGGCGAGTTGTGGTAGAGAGAAAGAAGAAAATTTTAAAGAATAGAAGGAAGGATTTAGACAAATATTTTGAAAGATAGAACAGGAAATCTTGCAAATATTTCTTTTAAAATATTTTTGTAAGCCATTCAAGATTTTCTAAATACACTATGTCTTAGGCTCCTCTGTTCTGTGAATGTAATGCATGGTTCACTCTATATCATTTTCCTATGATGTTATTACATTTCTATAATTGTTCCTAAGATCTACGAGTTATGAAGTCGCCTTGATGTCTCATACACTAGAATTTTAGGTGCATGTCAGGTTTAAAGTGTTCCAAAAGCTTTGTCAGGTTTATAGTGTTCCAAATTATTTGTGTATCAGTTTAAAGCTTCTTAGCTTGCTTCCTGCCTTTCCCTTCAACCCAAAATGAAGATTCAGATTCTAGTATACCGGAGGTAGTTTCATAGGGAGAAAGTTTTTCCCACCACTCTGAAGCTTTAAGAATTCCCTACATCAGGTGAGAGCATGATTTAGGGGTTAACAATTTTTTGGCATGCCCGGTGGGACATGAAATACTTATTAGATATATAGGTCCACTGGTAGCCAATCATCCATTATTCATTGAAAATTTGAGTGTTATTCTTATTTCTATTAGCTTTTAAATGTATTTTTGATCAAACACCAGGGCAACTCTACTGGGGAGAACTTGTTGGTCCAAGTAGCCCTAGTATTGGTATGTACAAGATTGTGTCTGATTTTGTGTCATCTCCAAATCTTTATTAATTTGTATCTTCAGAAGCTCCAACAAATAGACCTATATGGCTTTTATCATCCCCCGTATTTTCAAAATATGACCCCTTAGATTCCCTATTACCAATACCAAACTAAGCCACACTCCTATTATGAACAGGATTTTTTTATGGGAGCCAATGCCTTTCATGTTGACTATGCCTATCCTTACTCTCATGTTGCCCCATTGGCCATAGTATCCTCAAATGATATTATCAAGCTCAAAGAAATTCAGTTGGACTTTGAAAGCCATGTGAATAAAATAAATATGGCCCAAAGGCAACAAGAGTTTGAAGAAGAGGAAATAGAAACCTAACAAAAAAGAAAGCTTGAGGATGAACTTGCAAGGCAAATAACTAAAAAAGGCATAATTAGTGAAGCTTTTATTGATAAAAATGTGAAAAATAGAAATCCAAGTAGTTCTTTATCATAAGTAGGACATCCCAAGCTTCAGGTAACCCTCTCTGCTACAAGGGCCTTTGGATCCTAAATTTTCACTAAAGGCAAAGAAAGGAGAGTCTAATGAGGAAGAAGATGTGGAACTATGGCAGAAAAATATTGATGAAGGTTTATTTATTCAACCCCCCTTGCAGACAGAAATTGAAAAAATGAAGAGGGCCCAATTCTCTTATTTGAAGAAATTCCGTCATTTGTAGAGAAAAGTAGAGTTAAAAAATTGTTGTTGCCTAGGAGATAAAAAGATTGGTGGTTAAATCTCTACCTGAGTCAAAAAAATTGTTGCATAAGGATGTTTGTCCACGCATGTGCACTATTTTTGTTAGGAAAAAAGAATCTGACGATGAGGAATTTTTTTGGGATGAGCTAGAATTTTTTTTCTCATTTCTACATATCAAGCAATATGCTCATCCATCAGAAGACTGTGAGTTGCAACAAAGGGATGGGGAGGCCAACTACACACCATATATAGTATGAAAAGTTCAACATGAATAAGAGGTGAAATAATCTATCTCTTCCCATAAAAAATGAACTAGTTTTGAACCAACAAGGAATAATCATTGCAAAGAAAAATAATATGATTCAGGTTGATAGCCTTGACAAACATGTTGCCCAAGTCATGTTCTTTCTAGACGATGAGGAGATTCTCATTGAAGAAATCAAGCTATCGACTCTCGTGATGTCAAGGGAAATTCTTAACTTGGATCACATTTTCATCGCATCTGACGTGTCACACCAAGAAAGTGAAGTACCTTTGTTTCCCCTCTTTTACTACAAATTGTTACTGCCATTAAAGTAAAATAAAAATTTGGGTCAGACAGGTGGCTATTTTCTAAGCCCAGTTAATGGTTTCTTTTAGAAAAAGGTTAGTCTCAGTTATTGTAAATAGTTAGTTTTTCTTTTTCTTTCTGTGTGCAGTGTTTTATTTTTAATATGCACTGATGTGCAAGAGGCTCGTCCTCTGGTGTCCACTTTGCACTCTCTCTGCAGGTTGTTTCCCTATTTTTACATTCTCGAAAATGTACTCCCTATTTTATTATCATTCTATGTGCAATAGTAAAATTTGGTGCTATGATATTTTAAATTCTTTATAGTAAAATTTTAAAGAGAAAAATCCAGAGCACAAAGAATCAAAGCACTTCAAAGAAGAGAATGAAAAGGGACATGTATATGCACCAAAAAATCAAACTGAAAGTTTTTATAATTATCGATAGCGACTCTATGCATTACAAAAATTACAAAATCTTAAAAAATCTTATGTCATTTACATGAATATATCATAGCATTCTTAAAAAAAGGAAGTAAAAGTATTTTGTTCATTGTCTAGGTCAAACTTCTCTAGAACTAAGGTCATCATCCCCATAGTCTTCTTTGCTTCCTATCATGTTCTCCTCTAAGTCAGAGAATTCCCCTCTTCTTGACTCTAATGGTGTATCCCATGCTTTCTCAAAGAGAAGCCACTAATGGAACTCCTTTTTGCCTCTTCTGACATTTTCACGCTAGGGTCAAGGTACATTTTGAGGAATTCAACCCCATGACTTGCGTAGAAATGATGAATGTCAAGAGGATGAAAGAATAAATTCATTATAAATGGCACAAATAACACTTTTGCACCAATTTCAAGATGATACCTTAAATCAGTTTCTAGTGGAAACCCCATGCCCTTTCGTGCCATAGAAAGCACGTGCTCAATCCCTTCACAATGAATCTTGCCAAACATTTTTCCTGTTAGGAAGACAATTGTGTCCTTTGATTCTCCTAAGTCTAGCAGAGAACCAACAAAGTGAGATGAAATATATGTGTTAAACCTATACCTATCCTTTCTATTAGGAAGTCCTCTCCTATCACCCATTTTAGAGCCACAAGGAGTAATTTATCGTGCTAGTTTTAACCAGTCTGGCTAGCTAGTCATCATCTATCCATCCTAGAAAGGGATCTTGAGGTAGTGGACTAGTAAGTCTCACTAGGGTATGCATGCTTCTTGAGTAGACTAATATAACCTTTGTTCTAAAGCTAAGGGAATTGTAAATGTTGTGCCACCTTTTGACAAAGGATTTCTCTTTTATAGAGAAAGTATTTAAGTCTGCGGGCATATCACATTTAATCCTTTTGAAAGAATGTCACTTCAATATTTGTAGAAAAACCGTACTCATTTTCAAAGAATTGCCACTAGCTTAGTTTTTATAGATAGTGAAGTAGGTTTTGTTGTTGGTGATGTCATTAGAGGGATATCGTACTCTTCAAAGTTAATAAAATTGATGCATTTAATTTTATGCTCAAAATGCAATATTACATTTGATATCAAGTATGTGCAAGCACTCTCTTCGCAAAATTTATTCATTAATTTTAGTCATTCCATGAAAATAGTGATGTCTAGTCTAGATTTTGCACGTTTAACATTTAAATACCTTTATTAATGAGGATGAGATGACATTCCTTCACACACTTGGTGAAAAATCAGAGGTGTCCTGCTACCACCTTGACAACCAACCTGAAGGGATGATGTCAAGATCATTCATGTAAATTAAAGCTAAATGGAAGAAGTAAAATAAATAAGAAAATATGTAAAATTAAGGTCATATTGGAAATTCTATTAGGGTTATGAATGTCTGGCTATAAATATAGTAATGTTAATGATTGTCAAGGTGATAACCTCTTCGGTGCTATAGACGTCTGACTGACAATGCGACTCTATCTATTTTGATTTAGGACTATATCTCATCTACATCGCCTAGTGGGCAAGAAAAATAATTTTATTCCTCTAAGTAAAGGGAAGGATTAAGCCCCTTTGCACACACATGAATCCCTAGACAAGATATGATAACTATATGACTACTTAATTTAAAATGTTGGTCAGAAGCGCTTTTTCCTGCAGGGTATCAAATGTAAAATTTCATTAGTAAGTTGAAAACGGATGTGGTTGCCTCATTTTTAGTTGTTATGTACTTTTCTCTCTGAGGACATCAGTTATCTGACCAGGTTCTCTTCTCTAAAAATATTTTCATGGCTTTTCTTTAGCTAATGTTGTTTTTTTATTTTGTCGAGTTTTCTGATGCAAAGGGTTTGGTATTCTACTGATTTCTTTACTCAATAAGCTTCTTGCTATCTTCTAACCAACCAATGGTTACTTCCTTTTGGATTCTTCTCTAACTAGGGTCTCCAAGACCCACACTATCAACTTCTCCTCCAAGGTATAGTTGATCTATGGAAGATTCCAAAGTTTGTAAGCTCAACTAGTCCAACTAGTTCATCAATTGCCTAGATCTCTTCACTAGATTTCCACCTAGAATCCAAAACCCCTGATTAGGATCTTCCCATACATTCACTTAGAATATTATCTATCTTCTTGGCCCATTCATAGGTCTTTAGAACCCTTTCCCAAAGTTCTGGACACTTTGACAATTCATTTCGCATCAAATTCACTAGGAGGCAAAATTGGCTTCTTTACTAGTAGGTCTAATTTCATAGTTTTTGGCCTAATTCTCCCATATCCTCCAAAAAACCCCATGGAAGACCTTAAAAATATTCAAGGTGTATATCAACTCTATCAGCTTCCATAATCTTGGCTCTTGGATGCACCCACAACCCTAATTTCTATCAAGCCCTAGTTTCCAGCCTATTAATTAGGCCTTTGGACCAGTCTTGATCAATTGTCACTTAATTGATATCCAAACTTCAATTCACCTCCTCCCACCCTTTGTTCCCTTCAGGAGACTCCTGAGGGCTTCTAAAAATGTCACTAAGTCTTTCCTCCAAGATCATGGGTGCTCAAACCAACTCCTTCTTCACCCTGTCCAGGCTCACCTATATTCAAAAGTCAGCCATAAGGCTTACCATTTGGTCTAGGAAATCCATTGCAACAGTAAAAATGATAACAAAAACCCTATTTACAGACTCTAACCCTACTTCCTCCATGGTTTCAGTCAAATCCACCAGTGGGTTCTTAGGTTAGAGCCATTTCTAACTCTGCAACACTGGAAATGTCACTTGCAGACCAATGACTTACAAAACTCTCTAACTTTACACTAAATGAACTTGAAATCAAACTACCTATTTCATAAGAAATATAATTGAAAATAATACACCCCCATGGGGTCTGATATTCTCTCCCAATCCATACACAGTCGTACAGGAGTAAGAAGACAGTGCAGATTACAAAAACTCAGTCACATGTATCCGTACACAAGTACCAAAAACAAGTTCGGAAAATCAAAACTTGATTAACCTTCCCAAAAAATCAAATCCAAGCTCATATACCGAGCATGATCAGTTACAACCACTCCAACTTAATTTTTCAACTTCTTGTCAAGAAGTTACAAAAGTTGCTCAAGCAACTTTTCAATGTTGCTAGCAACTTTGTCATTCTATGCATTTTGACTTCTTTTGTCAACTCGATGGTCATGATTGACTTCTATGACCATCATTAGGACATTTAGGGTCCTAAGACACATTCTAACCCCCAGGTACACAAAAATATGACATTTTGGCTTTCTAGATCAAAATGACCATAACATCCCTCATGAGCTCATTTGGCTCTTACAAACATGAAAATGACCCCAACTTGGATCCACCCTAGTTGACCTTATTGTCACTCATTCAAAACACCTAACCTTAGCCTAAAACACATCAAACACACAAAAAAATGGAGGTTCCCTGTGTTGTATGTTGAATGTGGACCTCAGAATTCAACACAAACATAACATAGTCCTTACACAATCGCTTAATTCACAAAGACAAACATGAATTATTTGTCCTGCAAATACAATTGAAGTGACCTGTTGCCTCCTAATTAGATGTGAATGTTGAGTTTTATCCTCAGAACGAGAGCCAAGAACCTGACCATTTCTAACATGGAGGATTTAAGAATGCAAGAAGATGAGAAATGCCATTATTCTATGAGAAATCTGCAACTAGTCAATGAAAAGAGATGCATTTAAACTAAGAAATTGAATTGCACTAATCTAAGAATGATTTGCAACTACTCTATGGAAGTAAAAATGCAATTAAACTAGCAAAAGAAAGCAAATACTCTTAGTCTAGAAATGAAAAGATTGTAATCTATGAAAAGAATTTTCTCTTTAAACTAGAATTGAATTGCTTGTAATCTATGAAGAGAATTTGCTCTTTAAACTAGAATGGAATTGCTTATACTCTATGACAACTTGAGAACATCAAACTAAAATGTTAGATATGGAAATGAATATTAAATGAAAGCATATATCGTCAATTCCAATTGAAATATTAGCCTAATTATGCAAATGAGCTTAAAACCATGAAATCAAAAGTGAATTGCCTATAGTATTGATGCTCTCAAAAAAAGTCCTCTTTAATGAAGAAAAGAAGTCCAATATATAGAAAACCAAGGAAAGAGAGTGAAGAGTTTCTTGAAAAGAAATAGTTGTCTCTTCATTCTCTTTTGAGACAAATAAGCAAAGATTATTTAAATAAAAGAGTGAATTATCGCCACATAAGTGTCCTTTCACATGGAATTATGGAATTCCTTTTTGAGGATAATTCATCCAATAATTAAATAAACTTTCAATTCCTTTTATGTATATTTGCCAAAGGGGGTGGAATTGATTTAATTAAAAGCACTTAGGACTTTAGGATTAAATCAATTAATCATAGGGTTTTTAGCTAAAAATCATTTGAGAATTAAGAATTAAATGTAATGTCAGATTTATGCAAATTTGGGTTTTCTGCATTTGAAACTCAGTCAATTAAAGTCAATTAGGAGAAGAATTTGCCTAATACAATAGAACTTCGAAGATGAGAAAATGCACCAAAATTGATTAGGATATTAGGTGCCCATTTTGGGGTGTTACACCCTGCACCATTTTCCCTTTCTTTTGGAAGGTTCTCTCTAAAAGTAGTGTCGGGGTTTTGGTTCCCCAGGTTTGACTTTTGCCTTGAGTAGATGCTCTTTCTTTCCCTTTTAAAGGATTACGATTGTTTCTTTTTGTACACAAGAGTCGTCACCTAGATGTTTTTTCAAACATTTCGTAGAGATGGTCGGTCGAACCAAGATTCCCTAAGGGATGCCAAGAATGTGAATAAAAATTCACCAGTGTGCAACGTTATAGTTCTCGCTTATCCTTCCCCTTTCCTTTGTGAAAATCATTGTTTAAAGTAGTAGACGCTCGCCACCTATCAGCATGATATTCTTTTAGATCGAGCTCCCTTCCGTTATCGCTGCGTGTCACACTTGTTTGTCATGTGTCATTTTTGTCCATGGTCACAATACCCTTTTTGTTGGTGGGCGCAAGTGCTCCAAATAAAAGATAAATGCTATGTGTGGCTCTCTTGCGGGTTTTTGAAGAGATCAATCCCTCACTTCAAGAGAGTCTCCGCGCGTGTTTTCCGCGTGTCCCATTAATAGCCTTGGTGCTATGTGCCACGTGGATCTCTCTTGGGACTTTATGGAGTTTTGTCTCCCCTTCTATGGGAAACTAGGGCTTGAAGGTTGCGTGTCTTTCCTCGGTCAAGCTAAAACATACATGCACTTCATACCCACATGCTTAGTTCTTACATGTCTCAGCATATTTCTCATGTTTCCATTTAGAGCGATTTTTAAAAATCTGCTACACTATTTTCCGGGAGGAAGTAGTTGCAATGCATGATGGTTGATTCTTTTCAGGTAATAGATCAAGGGTAGCTAGTTATTAGTCTCCTATTTTAGCAATGAAAATCACTCTTTATTAATGGTGTGGGGCAAGGCACCTAGTGTTTTCTTCTAACTCCTTTCTATTTTGGAGAATCGTATCATGCAAATGGGCGATTTTTTGTAGAGATAAAGAAGAGAATTTTCAAGAAGAGAAGGAAAAATTTAGACCGAGATTTTGACAGATTAAAAAGGAACTCTTGTAGTGATTTCTTTTAAAATAATTTTTAAGCCTTAAATTATAATGGGTAACTTGAATTCTTAATATAAATTGATCGTGCTTTCAACCCTTGATTTTGGAGTTTTAGCTACCATAAAAGTTTCTCTGTTGTTTAAAAGTAATAACGAACTTTAGTGCATCTGCATTTAAGCTTCGCTAAATTGTTTATGTCTTAGGATTATTTATTCTACGAATGTAATTCATGGTTCACTCTATTTTTGTACCTATGGTGCTAATATATTTCTATAATTATTCCTAAGATCTACTTGAGATGTAAAGTTGCCTTGATGTTTCATACGCTAAATTTTCCCGTGCATGTCAAGTTTAAAGTGTTCTAAAGGATTTGTCATGTTTAAAGTGTTCCAAAAGCTTTGTGTATAAGTTTAAGGCTTCTTATCTTTCTTCCGCCCTCTCCCCTCAAACCAAAATGAAGAATCAACTTCTAAAATCCTGAAGGTAGTTTCATAGGGTGCAATTCTTCCCCACCCCTGTGAAACTTCTCGACTGGCCTACATCAAGTGAGAGATTGATTTAGGGGTCAACAACTACTATAAACCAAACTCGAAAAGTTTTTTTCAGTTTCTTATATGTTATCTATGCTATATTTATTATGACTTAAATCACACACGCTTTGATTCTTATGCTAAAAGTGTTAAACACTCACAATTGATTTTTTCAACTATGGTTTTTTTTCAATTGTCTAGATATGTAAATTTGGTAACATGTTATATTGCATATCTATGGATATATGGTTCATTATCATCATTTTATGTTAATTTAATTTTTTTAAAAATGGACAAATGAACCAAGTTAGTATGAACTTTTAAGAAATATATCTTTATCTTCTTTTCCACTCACACACTTAAATATAGTTAATAATTTTGCAATATATTAAATAAAATTAAAAAAACAAATTAATAATATACACATTATGATACTATTCATAGATATAGTACTGATCATTGACCTCCTTCATCTTATCTTTAAGGATTAAGGTATATTTATTATGTTAAATTTTCATGTGACTTAAAACTCTAACTCATCCTTTATGTGGTTGAGCCTTCACACAATTTTTATAGTTTGTAGTTTTAATCAAGAGTATGAATCATCAACCTCCTTTAAGTAAGTGCTAAGGTAGAGCATTTCCTATTGCATGCTTAATTGTAACATGTCTCAACACATTTTTTAGGCTTCCATATAGTGCGATTTTCAAAAAGTTGTTACACTATTTTGTGGGAGGAAGTAGTTGCAAAGCATGATGATTGATTCTTTTTTGGTAACAGATCAAGGGTAGCTAGTTGTTAGTCTCATGTTTTAGCAATGAAAATCACTCTTTCTTAATGGCGAAAGGTGAGGCACCTGGCATTTTCTTCTACCTGCTTTGGGTTTTGGAGAATCATATCATGCAAATTGGTGAGATGTGGTAGAGATAAAGAAGAGAATTTTTAAGAAGAGAAGGAAAACTGTAGACCGAGATTTTGACATATAAAATAGGAACTCTTACAGAGATTTTTTTAAAACATTTTTTTAATCCTCTAATTGTAATGGGTAACTTCAATTCTTAATATAAATTGATCGTGCTTTCAGCCCTTTGATTTTGGAGTTTCAGTGATCATGAAAGTTTATGTGTTGTTTAAAAGTAATAATAGACTTTAGTGCATCTGCATTTAAGGTTTGCTAAATAGTTTATGGCTTAGGCTTCTCTATTTTGTGAATATAATGCATGGTTCACTCTATGTTGTTTGCCTATGGTGTTATTACATTTCTATAATTATTCCTAAGATCTACTTAAGTTGTTAAGTTGCCTTGATGTTTCATACACTAACTTTTCCTGTGCATGTCAGGTTTAAAGTGTTCTAAAACCTGAATCGGGTTTAAAGTGTTCCAAAAGCTTTGTTTATCTGTTTAAAGCTTCTTAGCTTGCTTCTCTTGTCAACCCAAAATGAACAGTAGACTTCTAAAATCATGGGGGTAGTTTCATAGGGCACAATTATGTTCCACCACTGTGAAGCTTTTGGACTGCCCTACATCAGGAGAGCTTGATTTAGGGGCCAACATCTACTATAAGCCAAACTAGGAAATGTTGTTGTGATTTTCTTGTGTGTTATCTATCTTATATTTTTCCATGACTTAAATCACACAAACTAAGCTATGACTCTTATGCTAAAAGTGTTAAACACTCACAATTAATTTTTTTCAACAATATTTTTCTTTCAATTGTCTAGATATGTAAATTTGGTAACATGTTATATTGCATATCTATGGATATATGGTTCATTATCATCATTTTATGTAAATTTAATTTTTTTTAAAAATTAACAAATGAACCATGTTAGTATGAACTTTTAAGTAAAATATATTTATCTTCTTTTACAGTGACACACATAAATATAGTTATCACTTTTGTAATATATTAAACAAACTTAAAAAAAAAATTAAGACTATACACATTGTGATAATATTCATAGATATGGTATTGATCATTGACCTCCTTCTCTTAGAGTTAAGGATTAAGGAATATTTATTATGTTAAATTTTCTTGTGACAGAAAACTCTAACTCATCCTTTATGTGGTTGAGCCTTCGCACATGTTTTTATAGTTTGTAGCATTCATCAAGGATATGAATCATCAACGTCCTTCAAGTAAGTGTTAAGGTAGAGGATTGCCTATTTAGCCAAATCTATATAGAACTCAAATGTAACTTTATCCCTTATGGTGACATGACTACCAAAAGTATCATGTACTAAAGTCATTTGACTAAATAAATCATTTTAATTACTTCTACAATTTTCCTCTTTCATATTGAAGATACTTAAATTAAACTAAAAATATGTCTAAGACCATATGAATTAGATTACTAAATAAATTGAAACAACACACATAATATCTTTGTACAAATAGCAAAGACCAACATACATAATTGTATATCTTTATGCATAGAAATGGAAACGTCTAAATAGCAGACTAAAACGTATTTCTTACCAAGGGGGACACTTAGTTTTTTTTTCAACTTTTTTTCAACTTCCTTATTATGTTTTACGTTTTAGTCTGCTATTTAGCCAATACCCATAGAAATAACTATACAAAATCTATCATATCATTAACAATAAATGTACCTTTAATTAGTTGTAAAGAAAACAATCTCTTTATTTATCTTTAACATCACCTTTCTACAAAAGAATTGACCAAAGTCTAAAAGAAAAAAAGGAAATCATTACTTCATGTGTACATGTCTAGGTTCACCCATTCTAATCAAATTTCCCATCATCTAGAATTTCGAATCTCATAACATGGCATCACATGAGTTCTCTTTTCAAGACCGAACGAGACTTCAACCAAAAAAAAGTAATGACAGTAATTATTTCTTTATATAGAATAGATTTTGTCCTATTGTTTACACGTGAAGTTGACGAATTGCATGGATTTATTTACAAGTAAAGAAATGATTCACACCTGTATGACACAAAAATATGGAGTAACTGAGTGTTAATTATTTGTAAGTCAATTTAGATGAAAATTAAATTTGCAATTAATAATTCTTTTTGTGTTTTATTGGATTAGAAATAAAAAGCTACATATTCAGAATGCTGCCCAGGGAAAAGAAGAGCTTTTGAAAATCAACTAATAAAAAAAAGTTATTCATTCACAACTTAACACTATTCAGATGACGAATTTTACAGCAAAGCTTTTCTAGATTTTACTGTAAAGCTTCTCTACATTTTTTGCACTATTTATTTAATATTGAAATTATACAAAATAATATAAATGAAGAAACAACAAAAAGCAGTACTTAACACTACTCAATATTATTCTTAATACATTTTTAACACTACTTAACTCTACTCTGTCTAGGTAATTAATAGAAAGTGTGGAGCCAAGAATTATTCTTTTGATTGGTATAAGATTTTGATTTTCTTTTTTTTTTTTTTTGGGCGGAATCTTTTTAAATAACTGAATTTTATAGTTATTTGTAGTTATTGTAAAGTTATTTGTAGTTATTGTAAAATTAGAAGTTTAAAATACATATTATTGTGTATTTTTAATTAATATATATTTGAATTTTAAAATGGATTTTGTTGTTTTATTCTTTGTAGTTATGTAAAAATTAGTTGTTTACTATGTCTAATACATATACCATAATTGAATGTTTTCTGAACATTTTTTAGATATCTCTTTTTAATTATTTTAATAGTAAAAAATATGTTGTCAATATATGGACTCAATGTTAAGCATTGAAAAGGCAAAAATAATAGCCATGAAAGTGAAGATTATAATGTGTGCAATAGATTTCCCTTTAAGAAAATTACTAGAAAATAAATCTAAATTGTTATGTAAATGAAAACAAGGTAACTTTCAACATGTATGATGGGGTTTGTAAGGGCGATTTGTAAAAGAAAATTACACATCTATATCCTTTGGATTTAGTCAAATAAAAAATTGTTGTTGTATAGAGTAATCTCAATAATTTCATATAACTTTGTATCAACTTTCAATTTTTCATTTCTCCACAATTTTAACTTTATTTTGGACATTTTTTTATATATGACGAATTGGATTACTTTTCATTATCAAATAAATTGATTACTTAAATGATGCAAAATATGAACTATTCAAAATACTTTGTAATAACAATACATTTTTTTTTGGCACAAGGTCTTATCATCAATATAAATGAAAAATATTTATGAAGTACATTGTTGAACACAATTGCTTAATCAAGACACTCTTCTCACAACTTACAACAACTCATAATTACAGACTACTACATTGGTGATTTTCCGGACTCTCTTTCTAATAGGGGTTAGGCATATTTTACCATATTGGTTCTTTTCTCTCAAATAAGGTTAGACATATTTGACCATATTTGTTGTTTAGTCTCTCTATCAAATAGGGTGCAAGACATATTTGATAATATTGGTTATTTATCATTAGGGTTGTGAGGTTTTTTCTTCTTATACAAGCATATCATATTGATATTGTTTTAAGAGATAAGTTCTATATGTTAAATATATTGCTAGAAACAATTAGTGATATAATTACAAATTTACTAATTTTTAGGTTTGAGCCTTGTGTAGGGTGTAGCATTCATTTAGAGTTTAGGGATTTATAATAGAGTTGAGATAAAAAAGGAAAATATGCAATTTTGAGTTCTAAAGAATTCTATGTTCCAAATCTTACAAGAATATCACATGGTAAGAAATTAAGTGTTGTTTGAATTTAGTGTAATATAAGGACACTATTTAAATTTAATATATGCTTCTTGTTGTTGTTTAAATTTGATATGTGAATTGAAGCATTGTGTATATTTTGTTTTTTTTTAAATATGTTTTATTAATTAGTTTATTCTAATTATATGGACTTCTTTTTAAAAATGTTTTGTATGTAACTTATAATTTTTTGTGCATTTCATTAGAATATGTTATATTATGAAGGTATAATCTTATTAAAATACCTATATGTTTGATTTTATGTTCTCTTTATAGTTTTAAAAAAAAAAAAAACTATATACAATATATACACATATTCACATTAAAAAGTAGGAGGAAATAGGGTCACTCCTCAAATTCACATAGGAAATGCTTAGAAAGCTAAACAATAGAACAACAATAAAGTCGCTAATCAATGAGAGCAATGCTGGTGGGAAGCAATTTTCCCTGTACATCAATAATGTCTAAAGTGATGTTAGGAATAAACCACCCCTTGTCTATTTTAACTTATTCCTTCTCCTTTTCTTTGTCTTCATTCCTTGTCTATAAAATTGCCAAATCCATCCAAGGAGGCATTTAGAAGAGCCTAGCCAACCGCCACCAACTACTACCACCACAAATAGTTGAGTCCACCTCACCCAAGGGTCATCTAGAGGCAAAAGCTCCTACAAGAGGCAAGGTAGAGTGATCCTAAATTGAGTTACTCTTGCTAACAAAATGATGGCGAGGCACCTAGTCAATTTAGGGGGCTTAGAAATTGAGGCAAAAATATCTATCCACGCCTATGATGGTGAGGCATAAACTAGCCATGACAAGTTAAATTTTATAGGGTGACTTGATGGAGCACACACACACACACATTCAAGCTAACTCAGTTATTACAGAACGAGAACAACCAGAACTCAAGATAGATTTAAAATTTCTTTATTTATATTCACCAACTTCTAAAATGATCAACCAATCCTTAAATAAAATTTAAAAAAAAAAAAAAAATTTAAAATTTGAAAAATAAAAAATTACCTTTTTCGGGAGATTTTCACAATTGTCAAATTTTGCCAATTTTAGTAATTTTCAAAACAAATCCTAGAAATTTGGAATTTTCCCTAAAACTTCCCTTAAACTAAGATGAAGTGAATTTCCAACTAATCTTCAAAATTGAAAACATGATTTCAAAGATATTTAAAAAAACCTTTCTAAAAACCTAAAAAAAACACTAAAAGCTGAATTTGGAGGTCCAAATGAACTTTCTCACTCTCAAAAAATTGTTGAAATGACCACCTACCAAGTTGAGCTCCGCAACAATCCAAATAAATCCATACCAAAATCACCTATAAATGTTAACCTAAAATAAACCTCTAAGTCAAAAGTTTTGACCCTCAAAATTCCCTGCATTAGGACTCTAGTTGTAGTCCATAAGATATTAACCTAATGATAGAGTAACTCTTGGTGGTGGGCCACCTTATTTTTCATAGCTTGAGTATGAAGCATAAAATTATTACAAATATATGCTTAAGTGAAAATACAAATAACAATATAAATAGATTTTTGCATAGAATAATATCATTTTAATTTTTCTATAAGGAAAAAAATATGTCCTCTTTGAAAGCATGCCAAATATAGGTATACTTGAAAGGGTTGCAATGAAAATCCCGAAAAGAGCTATATTTTAGGAAAATGGTTTTAGTAAAAAGGAATGGAAAAATCACCAATCCAACACCAAAGTTGATGAGTATAAGTAAATAATTAAAAGATATATTTAAAAGACTCAAGTTATCCATAAAATAGAGACCAAGGGTTTAGAATACCCATATGCCAAAGGCGATAGCCCACAAGAAATTCTTGGAAAAAATACAAAAGGAAATATGGCAAAGCTAACACTCAATAACATATAACTAGATGTTAATTTAAATTATTGAGAACTTAATTGAAAATGGGTGAGAGAGATGGGAAGGACATTTTGGCTAGGGTTTCATGTGATTTGCAGCTTCCTGAGTCTGATTCTGGCAACAAGGAGGATGATGGGGGAGAGGATGATGATCCCAAATTTTTTTGATGTTTTGGTTTGTATTATTTTCCATGTTTTATGGGTATTTCTCATGTTTGGGGGCTTAAGGATGGGCTTTGGCTTTGTCCTTTCTGTGGTGCCTCTTTCCCCATGGTTTGGTTAATGGGTTTTTTCTTTGTAGAGCGTCATTAGTGGTCACTTTCGCTAGTTCTTTGTCTATGTCCATCTCTCATATTCTTATTAGATTTTTCCCTTTGGCTGGTGGGTACCTCTTTCTACTACGATTGGCTTCCTTCTTGGGTGGAGTTTGTGGTTGGGCCTCGTGTGTTGCCTCTTTCTTCCTTCCTAGTGGGGGGTTTCCTTGGTTCTCACTCTTATTTATTTTTGTGGGTGGTGCTATTTTGGTGTTGGCCTATGTCTTTCTCATAGAGGATTTGGAGGTTTTTGCATGGGGTGGTTAATTTGGTGTTGGAATGGTGGTTACGAATGAGACAATTTTTTCCCTTTCTCTTTGGTCAACTATTTTGTTGGACATTGTTTGTTTATTTTTGGTGGGTATGTTTATTGGGTTGGATGGTGTGGTTTGGTGTTCCTGGTTGTGAAGGATCTTCTGGCTTGGAGCACTGGTTTTAGTGTCATTTTGGCTTTGGGTTCTTTGCAATGTTTTGGTCCTTGATTCATGCTTGAGGGTTTTGGCCTATTTTTTCCTCTATATAGCTTTGTTCCTCTATATAGCTTTGTTCCTTGTCAGGGTAAATTGGGTGCTTCTAATTTTCAAGGGCCCTTTCTTTTTCATTTTGGTTTTTGTTTTAAGGGATTAGTGTGTATTTGGGGTAGTGTTGGTCTTTTTTAGAGTCTAGTATTTACTATTGCTCCTTTCCTTGTGGGAAATCTCTTTTCTTTCATTTGGTGCTCCTTCTACAAAGCTCCTTTAGAGGTGAAGTTTTTCCCTATTGAGACGTGTTTTCTAAGGGGTGGTTCAACCTATGGTTGGATCATTTAGTTACTGATTACCTCTTTCATGTTTCCTTTAGAGGTGGAGAATGAAATTTTGGGAGAGATTATTTGTATCTTCATGTGTCTTTCCTTGGTCTTGGTCTACTTGGAAGAAATTTGGTACTAGGTGATAGCTTCCCAGTGGTTGTTTTTGTTCTTGACTGCTCCTAAGGAGGTGGAGTCCTCTTCTATTAAGGTAGTGACTCATAGCTGGGACGTGGTTTGTGGTTGGATGGTTTGGGGTTCTCTTTCAAAACACTCTTGGGAGGTTTGGGGAGCCTATCAATTCCCTATGATTGTGGGAGCCAAGTCAAAACCCATGAGGGTTTGGGTAGCTTTTCAAAACCCCACATTTAAAGCTAGTTTTTTATTGAGCAATTTCTTGAGACTGCTTGTGAAAATGGTTTTGGGAGTTGTGTTACAACCCACTATCAAGGTTTGGGGATCCTTCCAAAATCCTATGACCTTTCTTTTTTTGGGAACCTCCTTTTGGTCCACTATATTTATCTTGTTGTATCTTACTGGTGGCTTGTTTTCATGTTAGGGAGCCTTTCCAACACAAACTTTTATGTTATGGGAGCCTGGAAAAAACCCTTGGATCACTTTTAAGGTTAAGGGAGCCTAAAAACCCTGTATTCTTTGGTGTAATTTTTAGGCATTCTCTGTTGAGACATCTTGAGCAGCTAGATGTTAGTATGTTTCTAGTTTTTAGGTTGTTGTTTGTTTGCTATTTTTTGGCTACTAATTTGTTATACTTTATCTCTTATAGCCTTCATTGTGATGGGGTCTAGTTCTTTGTCAAATTTTTCTTTTAAAGGCTTTCAAGTTCAGTTTAAAATCTATTTTTCCACTAATAAAAAACATCCAACTAGATTTTTTAAAATTGAAATTCAAAAATTCAAAAAGATGACTATAAGCACCTCCATAAATTTCCAAAAAGTATCATAGGAAGATTTGGATAGAGTCAACAGTAACCCAAATGCAACTTATAATTAGAGAAAGTGGTGTTGGGAGATGAACACCAATCCTTTCACAAAGGTTTTATTGTCTGGATGCTCATTTTGTGAATCATATATAGAGGAAGAACCTATATTATAATGTCAAGAATATCTTAATTTGGCCAAGAAAGACAAAAAAATATTTTAAATCTTTCCAATAATGAAGATTCATGGACACTAGATTGAAAAAATCACAAGGAGTACATAGGACCTCATTGTGAAATCTCAAGGCATAAACCCAAGGCAAATGAAATAGAGAGAGCCCTTGAATTTGAACAAGTGTAAATTAACAAAGATTATGCTAGTTAAAAGAAAACGCTTCTCAAAAGCCAAAAAAATCTCACTAAAGACAGTGCTCAAGAAAACTTCCCTTGTATACAATATGCTTTAGGCATCAAAAGTGCCCTTAATATAAACCACATATTTTATGGCCAAAAAGGTTTGGAGACAGTTGACTATAAAACCAAAGGACATGTAATGCCTAATGAATATCTAGGATTTATTTTCAAGAAAGCATATTCTACAAAAAAATATTTTATGCAAGTGTATGGAGAATTGAAGCACCTATAGTATTATAGAATATCTCATGGGAATACAACAAAAGGATCATTAGAAGAAAAATTGTAAATAGAGACCTTGAAATATCTATCAAAATTAAAACATCAATCTCTATACTAGTTAATGCATACATTAAAAAAAAAAATTAAATAAATAATAATAATAATAATAATAATAATAATAATAATAATAATAATAATAATAATAATAATAATAATAATAATAATAATGGGATGAATATTCACATGTTAGGACTCATCAATAATAAAGGAATGGAAACACATTTTACTACCTTTCCAAGTTAATTTGTTCCAATATATAAAATAAATACTAGATTAATGAAATATTTCTTGGATCCTACCTCTAAAAGGGAAAGGAAAGTGTGACTAGAGGAAATCTACGTAAATCAAGAGGTACTATGTGATTCTTTATCATTAAATAAAAATTACAAGTGTGAAAGTATTTATTCTTCCTATGAAAATGATATATTCAAGTACAGTGGGAACTCTTAGAGCTGAAACAAATCCTTGCAGCAAGAGTCACACAACAAAGGACACAAGAAAATAATTAAATGAATGGAAGATTAGCCTCTTATTACCTTGGAATCAGTTACATGAGACTATTGCGAATAAAAATACATTCAAGTCATACATGCATAGTTGAAACCTTCAATAGGTTATCTTTTTATACGATCTGCAATAAAAAAATAACTACATGACCCTTCTATAGGTACTTTCTTCCATCCAGTCTCAAGATCATATTTCTACAAGTGCTAAGCTTCTATTTTATTCTATCTGTTTCAAGAAATTAATTACAAGCGTATTTGAAGCCTTCACAAAAACCAAGTCATCCTAGAAAGATCATATTTTCCAATGACAAGAAAATGTGTTAGAAAAAATAAGTCAATACCCAAACCATAAGGATATCCATCCAAAGAATGAAAAAAGTACGATGATTCCTCAAGTAGGTTGGCCACATATGTAACATAATTGAGGGATGAACTTCTAAACTTCACTGAATGGAAAATACTTCGCATGATTGAAAAACACAAACTGTCAGGAAAAACATGAAGAACAATGCAGTCCCGCTAAGAATATGCAAGATCTCATGCGCAAAGAAACCAAATGATGTGTGAACATAAGAGAAGGTGTAACATGAAGCCACAAACAAGCTATATGGATTTCAACCACAAAGAATCTATATGGAAAGATCACAAAAAGAAATAAGAGACTGATCAAATGGGAAAATAGGAAAAACAAATTGGTTAATGCAAGATTGCCAAGAACCCAAGGTTATCCTGCATCAGACACTCGTGGTTATTTGAAATGTGAATTTCTCTCTTTGTTGGGACCAAAGAAAAACTGAACTAGTCAACCTCAGCCTATGAAATCCATGAAGAATCTTTCACTAGTTTTTCCTTCCATTTGACAAGAAATTCCATAGACTACTAACCTCTTGTACTTCAACCAACTCTGTTATCCAAACCCTCCTCTATATGATGCATCTTCTTCTTAGGATATTTTTGTTCAACATTGTTATCTCTATAGAATATTTTGTTGTCATTATTTTAGAGAAAGTCATATCAATCAAAAGATTTAATCAGTGAAAGGGAGAAATGAAAATATATGAGCAGTTGGTAATGTACACCAAGCAAGGAAGTGAAGTTGGTAAAGCATAGACACTACACCGAGAGCACACACTTTATCAAACATCAAAATCATAGACAATACACCAAGTTGACAGTTACTGAGGACTAAAGAGAAAGTTAACCGAGTAAAGAGAATTTACTCTACCAAGTTACTTAATGGATTGTAAAGTGAAAAGGATGCATTTAATACATTATTACTGTATTAATTATGATTCTACAATGCATGAAGATGAGTTTTTTACACGATCAATGAAAAAAATAATTCAAAGAGAAGATCTAAGCATAAGATTAGGCAGTTAATCAAAGATTTCTATTTCCAAGAAAAAAACCAAGTACAGAGGTAAAATTGACAAAGTCACTTAGCGAAAAAGAAGATCTAACGGTCAAAATAATTTATCAGAAACCTAACACATAAGATTAAGAGACAATAAATATTATACTTAAAGGATGAATTACAAAGTGAGATAGAGACAATAGAGGAGAAAGAGATAGAGTACATAGAAGGTTATTAGTAAAGAACTTAAATCAAACCAGAGCACACCGAGCTGATATTTTTCTACAACACAGCAAGTTAGAGTAGTGTTACAGATTATAATTGAGGTAACACAAGTAATTTAGAGAACGTAGAGTCTGATCAGCATTTGTAGTTGATGCATTATAGAAGAAATGTGTAAGTTTTTAATACTATTGTATTGAGAGCTAGAAATCCCAATACTGGGTAGATCTTAACCGAACTGATTTATGTAAAATCCTCTAACTAGGTAGACCTAACAAGGCATTGTATACTCTTAACCAGGTAATCTATAAAAATGACTAAACTATGTAAGCTCTAATCGAGCACCCTTTGTACTGTAGTTAGTGAATATTGTGGGTGTCATCCCAACCGTAATTTTATCCTCTAACCAAGGATTTATGTGTAAACCAAATCATGGAGTTATGAGTTCATTTACTTGAATAATTTTATGTTATGTTTTATGTTTTATTTCAAGATACTGGATTCGGTAAATGGCAACATGAGTATAAAGTTTAGGTTATAAAAACATTTTTGGTACTGATTCACCCCTCCCCTCGTAGTCCCAGCTTTATATAATCATTCCAACAATTGGTATCAGAACTTATACTCTTGATTTATAGGGTTTGACCACTTAAGAGTTAAAGATCCTAGTCATGGAAACTTTTAGTCAATTCAAAATACCCTATTGTTTGGAATCTGAATTGGAAGGTGCAAGAGAGCTAATCATTGATCTAAAGAATAAAATTGAGAGATCTCTAAGGGTTAGACTGAGAATTTACAATAAACTAAAGGTTACACAAGAATAAGTTGATACACTTGAAACATCATCTGAGGCAGTCTTACTGATGAATCTGAGACAACTATAAAAGAACTATTGTAAAAGAATGATACACTTACTAAGCAGTTGTACCTAATGAAGATAGATCCTAAAACTAACATGATAAGAATGACCAAATTGATTGAAGGAAAAAAGATTGATGAAGATGAAAACAAAATGACAGAAGATGATAAAAGACAAGTTGAAATGAAGCTATTTGAAAAAGATAATGAGATCATGAGAATGACACAAGTTCACTATGACATGGATGATCAACTTATAAATGAAAATCAAGAGAACACTATAAAAGAATTTGAGAATCAAGCATTGAAAGCTGAAATTGAAATAATGGATTAAAGATTGAAAGCTGAGAAAGATGCAAATGCAATACTAAAAAGAAATGAAGAAGCACTGAAATCTCTAGATCAACAATTCAAGAATCATAATAAAAGAAATGACAAAATAGGTATTGGATTCAAAGAGGATAGCACCACTTAGAAAGGAGAATTGTCAAAAGCACAAAGAGATGAAAGTATTGCGTCCCCACCGAGACAAAATAAGCCAAGTTGAAATTATTGTGGGGAGCCTAGACATACTACTAATGTTTGCAGGAGCAAGAAAGGTAAATCATTGACTACACCCAAGTTTGATGGTTATTGTTTTAGAAGCAATAGGTATGGACATCAAGAATTTTAATGCAGAACTAATCTTGCAAACAACACAAGGAAACCTAAGTTTGATGGTTACTAAAATAATTATAATAACTTTGGACACAAAGGTGAATAGTGCAGAATAAAGAAAATAAATGACAATTAGAAGCCTAACCAAGAGAATGCTAAAACCAACCGAGTAGGTATTTCTTTATCATTGAACTATAATACAAGAATTTTATGTTTATCCTGTGGAAGGCATGGACACATTGCTGCAAAATACATGTTGATGCATGGAAGGAACAATAGAAGAGCATGGAGAAATCATGGCATGTAATTTTTTCATTACTATAAGGTAGGACACCTTGAGAGGAAATTTAGATATCGAGATGATGCAACAAATAAAGATGAATCTCAAGTAAAAGCCCCTACTACTGTTGAAGAAATCTGAGAACAAATAAACAAAACCTAGAGAAGAAAGAATCAAGATGAAGGGACATCATCTAGAAGCAAAAACTACACCATCTCTACCGAGTGGGTTGTACCGAGCTCCACCTAGTCACAGAGAGGTATGTAGGAATAGCATGTTTATAATAAATCTTACTTTAGTTCCTATAAATAGAGTTGAGATCCATATCACCATATTGAGATGCTATTGGATAAGTTGTATAAGTTTTGGATGAATATTGTTATATATATAGTTATTTTGTTTAACTCGGTCAAGCAAAGTAACTATGCAGTCAGTAATAAAGGTAAAAGGGACTCAGCAAGTGCATTTAATGCACATTAATAGAGCCGTTGGAAACCCTAATTGGAGAAAAAGTATAAATAGGTCATTTCGTAAATCATTTGTACCTAACATCTACAGAAGAACATCGAGCACATTTGTAGAGTAACTATCCCGAGAGAATCCAAAGCAACTATGAGGTATTTTGTGAATCTTTGCAAGAGTTTTAAGAAATATTTGAGATATTTTCTAAGTAGAGTTTGCAAAGTCATGGTTTGTAAAATAATGCCCAATTTTTTTGAAGTCAAAGCATTTGAAGTTATCAATGGCACCAAACTTATAGACACCTACAATTGTAAAGGAAGTAGAACCAGTTAATCTAAAATATAAATTACCCCCAACCATATTCGTCATGACATATATGACGAGAGTCCTATCTTTGATACAGGAGAGAGTTATTTTAATCAAAGATGTACACACATTTATACATTGCAAGATTGAAGATTTGTATGAAGATGAAATAGATACATCATTCAACAAGTTGTGTGAGAATGGGAAAGTGAAGGATGAGTGTATTTACCTAGAAGAAAAAGGTTTGACACACACTATTCACTTACCAAGGGTTCTTAAGATGGAATGGATAAGAATAGTACTAAGCTAGTACATGACCAATTCATGTACTTAGATGAACCTATGAAGATCACTAAGGATATATTGCATATCATTAGTGGACTCCCAATCGGAGACAAGCCTAGGGCCACTAAGCATATTGACAAGGGTAAGCTCACCAAGCTTACTAAAGCACAATGGGATGGCAAAGGGATGAGAATATCCATAGTAACAGACCCTCATTTATGGTATTCTTGCAATATCTGATCATACCAGGTGTTCCAATCAACCTGAGTGGATAGTGTACCATGCAAAGCAATGGTTTTGGCATACAATCTAGTAAATAAAGGAGTTAAGTTGGATGTATGTGAAATCTTGCTAAAACAATTAGAAGGCAATACGAAACCAATCAGGAAACAAAAAACTAATACACTAAATTTTGGTTCATTATTGGCATGTATATTCTTATATTGTTGAAATTTATTTCCTTCCATTCGAGATGTAGTTTTGATCCCCGACAGACCTATTATTAATCTGTAAATGAGTATATACAGAGTTTAGGAGACACTTTTGATGCTGTCATGTCTGAATATTTTTCAAATTTCCAAGAAAGAATGCATAAGAGGTATAGAATACCACCTCAACTGGTTGCAAAGTATCAATATAATATATGTGTTGAGGTTGATAATGATACTTGTATTATCAAGGTTGTTGAGACTAGAACCGAATAGAGACAATTGACAAGTTATGAACTGGACATGGATATTGGATCACAAAATATTGAAGCACTACTTGCTAAACTTGTTGATGTTAAAGCTAAGAGGTATGACACTTATTAAGAAGTGAATGTGAGGAATAAGAAGAACATAGTGATACCTAAAGTAGTCAAGAAAACATGAAAGATGATTGAAAATATGTCAAAGACATTGAAAGTAGATGAGACAGAGTGTTAAGGACACAAATGATGATAAATATTTTGTTGTTTCTGAAAAACAATTGGCTCTTGTAACTTCGTCGAGAATGAAAGGTACTTTAAGAAACACCATAACTTCAGTGAAACCGAAGGAAAAGGAAGTTTCTATAATAGCTCAACCAAAAGGTAAAACTTATAGAATAACCCGAGGAGGTAAACCGACTATAAGTTCACAAAGAAAGTTAGTACTTGGGAAATATAGTTAGACTGAATCTGATGAGCTAGATAAATATGTTCCAGTGGCTCAACTCACACTAGCTTGATAAAGTCTTGATGACTTTTTGGAAGGATTAAAAGAATCAAGAGGATTCAAAGGATTTAAAACAATAAAGTATTATAAGAGAAAATGAAGAAGAGAAGAAAAAGATAGAAGATGCAATTTTTGTGACATTAATGAGACAGAGAGTGACTCCTATTGAGATTGCAGATAAGCTACTTGAAGAACTCTACAACAAAATTGATGCACGTTGGAATTTTGTAATTAATTCTGAGAAGGAAATGAGAGAAATATCTCTTATGCATACTATTCCCAACCTAGCACTATCTAAGATTGAAGATGAATTGAAGAAAAACTTGAAGAGGTTTTTGGTTAAGGGAAGAGCCCTAAAGATAATGAATGGAGACCTACAATTAGTAGACAAGGAAACTACTAAGAAATGGAAAGAGATATATCAGATAGATGACTCTGAGCAACAAGAAACTGAGAACAATAAAGGTGATACAATCGCTGAGAAAATAAAAGAAAGCACGAGCCAAGAAGATTCGATTGATCTTACCATTGATAATGTAAAGAAGTAATAATTGAAGATGCATTGGAGGATATTGATCCTGGAATGAATTTTTCAAAGGATGAAGATGGAATGGATGTTGAAGTACTGGACACCGAGTACATGGATGTAGATGTTGCACCATTGGAGATTACTAATCATGTATTGGTACACATAAAAAGATATTCAACTATGCAGATTGGAACCACAAATGTTACACAAGTTATGGAAACTGAGCCACCAGTTGATATAGGTGATGTAAATGTTGATAATCTTGAGATTACCGAGACTGAACAAAATAAATTTGCCAAGTTGGAAAATCCAACTCACATAAAAGGGCAGAAGTTGAACACACCAATGAATGACACATCACATGTTCAAAATGATCCCAAGCTAAAAGGTAAAGAAAAAGAAATGCTGCAGGAATCAAATCAGAAAGGGAATGATGTAGAGAAAGAAGAATAAAAAACAAGAGGAAGTTAAATCAGAGGAGAGCATAGTTGGTCACCATATCGAGTCACCAGATGCAATAATGGCATCACATTCTAAAAGCTCTAGTGGAGAGAGCAAGTTGAATGAGAAGAAGAAGAGTAAGAAAATGAATAAAATCATTGGTTTGGAAAAGCCAATCACAATACCAGTAAGAGACCCCAACAAAATGAAGACCAAGGAATTGAATATCTATGCCAAGTTAGTTAGAAGAAAAGATATTCACAAGAAAAACTATTGCAGAAAAAGAAAAAGGTTGATATTCCAAAGGATATGAAAGAAGTTTTCCAGTAAATTGTTCCTGATGTAACCATTGATGAGTCTGAGCCAATATTAGACCAAGTTGGAATTCTAGTCCAACAAATCAAAGGACCGAACAAGGATATGACAGATTATATATCAAAGATTGATAAGACATCAATGGAGATGAAATTGATTGAGGACCTACTACAAAACATTACTATATCGAACGTAACTCTTCCTGAGTTATGTTCCATAGTTGAGGAAGAATTGCACTCAACCATTTCATTATTTCAAAAAAAATTATTCTTTCTAAATTTACTGAGGACATGAAGGAGGTTGATATCGAGAAAGAGTTGACTGAGTAGCTTGCTAAGCTAACTACCGAGCCTGGAGAATTTTGGACATGTTACTTAGAGTAACATGAACTCATGGGAGTTCATCTCTCATTGAGATAGGAAGAAGACAAGTTGAGACTAGAGTTTCTTGAGCTGCAAGCACTAGTTATTCCCCACATGAAATAAATGAAAATACACCTGATGAAAGGAAAGGAACTAGCAATTTCTTGAGAGGTTAGCACCCTCGATATTATAGTTGATCGATCGACAAATATAAATGAAAATATTGTGATATTACATAGTCTTTGAGATACTTGGGAGACTGTACTAGCCAGATTATAGTAGAGGTATAAACACATTTTTTAGTTTATTGTTGAGACTTTTTGTCAAAAAAGGGGATATATATAGATAGTCTAAAAATAAATAAAAAAGAGCCAAAAGAATAGACAATAGAAAAAAAGTATATACGTGAAAATGAGAAAAAGAAAAGAAGATTTATACATATGGTGTATAGATAGTAACATCCAAGGGGGAGTTACTAAGTTTTGATGACTTTGAATTTTTTGTCAAAATACTCAACTAATATCAAAGGGGGAGATTGTTATCTCTATAGAATATTTTGTTTTCATTAGTTTAGACAAAGTCATATGAATCAGAAGATTCAATCGGTGAAAGGGAGAAAAGAAAACATATGAGTAGTCGGTAATGTACATCGAGCAAGACAATGAATTCGGTAAAGTACAAACACTACACTGAGAGCACGTAGTTTATTGAATACTGAAAGAATAGATAGTACACTGAGTTTACTGTTACTGAGTACTGAAGATAAAGTTAACTGAGTAAAGAGAAGTTACTCTATCGAGTTACTTAATGGATTGTAAAGTGATAAGGATGTATGTAATACATTATTACTGTATTAATTGTGATTGTACAATGCACGAAGATGAGTTTGTTACATGATCAATGATTGAAATAATTCAAATAGAATATCTAAGGAGAAGGTTAAGTGGTTAATCAAAGATTGTTATTTCCAAGAAAAAAACTAAGTACCGAGGTAAAAGTGACACAGTCACCGAGCAGAAAAGTAGATAATGGTCAAAAACATATTTCAGTGACCTAATGCATAAGATTAAGAGGAAATAAATTATATTATACTTAAAGGATGAATTAGAGAGTGAGATAGAGACGACATAGGAGAATGAGAGAGAATACAGAGATGGTTGTTAGTGAAGAAAAAAAATTAGAGGAAAGCGCACTGAGCTGATATTTTTCTACAGCAGAGAAAGTCAAAGAAGTGATACATATTATAATTGAGGTAACACAAGTATTTCAGAGCACATAGAGAATTATCAACATTTTAAGTTAATGCATTATAACATACATTTATAAGTTTTAATACTATTGTATTGAGATCTAGAAATCCCAATACTGGGTAGATCTTAACCGATTTGATTTATGTAAAATCCTCTAACCAGGTAGACCTGAGAAGTCTTTGTATACTCTTAACTTGATAAAATATCAAAATGGCTAAACTATGTAAGCTCTAACCGAGCACCCTTTATACTAAAGTTAGTGAAGGTTGTGGGTTTCATCCCCACTGTAGTTTTTTCCTCTAACTAGGGATTTCTGCTTTAAAAAAATCATGGAGTTATGAGTTTATTTACTTGAATTATTTTATGTTATGTTTTATGTTTTATTTATAGCTACTAAATTTGGTAAACAACAATAGCAGTATACAGTTTAAGTTATAAAAATATTTGTGGTATTGATTCACCCCTCCCCTCTCAGTCCCACCTTTCCATAATCATTCCAACAAAAATCTTATCCATCACTTCCACAAAAATCAGATTCATGATACTCATACAAGTCAACAACATTGAATGAAGGTGATATATCCATGTCTCCTGGTAAATCCACTTCATATACATTCCCTGAATCAAATCTCCTCAAGATCCTACAAGATCCAAATTTCTTCATCCTCAACTTTTTATATGTCCCAACAGGAAATCTACCATTTTGCAAGTACACCTTGACTTCATCTCATAACTAAAATTCCTTATGTGTTCACTTCATGTCTGCTCTCTCCTTACAGGATTGATTAATTTTATTTAAATATTTTCTAACTTTTGTATGCAATGACTTCATAACGTCTGCAAAGTCTTTTCCTTTAGCACTATTCTTATTTTATCATGGTTGATATCCCATAGGTCTATTACTCCTTTACTATTAAAACTATTCACTATCTAAAATGGTGTCTTCCGTATTCTCCTATTCACTTAAATTTTATATAATAACTTTTCTTAATGCAAGACTAAATCCCAATTCCATGGCTTTTCTCCAACCAAACATCTTAAAAAATTTCCTAAACTCCTTTTAACAACCTCAGTCTGTCTAGAAATCTGTGGATGAAAAGAAGAATTGTACTTCAAATATTTCTTCATTTTCTTCTAAAGTTTTCACCAAAAATAACCAATAAAATTACTATCCTGGTTTAAAAATATGCTTTTAAGTAATCTATGAAATCACACAATCTCCTTGAAAAATAGGTCTTCTACATGCACTACATTTGTAGTCTTCATACAAGGTATGAAATGTGCCATATTTGAAAATCTATCTGCCACCATAACTATTGAATCATGACCTCTCTGTGTCTACCTTACATCTAGTTCATAACAAATTCTTCCTCTGCAATGGCTCCACATTCATCTCTCTTTGGTACAGGCTTCTCTGAGTTATCAAGGTTGCCCCATCCTCTACTTTGTTATTGCTTACTTATCTAGTGGACTCGTTATCTTAAAATGATGTTTGCCTACTAATTTCTTTCTTCTTCTCGATGTTTATTTTGTTTTCATTCAAAGGCTTAGTGTCCTACTTTATCACATTTGAAATAAGTGTCACTAAACTTATTTCTATTGCTGCTACTTTGTCCTTCATTTCAATAGGAACTTCTATCATTTCTCCTGTAGTGATCATAATCCTTATCTTCTGACACACTTTTTCCCTAATCTATAGAAGATCTACCTCCTCTAGAATTGGTACGAGATCATCCTCTTTGAAACTTTCCCCCTCTACCTCTTTCCCTTTTTTCATCCCTTTGATTCAAGTTTTCTTCATCCTTCAAAGCCCACTTGTAAGTTTCTTCCAAACTCCTAATCTATATAAGGTTGATTTCATCCTGTAGTGACACCCTCAAACCATTAAGGTAACAAGCAACTTTTTTGGCTTCATCATCCGCATGCCCAAATCTAATGTTTACCTTGTAAAACTCCTAGGTATAGTCTCTTACACTTAATTCTCTCTAGTTCAATTTGTGTAGCTTTTGAAACATATTCACTTGGTAATCTTTAGTCAGAAACTTAAACTTTAATTTATTCACCATTCTATCCCAAGATTTTATCTTGTCTTACCTCTTCTTTTATGATCTATATCCAAATGTTCCCACCACAAGGATGTGTGTCCTTTAAACCTAGTGTAGGAATATTTTACCTTCTTCTCCTCTTCACATTGGTTAAGGCTCTGATGAACCTCTCTTCTTTTTTATTCAACTCTAGTCATTGTTCATTTTTAAATCCCTCCCTATCCTATTTTTTTCATCTCATTATTCATCACTTGCCTCTTGAATTTGTTTTCCTCTCCTCTAAGCTATTTCCACCACCACGAATCTAGCAGTAATTTGTCTCAACATATCCAAGACAATTGGATTTGCATTCCTTTCTCGACCTCTAGTATTTCTTCTAGCAATCTTTACAATTTTTAGAAGTTGTAGGTGAGATCCTCTCTTCCACCACCTCACACAAAAACCCTAAGTTGCAAAACCTCACTCTAATAATACTTGATGCACTCAATGACAGTGGGAACTCTTAGAGCTGAAACAAATCCTTGCAGTAAGAGTCCCACAATGGAAGCCACAAGAAAATAATGAAATGAATTCAATATCACCATCCTTATTATCTTGTAATCAGTTACATGAGACTACTAAAAATAGTAGTACATTACTAGCATATAGGTCTGACTTGAACCTTCAATAGGTTAGCTTTTATACAATCTGCAATCAACAATAGCCACATGAACCTTCTATGGCTAATTTATTCCATCTGATCTCAAGATAAGATCTCTACAGATGCTAATGTTTGATTCTATTTTTTCTATTTAAAAAATCAATTACAAGAAAATTTAAATCCTTCGCAAACACCAGGTCAGCCTAGAAATATTACATTTTCCAATGAAAATAAAATGTGGTACACCAAATAGGTCAGGACCCAAATTATAAGGATCTCCCTCCAAAGAATGAGACAAGGATTTTAATTCCTCAAGTACATCGGCCACACACATAACACAATTGAGAGATGAACCATTAAGCTTCACCAAATGGGAAAATCCTTCGTGCAATTGGAAAACACAAACTGGACTGAAAAACTTAAAGAACAATACAATCCCGTAAAGAATCTGCAAGATCTCATGTGAGAGGCAATTAAGTGATGTGTGAACCTAAGAGAAGGTTCTAAATGAATCCATAAACATGCTTTATGGATCACAACCAAAAAGAATCTACATTGAACGTTCACAAAAAGAAACTGAGAGACTGGTCAAGTAGGAAAATAGGAAAACTTTTTTTTTTTTTGTTGAAGCAAGATTGCCAAGAACCCAAAATGCTCTTGCATTAGAAATTAATAATGTAATAAAAGGAAAAAAATTACTTCAAGGATTAACACTTCCAAAAAAAATTGAACTTAAACTACATTCAAATATAATTTGATTCACTTCGAATATTAAATGTTTGTAGACAAGGGCACTCTTAAAACTAAAGGCTTCACTACATTTTGCAGCAAGCTTGGCACTTGATAGATCAATATAATTTGTATGATATTATATAGTGTTACAACGAGGGTAACCAATGTCTAAATTGGTTAACTAACATAGGTTGTCATCAAGATTAATATATAATTTCATTGTCCCACACTTCTATGTAATATCATCAAAAGGTGGCAAAATTATCAAAGAGAAACACAAATTTTAGTCATGCTAGCATTTTAATGGTTTTGCACCTGTATCATTTCAAAATAATTTGGATGCATATTTTTTCTAAGTAGAAAATCACTTACAATCATTTCACATCAAAATTGAGCTTTATAGTGCATTCCAAAAGATAAATTTTAAAAGTTGAGAACTCTTGATTTATTAAATTTATCTAACACTGTGACAACAACGTCAGATATATAAGGATACAGTTTGAGAAATTGACAGATACATTTGGGAAACCGACAACAATATATTACAAATGCAAATATTTAGTTATGTAGTAGACGGTGACGCCAACATTCCCCCCTTATTAAATTGATCCTAAAACCATAAAAAAACACATTGCTTTACGAACCCTCCTTAAGGCTTACAAAACAAAACATGTTGATTACAAAATAAGAATACATATTTTGAGAAAATATTGTCCCGAAGATGCAAATATTGTAAAAAGAATGGCTCCATCAAGTTGTCTTTTGACCCTCAAAAAAGTGTAGCTTTGAGCTATGTTCTTAAGCCATCAGTCCTGAACTCTCGAATCACTAAGTATTAAATTAATCAACAATGATCCCTAAGAGATGTGACAGATCTCTATCATTGTCTAGTGACCATGAAAGAGTATAATTCTCAATCATATACTCTAAAGATCTCTATACAACAATCTATATTGAGCGCAATACCAAATCTTAGACTTGTCTTCAAAATGAGTGTTAACAAGACATGCATTTTGCAAATTTGTCAGCATTAGAAAGAAAAAAAAAGAATAGAAAACCAAAACTATAAAAAATGCATCTCATGCATAACACTATCCCAAAGTGAGAAGATAACTTGAGATGATGAAAGTTCCTCCATCCTTTGATGCTATCAATCTCCAGATTGTCCTTAAAGTGAGATTTATAACAGGATGTCATCCTAGATTCTACCTCATTCTAGCTATAATAAAATGCAAGATTATTTGAGTAGCATAAATGTAAAGACTGCATTTACTCACAAAATGCCACATCATCAAGTAACAAGAAAAGCAGAAAGTCGATAAGAGACATAGTCGAAGATACAAAGTCGACTCAAGTCATACATATTCACATATTATATGAAGGAAAAATATTATCCAATTACGACCTTCACATCGCAATAAAAAAGATAACCATAAGACTAGTTATACCATAAAGTCATCATACGAGTATACATAATCCATCATATGGCCTTAAGTAAAGCTATTTACATTCAGAGGGAAGCCGACCTACATGTCGTACTTCATAAATTACCAAGTAAAATAAAAACATCAAACAGATGAGAATTTAGGTCATCACATGACCAACATTGCTATTACAATTTCAATAAGGAAAAGTCGACCACATGTCAGACTTTTAACAATTTAAGTGCCAAAATACATTATTCAATTAATTGATTCACAGTGTTTCCGGATGTCGACCTGCACGCCAGACATCAGCTCATCTCAGTACATAGATGAAGCAAGGTAATAAGATACAAAATGATACATATAACAATTACAAAAGAGAGTACCTCGGACC
>MU224590.1:653005-686146 GCA_018584345.1 Thuja plicata | reverse complement strand
GAACCTGAGATGTGAATTAGGAGTCTTCGCAGCCCAGTCCACTCCTTCTATCTCTAGCTGCAGACAGTCACCCTCTTCCAGCTCCCCACACTTTCAGAATGCCGCCTCCTTCCAAGAAAGCTTCCAACCGTTTTTCACTTCTCCTCATGTGGAAAAAACGCATGCCTCCAATTATGGAGTGCGGTCTTTAATACTTATTTCCACTCCCTTTATCCAACCGCTTGGTAATAGTAAAACATAAATTTTTAAATTATATGCATACGTAATTTCCAAAACACCAATCAAATAAAACTTTCAGAACATGGCAAATGAATACACTCATTTCTATTTACGTTACACAAAATTTACATAAATTTTGGAATGAGACATAAGAATAAGAAGCAATGTCATAATACACCAAAACACATAATTAATGCCATGGAAATTGAAAGTAAACATTTACCCGAACATTTTACGTTATTTCCATTAAAGTTGGAGAAAATGATAAAAGAATAAAACGAAATATCATGACACATAAAATTCTAAGTGGTGTGTGCATAGATCCGGCCACTCGACCATCCGTACGTCCAGAACTGGGAGCTAGCCTTCTCTACCTCAACCACACTCCCGCCTTTTGTCCTGCATTCAACAACATACTCGACATCGAATACTGTATCAGTACATGATAAATCATAAATCAAAAGTAAAACATTTCGTTTACCACCATTATCCAAAATCAACACATTTAGTAATTACGTCATGATACATCATATATGCATGAATTCAAAACATGAACTTTTATAAAATAGCATGATATAATAACATCCTCACGATAATTCATTTAAGGTTTTTAATTACCGCTAATTAAAACACAAGAGAAAATCAACTAGAAACATAACATTTAGAAAGCGACCTAGTCAAATCAAGACGACTTGGTCAACAAGGTCAAATGTCGCAAGACAAGTCCGGAAAAAGAGGAGTCTCAGAGGTCGAGTCGTGACAATAAATCTCCAACAATATTAGCATATATCACACTAGCTCCTCTAGTAATCATTTTCCTAATATGCCCTTTTCGATTAGGAATACCGAACTTTCAAGAAGCACTTATTTTTTCGTCCATGTTGTGAACCAAAACTTTTATATTCATAAATCGACCAAAAAATAATGAAAATTCAATATAACAACAATTTTGAAATTACTTTAAAAAAATTATTGTGAACTTCTCCTCGAACAAATAAGAGAATGATTTCCAGCAAGTATAAATGAATTCATCTCAGGAAAACATGAAGTTTAAATCCAGAAAGTTCTCAAGAAGAGTACCATAATTTGTTACTGCGCGATCATGAAAATGTTCGTCCACAAAGTGGCTTGCATTGTTGTCATTACCCATAGAAATAGAGACAATGCTTGGCATAAAAATAGAAACCTATAAAAAAAAAGTGGGTCTCCCCGCTCTAAAAGGCCCATCCAAACTGACCATATTGATTCCTTACAACTTTGAGATTGGTGGTGCTCACAATAGAAAAATGAGTGGCAGATCCATATATTTATAAAGTATATACTGAAGGTTCAACGGAACATTGTCTCAACCAATCCAATCTGAAATAATACTCCTCAATTGCAAAAGAAAAACTATGGAAAACCAAACATACATCATTATTCTTCCTTAATCAATTTTTAATACATACTGATTCTATTATGTCATTTCTCTTCGAACTTATTTGGAACATGTATTTGAACACCAAACAAGAGTACTCTACCTTTGGATGACGTGGCTTATTCTCAATATTATCAACCGCTTCATGTCTACAGGTCTGCAATGCCAAGGATCTTCAAACTCTCCTCCACGTGCACATGGATTCTTCTTCAGCACTTGCTTCAATCTTTGCTTAGATGGCCTTATGCAAGGTTTATATCTTCCTTCAGTGTCTATCGTTCCTTACTTTTTGTCTCTTTAAGAATGGTCTTAATTTATTTCAAATGCTCACACTTGAACATGGAACCGATTTCTTCTAAAACTTTGGTATGCATTCAACTATATTCCAATTTCGTTAAGCCATATTTCACTAGCACATAAAACTCCTCCATCCCTCATTTTACACGCCACTACAAGATCCATGTCATATATGCCCAGACACAAGTCGTTTGAATAAAAAATGTGGCAAGAAAGAATCAGATCAGTTAAAGGCATGTAGATGTTCATGCACTAATTTGAAGTTGCTAGATAATCAACTCTAGCCTATTGTTTCATATTACAAGGATCCCACTTGTTGGAATACGTACCTAAGTGCTTCATACTATATCCATTAAATGATAGATCACCATTGCTATAATCTTTGTTCTTTGATACAAAATAAAAGCGGAAAATGCTTGATTCTATTAAATTGATCTAATTTGGTGACAACAACATAAGATATATAAGGATAGAGTTTGAGAAACTGACAGATAAGTTGGGAAACCGACAACAATGTAATACAAATCCAAAGATTTAGTTCTGCGGTACACCGTTACCCCAACAAATTGATGTTGATAGGAAATAAGGTTTATATTCATTTATTTAATTAGTTTGTTGTTAGCTTAGTTGGGAATTTAATTCTCATAAGTTAGTTTCTATGGGAAAATAATGCCTTTAAAAAGGCAATACATTTGATGTAATAACTGAATTTAATGATGATATTATCGTGTCTCTTTATTTTTTGAATTTTTCAAGGATGAAGTAATCTATGATGTAGCACTTTTAGATGTATGTGTTGTCTTATGGGGCAGCCATACATTATCAGAGGCATGCGATGTATGAATCTAGACCACACAATGTCACAATCAAGATTGGTGAAAATAAATACCGAACCCCAAAGGTATGTCCAAAACCAAACTACTTCTTTGGTTAGTGCTAAACAAACTAAATGCTTGATTTTTCAAAGTGGGGCTTTTGTTCTGCTCATGATTCATCCTAAGGAACAAAGTTAGTTGTCTTTAACACACAATTTTAAAAGAATATCATAGTGTGTTTAAATCAGTAGTGCAGGTCCCAACATACTATCAAGTCAAGCTCTCTATTGATTTAATTCTAGGCACACCACTATCACATGAGCATGTTGGCATTATGGTAGTTTTTGGAGGAGATCTAAAAATCGGTCGTTTGAAGTTACATAATTTGTTTTTATTGATGCCAACATTTTCATGTAATATGATTGGAGTGTTGGTATGATCCATACATGATCGGTAAGGGAATAACAATTAATTGTGTTGATTGTTGTACATGAGGTGTATATGAAGAATAGTTAAAGTCAGTTAAATTGGTAGTGGTCAAGTTACTGAGAAAATCAGACGATGCGATCATAAAGGAGAAATTCATAACGTATAAGGAATCTATGGTTCTGACTGCAACAACTAATTTGATGTTTTATGTGAATTCTGTTTTTGAAGTGGAAGATAGTGTACCTATTTAGTCACCGATCAAAATTTCATGATGAATCAGTTAAGGTGGTGGATCTGAGGTCAGCTATTATTCATGGAAAGGTATATTATGTTTAAGGATGACATATTAGGTATGATTGACGCTGATTTTGAGGAATTTGGTAAACATTTTGTGCCGACTTTGATGAAATTTTTTTAGTTCTTAACCCACTTAAGAACACATTATATAAGGAGATCTAAATTGTGCGATTTAGGGTTGCGATCATATTTTAAATTGTAGAGATCAGATATTGAGGTAGTAGAGATCAGTACAATGTCATAAAATAAAGGAGCAGGGAGGATCTGATAGGAAAGCAGTGACATTCTACATATCATTATTAATGTTGTTTTCTAACAGTTACAGTGGGTTAAATCCCCTAACAGGGTAGATCCTAAGCTGTCTTTATTATAAATACTTTAACACGGTAACTTCTTAACTAAAGGTTGAAATCCTCTAATGAGGTAGACTCTAACAAGTCTTTTGGTAGTTCTAACAAGGTCCTAGTCACTTTTAATAGGGTAAACCCTACCAAAGGTATTGTAGTTCCTAACAGGGAAAACATTTTTATAGTAGTAGGGTGATTTGTGGGTGTCATCACCACCATGGATTTTTTCCTCTAAGAAGGGTTTCCACGTGAAAAATCTATGTGTCATATGTGATTCTTTTGTGGATGCTTGATGCTATTTACTTCTATTTGATATTATCAGTTGCATGTTTCATTAGTTGGAAGTTGTTCATTAGCTTTGTTAGATTGATGGTGAAATTTATTAAGTACTTGCT
Organism: Thuja plicata; assembly: GCA_018584345.1. Lineage (NCBI taxonomy): Eukaryota > Viridiplantae > Streptophyta > Pinopsida > Cupressales > Cupressaceae > Thuja > Thuja plicata. The sequence goes on along the minus strand of MU224590.1, from coordinate 681,930 downwards.
TACACGGATTCATCCCCCCTCTCTCAGTGCTTGTGCATACTAACAATTGGTATTAGAGCTTTGGTCCTCTTTATATTAAGCTTAACCACTTGAGGAAAAGATCTCTAAAAACTAACATGGAGAGTTACAGGTATGAGAAGCAGCTTCAGAATGCAAATAGAGTAATTAATGAACTAAAGGAAAAGTTGAAGTACACCCTTGGAAAAAGAAGAGAACTCACTGAGCAATTAATGGAAATCCAAGATTGCATTGAGAAATTATTTTAAGGTAGTGTGTCTAAAGAATCAGAGGAATCAATTGTAGACCTCCTAGATAAGAAAATGGACTTAAAGAAGAGCTGGAAAATCTGAAAAGATAGCTTGACAATTAGTCTGTTAGGATCTATGAGGATCTATGAAGAGCTTGAAGGAGGAAGAGTTGTTGAGGATGCAAAGAAAACTGCTAAATATTCCCTATAGGCTAAAGATGTCCAACTCTAATAAAAAATTCAAAGTAACTATTTAGATCGGAGGAAGAAGTTCTTGTATTGAATGAACACTTACATGACACAAATGAAGAAAACACTAACACCTTAAGAGATAATGAGCAGTTTAGGAAAGAGAATGACAAGCTAACAACTAAGCTTAAAGCTTCAAATGATATACTAGATAAATTCAACAAAATTTCTTCTAAACTTGATGAACAACTTGCTAGTCAGAGGAGGAATGGAAAGAAACGAGGTCTATATTTTTCAAAATTTGAAGATGGACAATTATTTGGCACTAAGGTTATCAATGTAGGAGATAAATCGACTCTCGGGGTGAACAATAAGACTGGTAAGAGAAGGTATATACCAATATGTTTTAATTATCATAAGGAAGGTCATACAACTAATTTATGCTAGTTTAAACATTTGGCCATAATGTTAGACCTAGAGGTCCTATTTCTAGATCACATAAGTTTATTGAAGAGCGTTTGTAATAATTCTAAAGTGATTTTGAGCATTTCTACATGCTACTTGAGATTTCAAGCAGTGAATTATATCAGCTATCGAAGGACACCTATCGGTGAAAGTGGAGGTTATTGTTTATTGAGTGAACATTCTACAAGAGTGTTACTACTAAGATATTTTTTTCATCATTATGGATAATCCCATGGTGATCGATGTTGCGGATAAGCCAAGACCCGTATTCAAGGTACACCAATTAAGCGAATGAGAATGATCCTATGGGTGCCCTATCATCAATACCCTATGGTGTACTGCTAACATAAGACATTCATTTTTTTATACACTATAAGCTACAAGATCTTGAAGCTAATGAAATCTATGATGAATTCATTACCCTGAGTGATGATGTAAAGTTGAAGGACGAGCATATGCATTTGATGCATTAACGCTTTACCTATGCAGTTGTGATTCCTAATGATTTCCATTAAGATTGGATTAGATTTGTGCCAAGAAGAGTCCATGATAAGTTTATTTTGTTGGATAGACCTCACAAGATCACAAAGAAATTAATTAATCCTATTACGAGATTCTATGTGACTGGTGAGGCACCAACTATGTGGACTATTGCTTCTAATTTGGTTACAAGCTTGACCAAATCCAAGAAAGATCACTAAGAAATAAATATCAGAGACATTGATGAAAAAGAAGTAAGATTTTCTTCAATGATAGTTGGATACATAGTGTACCAGTCCATTCACTTGAACAATGTATCTGGTGGAGCAATTCATGTTGCATACAAAATGGTGAAAGATAATGAAAAGTATGAATTATGTGAGATGTTGAGGTGCCAATTATTCATGAACATGGAGAAGATTAAGAAAGACAATAAAAATCATTCAAATATGGTTCAATCCTGGTATGTATGTTTTTCTATTTGCACAATCAATTTCCAGATATAGGTCCTATTACATGGTTAAAAGATCAACAGGTAGTCATGCAAATTAAGAAATACATTAGGAGACAATTTCAATACTATCACGTGGGGAAAATTTAAATATTTTCAGGGAAAAATGCACTTAAGGGAGAGAATCCCAAATATTATAATTAAAAATCACAAGAATGATATTTACTTTATAGTAGATACAAATACATTTATGTTGCAGGAAGTTTAGCCTAGAACTTCTTGGGTACTAGCTATGGTTTATGAAGTAGATGGTAATTTAGTTACTTTACATGCTAATGCACTTTTGTTAAAACACATTGATACTTCTACACCTAGATTTAGAACATATGAGGAGTGCATCATTGAAAATTCATAGTGAACTAAAGACACTAGTAATTCAAAGAGAAGTAAGGAAACAAGTTGACAATCTAGCCAAAATGAGTGGCATAATGCAAGAGATGATGACCAAACATAGGAAGAAAATGGAAAATAAGAAGGAAGGAAAATCTACTCCTACTAAAGGCAAGAAAGCTGAGGTTGGAGTTGAAGAATTCACACCAGTAAGAGTCACTCGGAGTTCAACACTAAAACAAACTCAATCTACTACTATTCCTACTATGAATAAGCCACAAAGAGATTCACCAGTGACTGTATAGAAAACCTATAGAAGAAAGAAAATGAAAAAATATTCCTATAAAGAGTCTAAGAAAAAGAAGGAAAGTAAGATAAGGATGAAGAAAGATAAGTTGAAATTGTGTCTGAAAAGGAATAGAAGGAACTAAGAGCTAGTGGGAAGAATTCCTCTATACTATGAAAACCCACTGTAAAATCTGTAAAGGTTGACGATGCTATGATAGATTATAGCATAGTTCAAGATGCTACGAAGAATGGAAGAATGAAAAATGTTATGAATTTATTTTATACATCTGTCACTTAAGACAAGAAAAAGATAGAAGATGTTGTCCTAGAGAGTCTACACAATTTTTGCAAAGCACCTAGTGAGTTATACAAGGAAATACCTAAAGAACTGTATAAGACAGTTGAAAAAAGATGGAGAGAAGCTTTGAAGGTTGATAGAGTAATTATAGAGAATGAAATTTCACTTTTTTAACCTGAATTGTCAAATAAGGATGTAAAGGTAATGGTTGAAGAAATTAGAGGAGAATTCAGGACAAGGAACAGAGTCTCCAGAATACTTATTGAAAAAATACAATCGGTAAGAGATGAGATGGTGGAAACATGGAAAAACTTAGTAAAATATATAACAACCAAGGAAAATTTGGTAGAAGATAAAAAAAAAATATCAAGATTATAAAGTTGAGGAGATCAGAGAGGTCATTGACAATGTTATTTGTGATATCTCTGAGAAGATTCAAATCATTGTTTCACAACCAAAGGCCAATGCATGAAAAGAGAAAAATTGCAGAGGAAGTGACAAAACTGAAAGGTGAAGAACAAAAGATTGATGAACATGTATTGTTTATGATCAAGTACCTAACGTGGAGAACGCACCAAGTAACTAACTTGGAGAATGTGCCAATGTAGTCGGCAATAAAAGAAAATAAGAAGCAATGAACTAACAAGCTGAAATGGATTATATCAGTAGATAAAGAGTCACTTAGAGTTCTAGTGAAAAAAGTGAAGCAAATGCTATAAGAGGTAGGACAGTTACTTATAAAATTGTCCAAGTTTACATCTTTTACAAAATATTTGGAGAAGAAGAGAGAGGAAACACAATAGAAGCCTAATGCTTTGGTTGAAAATTTTAATCTCCTAACAAGTTCAGCTTTAGAATACAGCTTTAGGGTCAAAATGATTACACACACACACACACACACTACTGCAGTTGCAAGAAGAGCAAGATAAAAGAATTATAACAATTATAGAGTTCCAGACCTACTTAGCTCCCACCATAGATCTTATGCAACACAATATGAGAGATGCAGAAACAACACTCAGTCTACATGAAGTGAGTACTTTTAATGATATGGAGGGGTTAGCATTGGTAATACATGGGAAGATTATGTCTATGGAGAACTTACCATATTCATGGGAAAATTCATTGGATTTAGTAAAGACAAACTTCAAGGATGTCTTTGAAAGAATGTAATTTTGGTAATGTATATTTTATCCTTTATCATTGTTGACAAAAAAGGGGAAATATTTGAATTATAGTATGCATGAGAGAGTATGTATAGATAAAGGGGGATTTTGAGTTTGGATTTAAAGTATGTACATATATCTAGTGCAGGTCAATACTTTAAGGGTTATCCTTAACAAATGTTTTGCAATTAATGCCAAAGGGGGTCATTGTTGGCATTATGGAAGTTTTTGGAGAAGATTTGAAGATCGTTGATTTGAAATTCCATAACTGGTTGTCATTTATGGAAACATGTTTGGGTAATATGATTAAAGAAACTGGTATGATCTGTACATGATCGGTAAAGGGAAGAACAATTATCTGTATTGATCAGTGTACAAGAGGTGTATAGGAAGAACAATTTCAGTCACTTAAATTCATAGCAGTTGAATTACACAAAAAATCAGATGATGCGCTAATAATGGAGACATTCATATGGTATGAGAAATCTATGGTTCTAACCGCAACAACTAATTGGATTTTTTAAGTGAATTATGTTTTTGATATGGAAGATAGTGTACATATTCAGTCACTGATCATAATTTCTTGATGAATCAGTTAAGGAGGTAGATCTTAGGTCGACTAGTGTTCATAGAAATGTATATTACATTTGAGGATGACATATTACGTATGACTAATGCTGATTTCAAGGAAGTTGGTCAATATGTTTTGTCGACTTCGATAGAAATTTTTTAGGTCGTAAGCCACTTAAGAACATGTTATATCAGGAGATCTAATTCATGTGATTTAGGGTTGCAACCATATTTTCAATTGCAGCAATCAAAGGGGTGATCCCACAATAGTGGGTTACACTTTTTTGAAGGAAGAAATTCCTCACAAATCCGCGAGGTGGGAGGATTTAGTCGGGTAATTTCGATAGAAAGTACCTGATTGTTTCGATTGAAACATTCCTAGTTTCGATCGAAACTACTTTTTTTGCTTAGTTTCGATCGAAACTAAACTAATTTCGATCGAAACTAAGCTAGTAAAGATTTTAGTGGGATATTGACCCCTACACATGTAAAAATAAGAAAGTACTTTCGATGGAAACTAATTAGTTTTGATCGAAAGTACTTTCTATCAAAATCCCCAAAATTGAGGCTATCTGCAAAGGCTAACAGAAATCTGTAGTTTTCATGGCTTCAGGGTTCAAGCGCGGGGCTCAAATGGAAGAATAGGGACACCTCCTTTTGCATCACACAAGTACTCTAAACAATCTTTCTAACACATATAGATTTGACAAATTTTGAATTAATTAGGTCTATGTATTTTGACATGCATTGGATGTAGGTTTTTTATCCAATATAAACTTCCAGGTTTGACGTTCAATAAAAAATAGTAGAAAAGAGAAAAAATATATTTGAAAAATAACAGTGCCCTACAACTTTGAGTCTTCTTTCTATCAAAAAAAATAAAATTGAATTTCAATAAATACACAAGTTATCAGCTACGCAGTCAACGTATGTCACAATTACGGTTTACTCTACTTAAAACAGTCATAAAATATGCAATAATCATGATAATGTCATAAAACAAATTGCATGCCCTCCGTATGGATGTTACAAAACCAAATTTGAAAGAATCGCATCGATATCTATTTTAGAAAAAAAGTTATGTTGTAAGAAGTCATTGTACCTTTTTGAAAATAACGTTTTCAGCAACATAACAGTTTTAGTGGGAGAAAAAAAAACCATTAAAATAAATTAAAAAAAAAATAGAAAATATATATTTAGAATCTAGAGAAAAAATCCTAAAAGACTCTAGTTTACTTCATCTTCTGATTTCAAACAGTTTAACGACAATATGCATCTGAATGTGAATTTTTTTGTCAAAATGTAGACTTCAATGTCCGTTTAGGCAAAAAAGTGTAACCCACTATTGTGGTATCACCCAAAGATTAAATTAGCTGAGATCAGTACACCATTAGAAAGAAAAGGAGTAGAGAGGATCAGATAGGAAAGCAGTGTCATTCTACAGATAATCATTGTTGTTGTTTCCTAATAGTTATAGTGGGTTAATTCCCCTAACAAGGTAGATCCCAACAGGTCTTTATTGTAAATCCTTTAACATGGTAAACTCTTCACTGAAGGTTGAAATCCTCTGACGAGGTAGACTCTAACAAGGTACTAGTCACTTTTAACAGGGTGAACTCTAGAAAAGGTATTGTAGCTTCTAATAGGAAAAATGTTTTTATTGCAGTAAGGTGATTTGTGGGTGTCATCCCCACCATGATCTTTTTCTCTCTAACAATGGTTTCTATGTGAAAAATATATGTGTCCTATGTGATGAATTTTTAGATTCTTGATGTTGTTTACTTCTATTTGATATTATTAGTTGCATGTTTTATTATTTGGAAGTTGTTGATTAGCTTTGTTAGACCGGTGGTGGAATTTATTAAGTACTTGTTTAGACCGATTCACCCCCCTCTTAGTGCTTGTGCATAATAACATAAACAAATATTTTGTCCCTTCTCAGTAACTTCTCGCTAAGGGTGGTTGCATGCATAAAAAATGGATTATCATGTGAAGGCAATGAAAATACAGTTTGTAGCTACAAGATATGATAAGAAATGAGTTTCAAACCATACAGAAAATCATGCCATAAAAATAAAAGGGAATTTGAATCTTTGTGTATATATCTTAATAGGATTTGGTATTTTCTGGGGTCTACACCCAAAAAATTATGGTGAATATTTCTTCTCTCATAAGATAGTGACGACCAAAGATATTATTATTATAATAGGTTTTATTCATTTCATCTACGAAAAATTGATGGCAAGACTACATTTACTATTGACCATGATTTTAAGCTAGAATAGATAGTAGATTTGATAACTATAGTACAGGGAGTAGCAATATGATGCTTGAACTTTATGATATGTATTAGCACAGTAGAAATATGTTCATTAAAAGCCTCATTCAAACCATAGTAATTGATGATTTCTTTACAACACTTGGCAATGCCTCCAAAAAATTAATTGGAGATATGATATAGATAAACTATAAAAGGTTCATTTTGGAGATTGGTAGGATTAGAATATGGGGTTATTTCTATCATCTTAAGTTCATTTCTAACTTTGAGATGGTGCTCTTCTGGAGAAGTAATTTTGGCATTTTTTGTTTACGCTTTCTATTTTCATTTTTTTGTTAATACTGATGAATTTAAAGAATGCATATTTTTTGAAGACACATTTTGGAGATAAGTTCAAGATTTAGTGTTTTGAACTCAAGGTGGATTATTTTCTACCAAGTTTTATAGTATATGATTTGTAATTATACATATTAATAGTCATAATAAAATAATAGACTTTTGTCATAGTTCTTGGGTATTGTTGTTGATGAATTTAATATTTTATAATTTGAGAGTTTAGGATCGAGAGCTTAAGAACACAGGTCAAAGCTTTATCTTTTGAGGGTCAAGAGACAACTTGATGGAGCCCCACTTAATTCATGATTTGTTTCTTTAGGAGAATATTTTCCTAGAATATCTATTAATGTTATGTAATCAACATATTTTGTTAGAATACAATAAATTTGATGATTTTAGGATCAATCTAATTGGGGGGTGAGAGGTGGGAGTAGAAGGGAATGCTAGTGTATTACATTCATTTAATGTAGTTTAGTGTATTACATTCATATAATGTAGTTTAGATAGTTATTGTAGTTTCAGAGTTTGGGACCTGTTACAATAATGAAATGAGCTTCAACAATTACATTTCTCCTTTATTTATTTGTTTATTCTTTGATCAATAATAATAAAGCATTCACCAATCTTTCTAAAAAACATTCACCAATCTTTCTAAAAAACATTCACCTTCTCTCACAAAGTGAAAGGAGTTATGGTGCTTAGGCTATATAAAATTTCTATTTCTTAAAATTATGTCAAGCCTTCACATTTATAATATTATAAGCTAATTTATTTATTTCCATCAAGATCGATTGAAGCCATATCAATTCTATGCACTCTGTAATGTAAAAAAAATTGAATTAATGTAATCAAAATAAATATTAAATGAGGCTACTCTGCTCTTGCATAAATTAATCACCATGTCTAATTTTTAACATCTACGCAAGAAGAGTGTTACTTTTTTAACCACACAACTAAAAGTATTATATCCCTTGTCATGAAATTGGATATTAAATCATGTAAACTAATTCTAGATGTAGACAATAAATGTAAGAGTTATTATTTTGGTTCTATTTTGTGCCATTTATTCAAAATTTTAAAAAACCAAAGTGCAGGTGCCATTTTTTTACTGATAGGGAATTTAGGTTATATTTTTGAAGTGATATTTAAAATAGGTTAAATATTTTGCAATTTTTCTCAATTCAAACTAGGGTTGCTTTTGCCAATAACTCACTTTTGGAATCAACTTTGCATTTTTTTTTTTGTCTGAATTCAAGCTAGGGATGAATCTATCAATAATTCACTTTCAAAATCTGTTGTATTTATAGTAAATGGTTTCTTATTAGAATCTTGCATGTAGTAGGATGATATTTTACCTCATTTTGTATTCATAAAGCATAAGGTCCTGACATGCGATTGGAGTTTTATATGTAGCTTAATGTGTGAAAATAAATTCAGACTAGTAACAAAATTCGTCAATAACCCACTCTGAGATGATGTGTAGAATGTAGTGTATATCAAATTTTATTTATATACATCATTAATGATATGAATTTTATTCAATGGGAAGAGTTTTCTTGTGATTCTCCATTCATGAACCATACTAGGGCACGTAGCAGATGACATTGTACATAGAGTTAGAGTTTTACATGTATGACTTAAATACAAAAAAAATTGTTACTCACATTGACAGAGTTATTTAAAATCTAATTACTGGAAATTGAGATAGTTATAAGGGTGTGATGAGGAGCTGTGTTCCTCTGGTCAACAATGACTAATGTTTTCCCTAGCCACCATTTTTTTCTTGGTTTTTGCATTTTAGTTCAGCTAAGGAGTACAAAGTTTTCACGGGGTGTGTGGTTTGGTTGAGGCGTGAGTGGTGGTGTGGGTTTTGTAGGTTTTTGTCGTAGCATCGAGGAGTAGCGAAGGTTTTTTTGAGGATTTTTTGTGTGGGGTTTTTGAGTTTTTTTTGGGGCTTATTAGTTGCTACAGTTTTATTACCTCATGGTTCTTCTTTGGGGTTTCATGCACGTATGTCTCAGTCTTTTTCTGTGGGTGTGAGCTCAAAGTTAAATAAAGTTAATGGTTGTCTTTAGAGGAGTCATGATTTCCCAAAAGATGTGGAGTATTGAACCAAAAATACTTTGATCTAAAAGTTTCTTGGAATTTAGATTTCTTTTTCGGTTCTTGAAGTTTAGATTCATCGGTATTGGCAAGTGGAAGGTGATATCTTCATTATGTTGGCTTTGAACATCTATTTCTTGGTTGTATTTTCTTACATGTCTTATCGAGATTGTGTTTTTGAGGGAGGCCCACATTTTTATAACCATGTGGGGCTATTAATTAAACCTTAGGATACGGAGGTCAACTATGTTGATGAAATTCTATCACGAGTCCCCGTTTGGGTTTGTTTACTGAGACTTCACTTAGAGTTATGGAAGGAAGACATTTTGCACTAGATAGTTGTGTTTCTTGGGAAGCTGACTACATTTATCATCAATCCCTAGATAAAAAGGTTATTTCCTTTGCCTAAATTTTTGTTTAAATTGATCTTAATAGTCCTCTACTGAACTCTTTGGAAATCTATCTTGGCTCTTCTTCATGGCTCCAACAACTAGATTATGAATCCCTCCCTTTATGATGTCTAATATGTCATGAGTATGGACATTTGATAGTGCCCCCAAATCTCTAACGAGAATGTTGGTTTTGTTTGGGATCTTGGTGGGTCTTCTTCTTCTAGAGGCCTTAAAATGGACAATGCAGGTAAGGGAAAATCCCTGATGGATAATGCAAGTAAGGGGAAAGCCTTGATGGACAATGCTGGTAAGGAGAAACCCTAGATGAATGAGGTAGGCCCTCATAAGGATGGATTTATTCCTACTAAAACCCAGGCTAAAGGGCGAGGACAAAAGAGATCCTATATGAACAGGCAGTTGGATGCAGGTTTTAATCAGTTTGAGGTGCTAGATAATATGGCCATAGAGGAGGAAAATTCTCTAGATATTTCTTCTAGTATGACAGGCTCTAATGGGGGGATTTCACAACATGATTCTCATATTTTGAACTAGGATGTGGTGGTCCAGTAATAGAGTGACACCCATACTGGCCCAGTGACTAGAGCTCTCACAATTACTACTATCCTACATGATAATGACATTGTCTTGGAAGACCTTTATAAGGAGGTGATTGCTTCTAGTAAAGGAAAGGGGTCCTCCTTAGCATTTAGTTTGATTCAAAGACCCCTTAAGAAAGTACCTTTTGTCACTCCTTCAAACAGTGGTTGCAAAAAGGACCAAGACAAAATCAAATTAGTAGGATATTTGTTAGTAGAGTCTAGGTTTGTTAAGCCCATGGAAGCTCATTTCCCTCACTCTACTTAATGATTATTATCTCATGGAATGTTATGGGGTTGAATAAAATCACTAGAAAAAATGTTATTCATGAGTTAGTGGTTGATTATTCTCCAGATATTTTTGTATTCAGGAGACTAATCTTTCATTAGAGTCCATGTCCCGATGTATTTCTAGTATTTGGCATTATAAGAAATGTCAATTTATTAGTTCTCAGGGGAGCTCAGGAGGTCTGGCTATCTTTTGGGACCCACAAAATATTACTACCCTCTGGTGGATTTCATGTTTTTCAATTCTTTCTATGGTTGTTTCTTGTTTGGAGACTGATGAAACAATTCTGATCACTAATGTGTATGCTCTTATTAATCTCTCTAGAAAGATAGGGATTTAATCTCATATAAGGTATGTTTGTACTTGTAACCCTTTCCTTCCCTAGATTTTACTAGGGCATTTCAATTCATTTTTAAGTTTGGAGGAGCAAAGGGATGGGTTGGCTCGTTTGGGACCTTCTGCTAAGATTTTTCATGAAAATGTCAATCTCTTGAACCTTTCTGATATTAACTTCTTAATGGGATCTTTACTTGGAATAATAGAAGAGTTGAGGAAGATGATATCTATAAGCATTTGGATAGATTTTTGGCTTAATTTGTTTGGATTGGAAGCAATCTCTCTTCTTCTTCTGAGATTCTAGATTTGGAGGAGCTTAGATCATTGGCCTATCAAATTTTTTTCTAGTTGTGTTGTTCTTCCAAAAAATCCTCCTTTTAAGTTCCAATTGATGTGGCATTGAGACTCTTCTCTGCATGAATTAATAGTTCATTGACGAAGGGATGTGGGGCCTTCTTATGGTACTACTATGTATTTTTTGTTAAGAAATTACAATATGTTAAATGGAAGATCAAGAAATGGACAAGTTATGCTTTTCTTATCTTCATACCATGAAGGGGATGGCACAAGAGTGTTTGGTAGTCATACAAGGCAAATTTAAGATTTTGGTTTTCTAATGTTTTGGTCAAAGAGATATCTCATGCTTCTAGAGATTTAGAAGAATGGGAAATTAGAGAGGAAATTTATTGGAAGCAGAAGGCTCAGATAGATTGGTTTCAAGAAGGGGATAGGAACAATAAATTTTTCCATAAATTTGTGCAGGTTCACTGAAATAGGATTTGTGTTTCTTCTTTAATTAATCTTGATGGTCTTCACTTGACTTCTTTGTCAGCTATGTTCTGTGAGGCTATCATGTTTTATTCTACTCTTTTGTTTTATGATTCTCCTCCTGTTTACAATGATGGGTATTTTACTCTCTTGTGTTCTCTCCATGGTTACCAATGCGATGAATGATTCTCTCATGAAGCCAACATTTAAGTCTGAGTTTGGAGGAGGTGGCCTTTGGTACGCCTAAGGGAAAATATCCTAATCCTAATGGCTTTCCAATAGAATTTTTTTAGGAATATGAGATATTATTAATCAAGATCTATCAGCTGTTGTTCAGGAATCATATACTAACCAGCAAATGCTTTGGGCCTTGAACTCCACATTCCTTATTATTATCCCAAAAAAGGAAGGGGCTAATCAACTGGATTTCTTTCATCCTATTTCTTTACATGTGATGTAGTCTACAAGGTTCTTACAAAATTGATTGCAGAAAAGGCTTAAAATGTTTCTTTCCACTATTACCTTAGACGAGCAAGGAGGCTTTGTGGTCAAAAAAAAAATTCTAGATGGAGTTGTTATTGCTACTGAGGTCATCCATTCTATAACTTTTCTAAGGAAAGATCAAGGTTTATAAAACTTGATATGACTAAGGCTTATGATAGGGTTAAATGGGGCTTTCTGCATAAATTACTTTTGCCTTTGTCTTTAGATCGGAGTGGGTGAGTTGTGCTATGAGTTGTGTTACTTCTACTTCTTTCTCTTTTCTTCTTAATGGTGAGACTTCTGAGTTATTTGGATCCTATAGGGGTCTTCGCCAAAGAGACCCTCTCTCTTCATATCTGTTTATTATTATGGCAGAGGGCCTTGGTAGATGTATTAAGTCTTGAGTTTCTGAGGATTTGATTCATGGTTGGTGGTGAGATAATGGATTGGCTACTCTTTCTCATCTTCAATTTGTTGATGATAGTGCTTTTGCTAGAATTGATCAGATTCAGGTTGCTTTGGCCTTTAGGAAAACTTTGGATATTTATTTGGCTGTGTTTGATCACAAAATCAATGAGAAAAAATCCTCTATTTTTTTTCAATGCTCTAGAGCCTATTCAATGTAGGATTACTCATATCTTGAGGTTCTAGATTGGGTCTCTCCCTCTAATTTATCTAGGCATTAATGTTGATGTGGGTAGGTAGTGTAGGCTCTTTTGGCGGAACCTATTTGATAAGCTACGGAAGAAGGTTAAAATTGGACTCACCAATGGATTTCTATAGCTGCCCGGGTGACTCTTTTGCAATCTATAATTCAAGCCCTTCCTATTTATAGAAGTATGGTTCAGGTGGCTCCTGTGTATTTTCTTAAGGAGTTTGATGCTCTCTTATGATAGTTTCTCCAGATTGGTAATTAGTAAAACTATAAAAAAAGTTTGATTAAGTTGGATACTGTCTATAGGCCTAATAAGGAGGGAGGTCTTGGTCTCTATTTTGTTGTCTTGAATGGTCAATCTCTTGCACCCAAAATATATTAGTGTCAGTGTTCCTATTAAACTCAACTCTAGGTCCCTATTATCATGCATGAGTACTTACAGGGAGCTAACCCTTTGACTATGTCTCAGTTTCCTTTGGAGACCAGGGTTTCTATAGTTTGACATACTTTCAAGACTGGTGCTCAACTATCTAAGAGTAGTCTTTTTTGGATATATAATAGAGGCTCTGAGGCTCTATTTTGGAGTCTCTTGGGATGGCTATCCTCCTCTTTTTTCCACACACGCACATCTTCAGGATCTCTATAAATATTTTCTCACCGCGAGATGGGATACAATGGCACATTATAAGACAATCTATAATTTGGGCATTTCAGTTGGATATAGATGGAAGAATTCTTCTGATTTTCCACTATGGGTCTCAGAAAGGGATAAGAATGAGATTTCTCATATTCTAGCTTCTAGGGAGTATAAATCATTGATGGGACCTGATGTCTTAGCTTTGGGTGGGGCTCCATAAACGAAGTACTCATTTTTTGTAGGCTACTTGGAGCTTACTAGAAAATTGTTTGGAAATGATGATGTCCCTTGGTGGAAGCAGTTTTGGAATGAATTTTCCTAGTCCATGTGGAATTTTTTCATGTGGCTAGTGGCTCATAATCGGTGTCTCACATTGGATAATCTTTGCAATCATAACTTTCAAGGCCCTTGATATGTGTTTTGTGTAGTAATGGTGAGGAGTCTATCTCTCATCTTTTCTTTCAGTTCTCTTTTGTCAAGCAAATTTGACACTATTGGTGGAGTTCTTGGAACCTTCCTTCCTGGCATGTTTCTTCTTTGTCTGGATTCTGGGATCTCTTGGGTACTCCCCTTCTAAAACCTCTTTTATTTAGGTTTCCTGAGCTATTGGACCTTCATTTATTATGTTGCATGTTTCGTTAGAAATATATAGGAGGATTTTTCAGGATGTTAGTATTGGGATCATGCACCTATGGTGAAAAAGTATTCTCTCACCGAGAGACAGTTCTGGCTAGGTGTGAGTTGAATTATGGTATGGACCCTGGGGATGTTTTTATTTGCAATCAACTCAATTTTCTTCTTTAGGGAGGGGCTACTTTGTTTGTTGGTCAGTGGTATAGTAGTAGGCCTAGATATCCTTTGTAGTGATTTAATCGTGAGGGGTATTGGACTCCCATGTTTGGATTTTTAAAAATCAACAATGATTGTTCTTCTTGAAGTAATCCAGGACCTCCAGACATTGGTGGAGCTGGTCATAGTAGTTATGGTGATGTCCATTTTTTCTCTGTGTATAAGGGCTTTCATACTAACAATTTAATGGGGGCCATTTCCATTTTATTTGTGTTGGAGCAATATTGTGTGCGTGGCTGGCACAAGATTATTTGTGAGACTAATTCTCAGGTGGTTGTGAGCTTGCTGACTAAATAGGAGATTAAATATGTTAGCTGGCGCTTAGCTTTGGTTATTAATGAGATTCTCCAATTAAGAAGGTTTCTTGATTCTATCATTTTTATACACATCCCTCGAGAGCGGAATGGTGTTGCTCACTGTTTGGCTAAATGGGCTTCATAGAACATGCATGATTGTAGTATAGTTGATACAAGGCAACTGCCTCCTGATTTATCTCATGTGTTTGATAAACTTTTATATTGTGATATGGTTAAGTAAAGATTTATTTCTTTATCTCTTTGTATTGCTTTCCCTTATGGTTTAATAAATTTTAACCCCTGTTTTAGTTTTTTTTTTAAATATCCCATTGTTAGAACATCACGATAAGGAAAATGCAATAAATGTTTAATTGTATTTATAACAAGAGCTGTGTATATGCATTTGGAGCCCTTGCCTATTGTTTAAAATAGGCAGATTATAAGCGTAAAAATGTCATAGCTCAGGATAATCAAATAATCAAGAACATGGTATGTTGTATATTCAATGGTCAACTTTAGATTTGAAACTTTTGTAGTAGCAAGGGGCTTACTATCCAATGTCTGGATCATATAGAAATTATAGTTTATATAATCTTTGATAGTGAGACATTTATTTTACCTTTTCAAGAGATTTTTCCTCTGACTTAATTACCGATACTGTTCTAGACAGGTATTACTATTAGATGAACTTTTGATAACATCAAGCATATAATGATAGCCAGGAATATGGAAATTAGTTTGACACTTAATTCAACTATTACCTTTGAAAAATCAAGAGCAAAGTGACTAATCTGTCAGCTACATGATGTTAGCTATAATTATTCATGGGATTAACTCATCATGATGTCCCGACTATTGGTGATTCATGTATTCTGACTATCAAAAGGTCACCATGTCTATGATTGGTAAAATACCTTTGGGCACATAACTTCTAAATTTTTATTGACAATATGTCAAGCATGAATTCATTTATGATCAAATAATAAATTGGAAATTAACTGGACACTTGGTAATGTTATGATTTATTGTCAACCCTATTTGCCAAAGAGAGAATAAAAATGCATTGCATTTTGTTCAATGACATTTCTATTAGCTTTGGACAGTCCTTCAAGTATTAGCTTTCCAGATAGTCCATATATTATACAATGTATTGTCATTGTCAAAATTTTGTTTGAGTGACTTATAAAAAAATATGATGATACACATACAAGTAGTGTAACTAAGTCAAATTATCGCTTTGTGTGACTTATATGAAGATATGGTATTACAAATACAAGCACAAATATGGCCTCTTTTTTGATCCATTTCAATATATGTTTCTGTCAACTTTTTCTTAGCCTTTGGTACAAAGAGAAGATTTACAGAGCCTTTGTAGTAGGGTCCATTGAACCTGTAAAGTCAAAATTTCAAGGGTTATATGAATTGCATAGTCAGTGTAGAAACAAAGGCATTAGCTATGAAAACATTACACCGTTCAGAAACAGAAATACATATGTTTAAACATATTGCAAATTGATATTCAAAACATTTCTCAAATTATATTTAGAAAATAACTTAATTTGAGATATATACTAATCCAAACCATATTTCTATACGGCATAAAGGATTAATTTTCAGTTTGAATTAGAGAGATTTTTAGCTTGCATACTCTTCGTTCTCATACACAATCTCTTTCTCACAATCCATCAAACCACTTATTACACCAAAAATTAAAAAATAATAGAAGTAGAAGAACAAAAATTTGAATTAAGAAAATAAAGTCAAGGATAACACCAAAAATTGTATCCAAGCAACATCAATATAGTCAAACATCAATTTATCATAAATTGTGCAAGATTAGTTCCAAAATGGAAATCAACCCATATTCTTCAAAAGCGTGGAAACTATGTAATAGTCTAGACACCCCTATGTCTACAAGAGCACTCATAGTCCTACAACTGCAAACATCTATGCTATGTCATTTGATAAAAGGTTCATGTATGATGTTCACAAGGCTTTCAAATCTGACAAAAAATTATTCTATCCGATACATTCATCATTAAAGTGATACTTCTCAATATCTTGCCAGATTGGTTTTATGACTTAGGAAAACATTTAAGACCTCTCTACTACCAGGTGATTCAAGGATGTAAAGAAATTATAGCATCAAATAGTAAAGAAAATTAATAGGAGGTCAGAATACTAATCTTTTACCTATAGCACTTGGGGAAAAAGATGACACCCTTTCACCCTTTGTATACAACATTGGTCATTGCTTTTTTTATTATGTGATTATCCAAAGTTTCTTGCTATATAGATTAGACCACAAAGAAATCCTTAGGCTCAAACCACACCGAAAGTAGCATACATGATCGGTTTCTTGATACCTAAATGTTACATACTTTAAACAGTAGCATGATATTTTTGTAAACATATTTATTTATTTTATTCTATATGCTAGGTTACAATCTTTATTACTTGTTTCTGTCATTTTTATATCATTTTATTCACCCATTCTATATGATGATGTCAGTTCTTAATTTCTTGTACTTTGACGTGTCATAATGTTCTGGAGGTAACTATAGAAAAGAAGATGTTTACTGTGTAATCTGTTGATGTGATAACAATACTGCAACTTAATTTAACCTAGCAAATATTGTTATGGTTCTTTTTGTGCTAGGTTAGTAATTTTTCAAATCACTCACTACAAATTGGAATACTATATGTCCACTGAAAATATTAGAGCCTCCTCCTCTTCTAAAATCACAACAAGAACACATAAAATTCAATTCTCCTACTTTTTCTTCAGATTTATTCCAAACTCCTTTCAGCACATTCTACATCGGATATGGCAGCTGAAGGAATGAATTAGAAAATAAAAAAGAAAAATCTTTCCATTTAAACACCAGAATAATTTAGCCTCAAACAACACTAACAATGAGGAAAAGATGAAAGAAAACACCTTCAGAAAGATGTATGTTTCTTAGCTTGCAATATTTTTATCGTGGTTAGCGGATTGTTCCAGGATTTCTTCTTTAACAATTTTCTATTTTAATAACCAGCAAGGTGCAAGCAAGAAAAACTTTTTTTTAATTTTATGAACATGTACTTATGGTTTAATCCTCAAATCAGTTACAGGATCAGTTTAACATTCTGATGACAAGCAGTTCAAATCTATGATATGGTGGAGAGGAAATGTGGCCATTAATAGTTGAATCTAGAATACAGTAACAAATTTGTGCACTCCCCTTAACGTAGAATAGAAAAAAAGCCTAAAAATTTTCTCGACCATTTGTCCCTCTCTAACAAATGCTTTGTTTCTATAAATGGCTAACAAAAATGAAAAATATATGTATGGACACATTCTTCTCTCTGATGAATCGATGGGGAAAGAGAGTCCATAGCTAAACACACAAAAGAATTAGCATGCAATGGGATGTTAAACATTTGATCTGTTATGATGACTGTGTTTATTTGTTTGTCCTTGGTGACAAAAATGACATGATTAAAGCCACGTGCATATCTAAATCTTAATTTGGGTGGTCGTGGCACTTAACTACACAAAAGGGTTTATGATATCTTGACTCAAATTTGATAAGCTAACTCATGTGAGTTAGGGTGATGGACTTAACTGCATATTATATTTTGACAAAGGAAAAAGGGTTGTTTGATTAGTTATTGCAAAGCCTTTTCACGGGCTACACAGAGGATATTAAAGATGCATTTTTAAAGGCAGACTTGCCTGAGAATGAAGATGATTAGCGAAACTCGGGGACTTAATCACAACTGCTATGACCTAACATATAGTAAATTTGATGACTAATTGTGGCTCACAGGTATATTTTCCTAAACAGTTTTAGAGGCTGAGTTCTTTATAGAGGAGAGTAAAATGTTCTTAAGTTTACAAGTTGGTAAATGCAATACAGAAGCCTGATCTTTTATTAACCCTATATGGGTATTTCAAATCAGAAATTTAAAGTTTATTTTTAACCCTATATGGGTATTTCAAATCAAAAATTTAAATTTTATTTTTGTTTTTAAAAATCCTATACGATTTTCATGAACAGGAAACATTGAAAGACTATTTAAAAAAAAAAAACCATTTACGGGTAAAATGGAAAAAAACTATTTTAAACTGCATACAGGTTTACTGGAAGTGGAAGTTGAAAAAAGCTATGTTCCCTCACATGATCAAACCCTTGTGGGTATACCAGGATGTTGAGACAATAGTTGGTTGTTTACAAACTATTTATTGTAATTGTGTATACATTTATAGATACTCGATATTTATAAATGTATGTGCATTTGTAATAAAAAGGGATGTAGTTGTGTTTAGTAAAAAAAAAAGGAAGATTGGATGCTGAAATTTGAAAAAGGAAAGAAATTGAATATCTTTAAGTCTATAATAAGCTCTGTGACTGTATAATTTGCAAAGGTTGCAAATATACTCTCATAGACATTCTTTAATTCTTGGAAGGTTATTGGGGTTGGACTCCTTGCAGCAGGGCTGATAAATTGGATGTAATTTTTTGGACTAGTTAATAAAGGTTACAGAGTGGTTTTCTCCCTATGAGAAGATCTAGTTGGATCTTGAGGGTTTCCACTTAGCACAAAATTGTGTTGAGTTTGTTTGTTAGTGCTCTAATATCTGTGCATTATATTTATTGTCCTTTTTAATAAACCTTAAATATATCTGTTGCATTTCAATCAGTACAATTCATTTATTTAGTCTCTGTTCATTTGTAAATGCATCTCTCAATTTTTTTTTTAAAGGTCACACGCACTGTTGTATCTCAATTTTTAAGGTACTCTGATTCACCCCCTCCCCCTCTCAGAGTACATCTAATTTCAACAATTTGTATCAGAGCGTAGGATTCCTTATAGGTCTCCCCTAGGACTGATCCCGCTTTTTGAAAAATATGGCTCAAAATGAGGGTGCTTCGCTCACTAGAGCGCCTCTATTTCATGGCACTGATTACACCTTTTGGAGAGTTAAAATGGAAGCTTTTATTCATTCTCTTGATGTTAGAATCTGGGAGGTAGTGGCTAATAAATATGATGTACCTTCTATTGTGCCTACTGATGTAGATGAAAAGAGAAAATATGAGTTGGATAAATGATCTCACTTTGCATTGTTATGTGGATTATCAAAAGAAGTCTTTGTTAAAGTTATGTACTTTAAATCAGCAAATGAGGTATGGAAAAATCTTGAATCCATTTATCAAAGTGATGAGAAAGTTAGAGAATCCAAATTGATTACATTGAAAACTCGGTTTGATTCTTTAAAAATGAATAGGGATGAATAAGTAGCAGCCTGTTTTCTATGTATTAATGAAATTGTAAATTCTTGAAAGGGCCTTGGTGAAGAAATTGGTGAACATGATGTGGTTGCTAAAGTTATTAGAACACTATTACCTAAATTCAAAACTAATATTTTGCACTTGAGGAAAAGAAACACTTTTCAAAAATGACTATGCATAAGCTTCAAAGCATACTTAAAGCCTATTAAATGAGGATTGGCAATGGCCCATCAACCTCTAATGAAAAAACATCAAATGTTGAGAAACACGAGGATAGTGAATCTGAACTCTCTGATGTTTTTGAAGCAATACTTGTTAGGAAACTTAGGAAAAAGTTTTAGGGAAAATTTAAATGTTTTGCCTATGGCAAAGCTGGACATTTTGCAGCAAAGTGTCTGTATCTAGATTTAAGTAAAGATGATAAAATATCTAAAAAGAATTTCAAAAGACCTTGGAATCCTAGTAAGAAGTTTAATAAAAAAACTCTCATGTCAAAAGAGGATTCTGATGATGACTCTGATGAGTCAAATTGTGAAAATGGTGAAACATTATTTATGAATAAAGTTGAACCTATTGAAATCGGTTCTGAAAAACTAGAATCAGATTCTGATACTAAATTAAATGAAGTCAATCTTGAAGAAGAATTTCTTTGTGCTCTTTAAGAAGTCAAAAGACTCAAAAAGCTAGTCAATGCCCATGAAGATTCTAATCAAATTCTGCAACTGGATCTAGCAAATACTAATAAGATCATTGAAACTCAAAAAGTTCTTATTGATGAAAAGGAGTTAGAAATTGGGAAATTATAGAATCAGGTCTACTGTCTTGAAAGCCAAAAAAAAAACTGAAAAAGGTGAAATGTCATATCAAAACACTACAAATAGAAATTCATTTTTGAATAATAGATTCTTCCATGGCTATTGTCATTTTTTCCACTTGTTTGGACAGAAATTTAGTAACTGCGGATTTACAAAAAATTTCACTTTTGGCTACAAACAAAATTTTGGTGTTTTAAGGAACATAAGATGCTTTGCATGTTTTCAATATGGGAATACTTCTAATCATTGTAAAATGTTGAAACAACGTACTAAGCTTTGGAGACCAAATCTTGAAAAATCTATGCTTATCCAAACAACTTTCATATCTACTAAATCTACCATCTAGGTGTTAGATAGTGGGTGTTATCATCATATGACAGGGGAAAAAAGTAAGTTCTTAATTTTAACAGATCATCCAGGAGGTTTTGTTAAGTTTGGGGATAACACTGGTCTTTACATAATTGGAATTGGAAATGTTAGGATAAATAATGATACTCCCATAAATGATGTTTACTATGTTGAAGGGTTGAAATATGATTTACTAAGCATTAGTCAGATATGTGATAGTGGATGTCAAGTTGTGTTCAATTCTTATGGAAGCACTATTAAAAACAAGTCTGGTAAAATAATAGCTAATGGTTTTAGACCACCTAGAAATTTGTATAATCTATCATATTCCACAAGTCAAGAACAACCCACAGGCATATGTCTTATGATTCACATAGATGAAAACTGGTTGTGGGATAAAAGGTTTGGCCATCTAAAATTTGACAATATAGTCAGAATTAGTATGCATAAAAATGTCAGAGGTTTACCTTTGATTTGTAAACCAACAGGTATAATCTGTAGCGAATGCATTAAAGGAAAACAAACCAAGTCATCATTCAAAACAAAAGAATTCTTGTCTTTAAGACCATTAGAGTTGATTCATACATATTTGTGTGGTCCCACTAAGACCCAGACCTTAAATGGGGAAAAATACTTCATGCTGTTTGTACATGACTATACAAGAATGGTATGGGTAACCTTTCTTAGACACAAATCAAAAGCATTCAAAAGGTTTAAAGTTTTCAGGAAAATGGTTGAGAGAGAGACTAATTTAAATTTAAAATTTTTAAGACCAGATAAGGGAGGTGAATTTACCTCTCAAGATTTGGTCGAATATTGTGAAAAACATGGTATCAAAAGGCAATATTCTGTAGCATGTACACCACAATAGAATGGAGTGGTCAAAAGGAAAAATAGAATGGTAAAAGAAATGGCTACAACTATGATGAATGAATCAAAATTACCTAATAAATTTTTGAAAGAGGTAGTACATACAGCTGTGTATATTCTTAATAGAGTTCAAGTCAGGGTAAGAACTGCATGTACCCCTTATGAATTATGGCATGGAAAAACTGCTTCTGTTAAACACTTTACGATATTCAGTTACAAATGCTATATTAAAAATGACTCTGAAAATTTGGATAGTTTTCAAACAAAATCTGATGAAGGAATTTTTCTTGGCTACTCTTCAAATAGTAAGGCTTACAAGTGCTTCAACAAACAGTTGAATAAAGTGATTGAATCTGTAAATGTAATTTTTGATGAAAATTTGAATATGTTTAAAAATGATTTGACTATTGAAGAAGAATCAGATCTAGAACTTGGTAATTCTTCAATTTCTGTTGAAACTATTGATCCTAAACAAGTTGAACCTAGCTTAAACAAAGATGAGGAACTTACAAATATTAGCATAGGTGTACTTCAGAAAACACCCTCCAAAATTATTTCTAATAGACATCCTGACACACTTGTCATTGGTGATAAAAATGCTGGTATACTGACTCATGGAAAAGCAAAACATGTGGAACAGGCTCAAATGGATGAAATTTTTTGTCTCATAATTGATTTTGAACCACAAAATGTCTCTAAATCCTTAAACAATTAGTCTTGGTTAAATGCTATGAAAGATGAAATCAATCAAATTGAAAAAAACAAAACATGGGAACTTGTCCCTCGTCCTAATGACAAAAATGTGATTGGCGGAAAATGTGTTTTCAGCAACAAACTAGATGAATCAGGAAAAGTAATTAGAAACAAGGAAAGATTTGTATGTAAAGGGTATGCTCAACAGGAAGGGATAGATTTTGGTGAAATTTTTGCTCCTGTGGTACATTTAGAATCTATTCGAATGTTTCTTGCTTATACCTCATATAAAAATTTTACAGTTTACCATATGGATGTTAAAACTGCATTCTTAAATGGTTATCTCGAAGAAGAGGTATATATGGAGCAACTAGAAGGATTTGAATCTTCTGAATATCCAGGTCATGTGTATAAGTTTAAAAAGACACTTTATGGTCTGAAACAAGCACCTCATGCTTGGTATTCTAGACTTGATTCTCATCTAATTTCAAAAGGTTTTACAAAAGGTAACGTTGAAAGCACACTGTATACAAAAGTTGTTAATAATGATCTTATAGCTATTGAAATTTATGTTGATGATATTATCTTTGGATCAACTAATGATGAATTGACTAAAAGTTTCTCAACTATTATGGAATCCAAATTTCAAATGTCTATGTTAGGGCCTCTAACATTTTTCTTGGGGATTCAAGTATCTCAACTGGAACATGGTCTATTTATATCTCAAGTTAAATATGAAAAAGAGATGTAGAAAAGGTTTCAAATGGATCAATGCAATTCTGTTAGTATGCCTATGGAAATCAGATGCAAGTTGGTCAAAGTTGATGACTCACTTCTTGTTGACCAACATGAATATCGTTCCATGATAGGTAGTTTACTATATCTTACTACATCTAGGCCTGATTTGATGCAAGTTTTTTGTTTGGTTTCACGATTTCAATCTGCTCCTAGAGAATCTCATCTAAATGATGTAAAAAGAATCTTCAAGTATATTCAAGCCACTTTAGATTTTGGTTTATGGTACCCCAAACATGATTACTTTACTTTATTAAGTTATACTAATTTTGATTGGGGTGGTTGTATGGATGACCAATGTAGCACTAGTGGTGCAACATTTTTTCTTGGTGAACGGTTAGTTTCTTGGCATAGTAAAAAACAAGAATGCGTTACTTTGTCAACTGCTGAATCTAAAGTTATTGCAGCCACAACATGTTGTACTCATATATTGTGGATGTTATATAAGTTAGTAGATTTGGGCATTACAGTTTCAAAACCTATGTCTATTTTTTGTGACAACACCAGTGCTATTCAAATATCTAAAAATCCTGTAATGCATTCTCGCACCAAGCATATTGCCATTAAGTTACAATTTTTGCATGAACAAGTCTCTTCAAATGAATTCATGTTGATTAATTTTTCCTCACAAGCATAGGTTGCAAACATATTTACTAAGGCTCTTCCCAAAGAGAAAATTGCATGGTTACCTAATCAGCTGGGAGTCTACTCTTAATCATTTCTTATTGCCTAATTTTTTTGGGGGGGAGCTTTCATGCTAGCTCCCAGTTCAACCCTCTTTGTCCTTGATGACAAAAAGGGGAAGAAATTGGTATATGCACATTGGATATTGGTTCTCATATTGGCTATTGGATATTGGCTCTCTATGATATTTGTTATGATATTGGTTTTGTTGATTGGTATTATATTTGACATAGCATCTTGGTTTCTAAGATCCTTTGATGATATAGACACACTTTGGAATTTAGTATTTGATACAGTTTTGGAGCTTGGTATAATATAGATTGACACATTTTGTTTGACATTTGGTTCAGATTTATACATGTTTTGAAAATTGATTGAATGATTCTAAATCTTGTGGTTACAAGGTTATAGTTTCAGCATGGTTATTTGACAGAGATACTTGAAAAGAAAGTTTCAATTTTTGTTGCTAACTTCATTCGTTCTGGTGGTTATACTTTTTCCATCAAAGACAAAGGGGGAGTTTTTTGACCCATTTTTCCTTGGTGACAAAAATGACATGATTATATCCACATGCATATCTAAATCTTAATTTGGGTAGTCATGGCACTTAATTACACAAACGGGTTTATGATAGCTTGACTCAACTTTGATAAGCTAACTCACGTGAGTTAGGGTGATGGACTTAACCACATATTATATTTTGACAAAGGAAAATGGGTTGTTTGATTAGTTATTGCAAAGCCTTTTCACAGGCGACACAGAGGATATTCAAGATGCATTTTTAATGGAAGAATTGGCTGAGAATGATGATGATTAGAAAAAATTGAGGACTTAATCATAACTGCTATGACCTAACATATGGTAGATTTGATGACTAATTGTGGCTCACAGGTATGTTTTCTTAAACAGTTTTAGAGGCTAAGTTCTTTACAAAGGAGAGTAAAATGTTGTTAAGTTTACAAGTTGGTAAATGCAATACAGAAGCCTAATCTTTATTAACCCTATATCAGTATTTCAAATCTGAAATTTTAAGTTTATTTTTAACCCTATATGGGTATTTTAAATCGGAAATTTAAAGTTTATTTTTGTTGTTGAAAACCCTATATGGGTTTCATGAACAGGAAACATTGAAAGATTGTTTTTTTAAAATAAACCCTTTACGGGTAAAATGGAAAGAAAAACTATTTTAAACTGCATACAAGTTTACTGGAAGAGGAAGTTGAAAAAAACTATGTGCCCTCACATGATCAAATTCTTATGGGTATACCAGGAGGTTGAGACAATAATTGGTTGTTTACAAACTTTTTATTGTAACTGTGTATACATCTATCGATACTTGATATTTATAAATGTATGTGCAGTTGTAATAAAAAGGGAAGTAGTTGTGTTGTGTAAAAAAAAAAGGAAGATTCGATGCTAAAATTTGAAAAAGGAAAGATATTGAATATCTTTCAGTCTGTAATAAACTCTATGACTGTATAATTTGCAAAGGTTGCAAATATACTCTCATAGACATTCTTGAATTCTTGGAAGGTTATTGGGGTTGGACAAAAAAAAAAAGGAAGATTGGATGCTGAAATTTGAAAAAGGAAAGAAATTGAATATCTTTCCATCTATAATAAACTCTGTATACTCTCATAGACATTCTTGAATTCTTGGAAGGTTATTGGGGTCGGACTCCGTGCAGTAGGGCTACTAAACTGGATGCTGCTAAACTGGATGTAGTTTTTTGGATAGGTTAATAAAGGTTATGGAGTGGTTTTCTCCCTTTGAGAAGATCTAGTTGGATCTTGAGGGTTTCCACTCAGCACAAAATTGTGTCAAATTTGTTTGTTAGTGCTCTGATATCTTTGCATTATCTTTATTGTCATTTTTAATAAACCTTTAATAAACCTTAGGGTGAACGAGTGGGGCTTCTTGCCTGTAGAGCTTACAACCAAGGTTCAATTTTTTTTGCAAGAATATCAGCGCATGGTAGGATAGATTGAATTGGACTCATGGAGAAGATACAGAGCAAGCTAAGATTTCCAGCCACTCAGAGAAGATAGCTCTTGAACAAAGGGGAAAATAGACATAACCAACCTCAGTGGTTTTTTTAGATGTGAAGGTTGGTTGACAAAGCTTTAACATATAGAGGAAAGGAATGTTATGGTAGGATTCAGAGATCCTCTATTGGAAATGGGAATCAGAATCAAGATATTTCCAAATGGTCATATTTTCAAAAAAAAGGAACACAATTTTTGAAAAATAGGGACCAGATCTCTCGAAGAGAAGGTCAAAGAGGCTTTAGGAGTCTCTCATCAAAACACAAGGAGATCTTATCCATAGATTTTAACCCAAACTTCATACCTTTCTTTCCTACAACTAAAGTAGGAAGACCAATCAATCCCCCTTTACCAAAGAAGGCTTGGTCCCCTATTCATTGGGTAATACACAAACGCAGAAATTAGTTTTTTAGGAGCATCAAGGATAGGAATTTTTCTTCTAGGAAGAATCAAGCACTAAAAAAAAAAAAAAAAATCCTATTTACAAATGGAGACCTATTCAGCATACCAAAGGTAGGCTATAGGTGTCCAAAATGGGACAAAGAAAATAAATAAGTTTGAATCAGAACTTATATATCAGCCAGTCCTAGGAGAAGACAAATAAAATAGGTACAAAGGTGGGGTCTTCACATATGAACAATGGGGAAGTTTCTATCACTTTCTCATCAGATTTTTTAGCCCAAAGATGCCATCTCCTAGAAAAACAAGCACTTATATGCAAAGTTTGGAGCTTAGAGCTATCACATTCCCAGTTTTCCTCATGGGCAGAATCCAAATGGACTAACATTCTTAGCATTGAATCTTTGGCTTTTGAGAATGGATATTTTCTTGTCATATTCATTGATAAGACTACCAGAGATAAAAAAATTTAAGAGCAAGGCTTGGATCTACAATAACTCTGGATTGCACATGCAATCATGGATGCAGAACTTTGACAGCTCAACAAACGAGATCAAGTTTATACCAATGTGGATTAGTTTGAGTAATCTACCTATGGAATATAGAGATGAAGAAACTCTTGAAATTATTGCAAACAAATTGGGAATCTATCTAAAATCTCAATATAGCCATGGTAAGGCCACAATAGGGATATGTCTACTTATGGATCTTTTAAAAGAACTACCAAATTCCATCTTGATTAATTCAAAGTATGGTACGTGGAAGCAGGCTATAATATATGATACACATGATATTTCTATTTTCAAAGAAGACACTCCTCAGAGTACGGAGGAAGGCTTTCAGGGATCCAACCCTGTCAATGAAACATTAATTGATTCAGATCCACACGCTTCTTGTTTCATTTGGAGTTGCAAACAGAACATCAAAGATATCAACAACTTCATAAATACCGCATTTGACCTTTTCCCGGAGGTAGGATTTTGTAACGAACCTTTTCCTTTAAGTAGTGATGCAATTACAGGCATTTATAGAGAAAATATACTGGTCTTCCTCTGGGTTTTATATTGGATAATTAGGGGATACTTCCAAAAAAGAACAATCCTCTTATTGCGGGCTCCAATCCCATCGGAACATAACTTTTTGGAACTTTGGCAGCCTAAATTCACTAAATGTTCGTTCCAACTAGAAACCACCAATTTAAGAAGAAATCTAAGTTTTCATCCAAGATTGGATCGAAATATTTCCACAACATAGGTTCGCAAGGTGCTGATTTTGAAACAGAATGTAGTATCATACTCTTGAATCTCCAAATTTAATCCCAGAATAGCAGAACAATTACTTACACAATGGTTTAGAGAATTCCAAGTTGGAATTAGATCTGACCTAGTGGATGAAGTAATGAATGAAGACACATGTCCATCATAGGTTGTGTTGACAAAGGTGGTCAATACAAAAAAGGTAAATACTACTGTTATTAGACCTCAGTCAGCGGTAACTAAAAAGCAAGATGTTGAAATCATGCAAACCAAAATAAGTGATTTATGGGTTTTGGAAAAGGCGGGAATATACACTCCACTAAAAAGAAAGAAAGACAACAAGGATATTGAATCTTCGAATAATAGTTCGGGAACTAGGAAATCCTCAAGAATCAGAGAAAAGGAACTGAAGAAGATAAGTTTTGGGGGGGGGAGGTAACCCCAAAAATTCCAAATCAAGGACTAAGATTAAGGGTGGGATTATCCCTTTAAAAATAATGGACATTTAAAAATATGGGGAGGACTTTGTGGACTAGTATCTTGATCATCAAGATCTTAATTCTCCCATATCCCCTCGATTAAAGGCTATATATGATCTTTTTGTGGGATCAGACCAAAGTTACCATGGAATTGAGACTATTTCAACCTCATTTAATGAGAAAATATTAGATGATGACTATGTTGAAGGGGAAGACAGATGGGATTCCATTGAAGGAATGGGCTACTCAACCTGCAAAACACTAGAAAGGGTTCAGGAGTTAACTTTGGATGGAGGTGCTTGGGATGAACACACTCCTAAGGATATGTTAGGGATTTTTCTTGTATGAACTATACTGCTTGATATACTTGTTTGAATGTTGTTACCTCTTAATCCTGATTCACAGTTCAGAGACAAGAAAAGCCTAATTGCTAAGGATTAAACAACATCCTTCTTCGTTTTTGAGCTCCACAGATGCTCAGGCAGGTTTTACCTTATAAGATGACTGATAACACAGTATTTGTTAATGTGGACATTGATTTGTCATGTATCTTTACTGAACCAACTAATAAAGTACCTTGTAAATGATCAAGCATAATCATATACAAGATATAACCATATAAACCATGATCTTTTATATGACAAGAAACCAGTGATATAAGGGTTTCAATCCTTCTTCCTTTTCTTTGTAGGAGGGTTAA
>MU224590.1:640292-652905 GCA_018584345.1 Thuja plicata | reverse complement strand
TTTCTTTTTTAATACATCACGACAATCCCTTAGTCGCTGAGTCGGGTGATATACACAACTTAACCTTTCACTGGGAATGTATCCTTTCTCTGTTTCCAGCGACTTCGCGACATACCTTAATCTCTTATTCATGAGTACTTTTTACCTAA
The DNA here is from genome assembly GCA_018584345.1 of Thuja plicata. Taxonomy (NCBI): domain Eukaryota; kingdom Viridiplantae; phylum Streptophyta; class Pinopsida; order Cupressales; family Cupressaceae; genus Thuja; species Thuja plicata. The sequence goes on along the minus strand of MU224590.1, from coordinate 652,756 downwards.
GACATTCTTATCATCCGACTTAGCAACCACCGTTAGATTTTGGCATTTGTTCATCGAACGGCTGTCCTTTAATCGCTCTAGAATCTGACATACCCTTAAAAAATCAAGAGACTTAGCGACCGAAGGGTAACATAAATTAGTCTCTTTATCACTTGATCCCATTCTCATATCAAGCGACCCAGCGAAATCCATTAGCTATCTGACAGATGTCATCTTTTACTTCGTCCATTTAATACATACTGAAAATCTGAGCAATCCTTCTGTTCTGGCGACATCCCGACTGAGGGAAATCACATAAAATATAACTGTTAGTCGCATGGTCGTGACTGTTATCTCTTAACCGTCTTTTAATCACCAGACCACACGACTAAAGAGAAACCTTAACTGTTTGACTGGGTGGATCAAGCGATCACGCGACATGAAGAAAGGTGCAAGGTCGGAAGACATTTTGTTGACTTGCCTCAACATCATGCGATCACCCGACTGAGGTGGGTCCCATTCTTTCTTTAAAACTTCATAACACAATATCAGGCGACAACCCGACCAAAGGAAGATCGCTAAGTCTGGAGACACTTATAGAATATTCTATTTTTTCACGAGACTAAGCAACACAAGGCAAAATCAAAGTCGGGAGATCATTTGGCATATTCGTTCTTGATACACGCGATCAAGCGACCTGACTTAACTTGTTAAATAGCACATGCCTGAAGTAACTTGAAAAAGGTAATGAAGGAATATAAGACATGGTTGAGGGTTTTAAAATGCATCGTTTAACATTAGGTCTTAGGGTTTTTGCAGGGTTTTAACAAGATTTTGACATGGAATAGGCATGAAAACCTGCAAACTTTCAGAGAACAAGGTAAGGACCAGGGCAAAATAGCAAAACACGAAATACAACCAACAGGATATGGAAAGGGTTGAATACACTTATAAGGTTGATAACCTTGTTCCTCCTCCACTCAGATTAGGCTTTCAAAAAACTTCCCTGATTAAAACAAGGGCAGACTGTGGTATGGTCAAGAAAAATTGCTAAGGGAGGAAGTCTCAGTCTACCTTAAGATCTGAAGATGGAGAAGATAAAAACCAAGCTAAAATTATGGAATATCTAAAATTTGGGAAGGGGAAGTTCCTTCCCAAGTCACAATGAAGGTCCTCTCCTGGAATGTTAGGGGCCTCAATGACCCTAACAAGCAGCGATTAATCAAATGATGCATTCTAATGGAAAAACCAGTGTTATTAATTTTTCAAGAAACTAAGATGGACATGGAAGGTCTATCCAATTTCTCCAAAACCATTGGGGATTGGTAGGTACAAGGGTTTGATGCAATAGGCTACTGTGGAGGTATTTCCATGTTATGGAATCCAAGACTTGTTAAAGTTACTACTTTAAAGGCAACAACAAATTGGATGAGCAGAGAAGTCAAATGCTTACAGTCAAATTTTAGTTTCACATTATAAATGTGTATGGGCCCAACTTAAGAAGGAGAATACAAGAAGTGTGGAAAGAGATAAGTGAAAATTTACAAGTTATTAACAAAGAGAACATAATCCTTGGGGGAGAATTCAATGCAATAATACACCTTTTAGAAAAGATGGGGGGGTCCCAAAGAGAATCTCAATCCCAAACAGATTTCAAAGATTGGTTACAGACAGAAACTCTGATGGAAATTGAAGTGGAAAATGGTAAGTTCACATGGAATAAAAAAAAATTGGGACTTTGCAATATTGTAGAAAAACTTGACAGGTTCTTCTTTAAAGGGGATTTATCCCTTTTTCCCTTTGATTTTAAAGTTTCTATCTCTCCCACTTCAAGATCAAACCACTTTCCCATACATATGGAAATCCTAGGAGAAAAAAAATTGCTGCATTGTCCCTTTAAATTTGAAAATATGTGGTTGAAAGATAACAATTTCTTAAGCAAAATTGTAGAATGGTGGTTGGAATGCAGGCCAAAAGGTTCAAAACTATTTTGCTTTGTAGCCAAGCTCACGCATATAAAACAAAACTTGCTCATATGGAATAGAACACATTTTAATAACATATTCTTTATCAAAGAGGAGATAGAACAGAAACTTAAAGATCTGAATGAGATCATTATGTAATTGGGTATGGAAAAGGATAGATTTGATTAGGAAAGAGATCTTTTAAGAGATCATGAAGAAATATTAGCTAAGGAAGAACTCTTTTGGAAACATAAATCTAGAGAAATCTGGCTAGATGCAGGGGACAAGAACACAAAATTCTTCCACAATAGCACAAAAGTTTGCAGAACTACCAATAGGATTCATCAAATAACAAGGAAGATGGAACTATTTCTTAGGACCAAAAAGAAATCCAAGCAGAAATGCTCAACTTTTACACAAAGTTACTCAATCAATCTAAGATTTCTCATCTTGGGCCTCAGAATGATCTTCTTAGGGACATTCCACAGCTCATAACAGATTATGATAACTCTCTTCTTCTTGCCAAATTCACTGAGAAGGAAATTTGAGATATACTCTCACAAATGGCACCAGACAAAGCACCTGGTCGTGATGGCTTCCCACCATGCTTCTTTCTACATTGCTGGCACATTGTGGGGAAAGAACTTACTGAGGCATTGGAGGCTGGAAGATCTTCAGGTAGATTCTTAACTGAGATTGACAACACTTTTATATCTCTAATCCCTAAAAAGGAAAATGCCTCAAGTATGGATGAATTCAGAACAATTTCCTTATGAAATACCTTATATAAAACCTTGTCGAAAGCCTTGGCTTCTAGACTTAATTTGGTGTTAAGAAAAATTATTGGGGAGGAAAAAACTGGGTTTGTTCCAGGAAGGTCAATTTTAGATGGAATAATTATTGCCCAAGAGGCTATTCACTCAATTCAGTGTAATAAGCACCCCAGTATAATAGTAAAATTAGACATTAAGAAAGCTTATGACTGGGTGGATTGGAGATTTCTAGAAAAATGTATGGAGAAGTTTGGATTTGCCAAAGCATGGATCAATCTTATTTATTATTGTATATCTACACCAAAATTCTCCATTTTGATCAATGGGACTCCAGTGGGTTTCTTCAAATGAACCAATGGAAATAGACAGGGGGACCCCCTTTCTCCCTTCCTTTTCATTATCATGGCAAAAGCACTAGGAAGAAGATTTATCAGGCACCAAGAGCCAGGCCTCATCCAAGGGGTCGAAACCACTTCTTTGGTAAAGGCAATTACACACCAACAATTTGCAAACACTATACTTTTGTTTGGTAAAGAAAATAGAATAGAGGCATCACATATGAAAGAGATCTTGGATAAATACTCATTAGCTTCACGACAAGAGGCTAACAAAGACAAGTCAACAATATACTTTTTAAATACAAAGAAAAAAGTTCAGCAGAATATCCAAAAGGTATTTAAATTCAAAATTGGCTACTTTCCTTGCCAATACCTTGGCATTGCAATCAACAAAGCTTTAAGGACAGATGCAGCTTGGAAACCAATTGAAGAAAGAATGGATAGGAAAATGGATGCTTCAAAATCCAAGTGGTTATCATGGTCTAGCAGGATGGTTATAATTAAAGCAACCCTTGCTGCTATTCCTATTTACCTTCTGTCATGTCTTTTCCTTTCATTTGGATGCTATTGGAACATAGTTAAAAAATTGAGAAAATTCTTTTGGCAAGGTACAGACACTAAAAGGAAGATTAATCTTATTTCCTGGGATAGGATTTGCAAACCTTTGGAGGAAGGAGGTACTAGGATCAAGGATCATATGAAACAAAATCACACATTAGGTGCAAAGATTTATTGGAAAATTTTAAAAGAACCGAATCTCAAATGGGTCAGAATCTTGAGGGGTAAATACTTTCATTCTTTAAAGGATTTGAATGTCATCAGAACTTCCAACCTCCCAAGAACCTCCAGAATCTGGAATTTCATTTACAAATCTAGAGAAGTCATAGAAAACTATACCTCACGGAACATTAAAGATGGGTCCTTTGCAAGGTTTTGGGATGACTCTTGGGGAGGATTCCCTTGTATTAATATGCTATTAGGACAAAACAATATCAGTAAGTTTTGCACCAGGGAATGGGGTCCCCTAGTCAAAGATTATATTGTCAGGAATTCACATAATATTTTGGATGGCTCTTGTCAGTGGAAGGAATTTGATATTCCAAACATTGATCCAATTGAATGAAGTGCTTTGATTCAAATTTTACAAGAAAGATCCTCTCTACTCAAGGAGGGGAAAGATGAATTAATTTGGAATGGATCCAAAATAGGGGATTACAAGGTTAAAGATGGTTATAAAATCCTCATTGGCATCTCTTCTCAACAACAATCAAAAACTTGTAATCAACTATGCTGGAACAAAAAGTGTCTCCCCAAAGCAGGAATGTTTTCATGGGTAGCAATTCAGGGCAGGTTTCTAACTACCAATTGGTTCAAGAAAATGGGATATTGTGGCCCCTCTAGATTTGTGCTATGCTATAAAGAGGAAGAGGATTCAGATCATCTACTAGTATCCTGCCCATTTGCAAGGGAATTTTGGCAATGGTTATGTGCTAAGCTAGGGTGGTCTTCTGCTCTTCCAAATGATATCCTTTCTCTTTTTTCCTCATGGCCTCTGATTTTTAAGGGAAGCCTCTACAACAACTTATGGATCATTTCCCTTTCTATCCTTATTTGGAAATATGGAAAGAAAGGAACAAAAGAATTTTTCAAAATGTTTCCCTAGAAAATCCTTCCATTCGAAGTAGAATTGAAGCATCCATTGTGGGAGTAATGAATTCTAGAATAAAATTACAAAGTGAGAAACATAAATTGTACACAAGCTGGGATGATCTAATGACTAAGAATTGGTTTGGATTAAAACTTTTAGTAGTAATAGGGATTGGTGCCAAAGCTAATGCAATTTTAAGGGAAAATTGCACATGGCAGCCTCCTCCATTTGGATGATGCAAGCTGAATTTATATGGTGTCTCCAAAAGTAATCCAAGACCTTCTAGTGCTAGATGCATTATTCACTCTGCTGAGGGTCATATGATTGCACATTTGGCAAGCCCACTAGAAAGGGGTACTAGTAACACATGGCAGAATTCAAAGCATTACTTCATGGTTTATCATTGGCATTGAAGTTAGCCATTAAAAACTTGGAAATTGAAAGTGATTCCTTGATAACTATTAATGTAGTTAGAACTGGTTCGATCTATAAGTAGAAACTTCAATCAATTTTAGAGGTGATTCTAAATCTAACTAAGAAATTTGAATTTATAATGGTCAATCACATTTTCTAGGAAGGGAATGTTTTGGTAAGTGACTTGGCCAATAAAGCATCATTTGGGGAATGCATTAAAGTTATTTGTTATCTCTATTTGAATTTCCAGTCATCTCACCCAACTCCTAGATCAGCCATGGAAAAAGTGTTCATTTTGTTGATTTGACAGTCCCTAACATTCACAACTAGCCATTGTGGAGTTGCATTTATGGCAAAAGATATACCTCATCTTCCTATCATGTGGATGGAACATTTTTCTAACACCACATCTCTTCACCTGATAGGAACTGCATTTGGGGACTTCCTTACACAACATTCCCTCTTTTTTATAAATAAAATGATAGGTATTTCTCTCTGCAAGGAAATAACTTGTAATAGTGGAGTTGTTTAATATCCATCCACTTGCATCATTTGGAAATGAGGCCTTCAATGTGGAAGGCAGCTAAGGGTACATTGTCAGGAAGGGAGTGATTATTCTTTCATCATTCTCTTTTAAGTATGCCATCGCCTATGCTCTTGTAAATCATGGTAGTTTGGTTGCATAACAACTTTGGCCTTTTCTCAACTGTAGTTTCAGCCTTGTCATAATTGACTCTCCGATAAAATTCAGAGTGGAAGTTGAACAACTGGCCTTTAATGTGCCAATCTCATTCAATCATCTCAGTGAAATTTGCATGTACCAGCACCCTCTTGTCTTTCACGCGGTGAGAAAGGTTTTGGGCTTCAATTTTATGAATACCAATCATAGATATAGGGTGCTCTCAGATATTTGTGTTGGTTTCTTGGCTAGCCTCCTTGTAGCCGGAACCCACAAAAACCATGCTAAAGAAATATGTGATAGGCTCTTCTTTAATAAATTCATTGTGGACTTGCATAATGTACTCCAAAATATAGATGTTGATCTTACCACACCTTTTCCCTAGGACCAGGCCATGACTTTAACTGCTAGGCAACCACTCCTGAGGTTTTTAGTTGGTCCTAGAAGGAACTTCTACGCTGGCCCTTCTCGTTACCTCCATATCCTCTGGGGATGGGATTGGGAGGATCAACAACTGTGCATCTCATTGATGAAGAAAGGGATCAATTTTATCTCAAAGTTCCTAGGAATCGAAGATGGGCTCTATGTTCCCTTTGGGGATGAGATTGATGAAAACCTTCTATGGGTGCATAAATTCAAATATGATGAAAAATTGGATGGACTGGGTAGCCCAGTTTCTTTGGATACCAAAATTGGGGGTGAGGGTTCGGGTGGCGATTCAAATTCAGACAAGGAAGAGGACTCAGAGAAGGTGTCTGGGGAGGATTTTGAAGATAAAGTAGATGAAGAAGAAATGGACGATGTTGCTGTGGAGGACTTTGAATCGGTTGAGGTGTCTCCGGAGGATTACTTGATAGGGAACAGTGGGGAAACAATCCTTGAGAAAAGCTCCAAATCAAACTCCGCTCCAAGCATGGAGAATGACACTACCTCCCCTTCCGATTGACATGCAGCCCAGATAAGCTCTGTGGGTTAGCACTTATATGTTTTTTGGTTGTCCTCCGTAAACTAGACTTTTGTTTTTAAATTGGTTATTTGGTTGAGTATTATTGCTCTGGATATTGGGTTCACAGTCCTCTTGGTTGGACTGGGTTATGAACCAGAAACATTTTATGTGTCTGCTTTAGTGTTTTCTCTATGTTATTGCTTTATGTTTAATATAAAATCTTGGCCATGGCCCTTTATTGATAAAAAGAAAACTAAACCTTAAATATATCTGTTACATTTCAATCAGTACAATTCTTTTCTTCAGTTTCTATTCATTTGTAAAGGCATCTCTCAGTTATTTTTTTTAAAGGTCACACACACTGTTGTATCTCAAGTTTTATGGTACTCTGATTCACCCCTCCCCCTCTCAGAGTACATCTGCTTTCAACAGACTGATCATCGCAGGTATCCAACTTCTGCACAAATTTATCTTTTGAAAACACAAACCAATCAGAATTTTGAAAAGAAAACTTAGCGTAAGGGTTTAGTATTTGTGTTTTAGGCTTAAATAGGGTTTAGAGTTTAGCATTGGAATTTATGTGCCTTCATTTAGGGTTTATGATTCAAATCGATTTCATAGTTCATTGTTTAAGGCTTCGGGTTTGCGCTTCAATCCGAATGTTTTTCAAAAATTTGTTTGGATAAATAATACAGAGCTGATTCAAATCGATTTCATAGCTCATTAAGCTTAGGGCTTGGGTTTCAGTCTGAATTCTTTTGGGAATTTTTTTGGATATATGATACAGAGCTAGTGAATTTTACAAATCGATTTGGTATCCTACAAAAGTCTCGTTGAGATGGCAGACTAAGAACCTTTTCTATTTCTTTTTAATCCTGCAATATACTGCCCCAAAATCAAGAGAAAGAATGCAATGTAATCTTTTTTGCTCATCAAAGAAGCCTAGAAATTTCTCAGATAGATTAGATATGCAGCTCAAATAAGATAGGGATATTTAACTAGCAACTCTATAAACAAACACAGAACAAATAAATTCTAGAAAAAAACTTAGAAAGAACAAATAAATTTTATAAAAAAACTTATTATGAACTCAGCTTCAGATAGTTTTGAAAAAAGCGCATTTAAAAGACTTCATCCATGGCTTGAACAAGATACAACAATTATTTAAAAAAAAATCATGCAACAAAATTGATGCCTAAACTCTGTACAGCATCCCACTCAGCATACCAGCGCTCTCTTGGACCCGCTACTGCTTTAGCTTCACAGCTACTCTTTATGTGATTTGATCCCGTAATGCACATAAAATGCCCAGAATAATCGAAACAAAAACTATCACCTCAAGATGTACATTTTTGGCAATTACTTTAAAATGCAGAGGCATTCTAACAAACCACTGTCACGTGAATCTATGCACCAAACTCTTCAGTTTACATCCACCTCAACGCATGCAAACAAACCCTAATCCACAAATTATCTCTCTTTCTCTGCACTCGACAAATAATCTCTCTTTCTCTGCACCCATTACATGAAATGTATTCCCTAGACGGACTGGTGGAGGCCTAGGAAGTGACCAGTCTGGAGAAATGCAGATCAAAAATCTCCAAGCCATGCAAAAAGTAAATCCGCGGCATAGCCCGTCTGCATAGTGCCACTTGCCTAAGTTTGTTAACGCCTTCAACATTTTCCCTAATATTTTGATGGGAAAAGAAAAAGACTACCAGGAAAAATGACTAACTAATAGGGAAAAAGAAACTAATATTTTGATGTCAATTTAATTCCGGAATTTCTACAGACCATAGTTTTTTTTTTTTTTTTTTTAAGTCGCACGGTTTCCAATGACCAAACTAATGCAAAAAAGCTATCGAAAACATTGGTCAGGAGACTAATAAATGGTTTAAATATGAGAGTTACCTCATGGGAAGACTCATTTCATGATCATTTTGTATTCATAAAAGCATCCGAAGAGAACTATTTATGATTTTGTATTCATCATCAACGCTAATTTCTAAAGTGAATTAGGCCACATTTTTGGTGGGTGATTGTTATATGTTTTGTTTATGAACAAGTGTCATGTAGTGGTCTTCATAATTATATATGTAAATTTAATTTTAATTTTATTATAAATATTATATATTAATTAATAGTTATTTAATAAAAGTAAAATTATTATAAATTAAAAATTAAATAAAAAACTTTGTATAAAATTTCAAAAATAATATTTAATAAATTATGTTTGTATATATTATAATTTCATTTGTATAGTTATAATTGTAAAAATTTAAAATATAGTTATAAATTATAAATGTAAGATAGAATTTAAATAATAAATAAATAAAATATATATATTAAAATTATATAATATAGCATATATGATATAGTATTTTTATATTATATAGTATAGAATAATATATATTATATTTAAAAATTGTAATAATTATTTATAACATATATATATTAAAAATATAATATAGTAAATTTTTTAAAATATATGATAATTATATTATATAAATAATTGAAGTTTTTAATGAAAATAACATGTTTACATTATAAAATATAAAATATAGTATCTCTTATGAGAAAAAAGTAAATTTTCAATTGAACCAATCATAATTGAAAAAAATAATTTATAGAATATATTTAATTCATAAATAAATATTTAAACTTTACAAATAGTTGAAGAAGAAAAAAATAGTGATTTATGATTGGTTCATTGGTGTAAAACTAATTCACCACAACTCAATGCAATAGTATATTGCCTACGGCAAGTACAATAAATGTTAGCTAATGTCGTTAAGAGTGCTACAGCTCTCCCTTTGATATTGAACTGGAATCGATGCTGGTGGGTTTTCTATGTAGTACGCCAGACTAATATACAAAGTCTATTGTTGTATATTATATAAAACATATATTGTATTTCAATTATTGAGAAACATTTTAAGAAACATACAGTTAATGTCTGAATTTTGTTAATTTCGCAGATTTTTGAAAGGAGAAGCTTAAAACAATTAAGAGGAGCAGATTGCTTCTGAACTAACTCTTCTCTTACTTAAGATGCAAATTCATTGTAGTACAATCAAGGATGCTGTAGGAAAATATTGCACTAAGTGCACTTTTGCATACAAATACAAGAGAGAACTTTTTTTTTCTCATTGAAACAGACTATGAAAAATCAAAGGTATGATAGATTTTGTTTTGGGCCTTCCTTTTGAAATGCAAAATGACCACATTTTAAATAGAGACATTGAACACAATGCAAAAGAGATTGGGGAATTCATGGCGGCAATAACTAAATAGCTATATCAAGCTATTTCATTCGGGTTATCCCATATGAACGCCATCTTCTATAAGAGGTGGAAAACTCGGTGGAAATTATTCCTGTGCATGACTAACATGAAAAAGAATGAGTATTAAGCTTTGTTTATAAATAGTCATGGGCATATCTCATGGTAGATTTTGTAAATTACTCTCGGAGCCGAATCATATCAGACTGGACATGTAGGCACATCATGATTCTGCCAGGTTTTTTATGTACTGGCTTCTTTACGTAACTATTCTATGCTTCCTATAATTTAATATATATGCTTTATGTCTTTTGCTAAAAAAATAGTATATTAATAATGTTTTGGTTAAATAGGGATATTATACATAAACAAATTATTTTAAAATTATCAATATAGGCAGGCTTTTAGGTTTCTGCACAAAAAAAATGTTAATTGTAAATAAAATTAATTTAACATTATATGACATGTAATGAATCAATTGTTTTCAAGATGACTACCTAACGAATACAAAATAGATAGTAATTTGAAATATAAAGATATCAATTTATAAAAATATCTTTAAAATCAATCATTTTATGTAAAAGATTAATTATCATACGAATTTAATATCAAATTATATTTACCTAATCCTTAACAAATATCATGAAAAACTACACTTACAGCAAAGGTCCCAATCCACTTTACAACAAAGGGGTTAATGTTACCAATAAGAGAAACCCTGGGAAGGTTGGTGTGGGAGGAATTATAAGGAACTCTCATGGAAAAGGCACTGTGGCTATTTTAGCTCCCCTGGGGTCACAAACAAATAACTATTCAGAGGCGAGTGCGGCACATCACACCTTAAGGCTGGCTCGGGATATGGGGATCAAGAAATTGTGGTTAGAAGGGGACTCAAAGAACATAATAGATTGCTTAAATGAAAAGACCAAGCCCGTGTGGACAATTGAGAACATAATAGGGGAGTGTAGACAAATCCTCAAAACCTTTGAACAGGTCCATGTGGCTCATGAATACCAGGAAGCCAATCAGGTGGCTGACAAGTTGGCAAATATGGGAGTAAAGAGTGAGGAATCAAAAAGGTGGAATGACGAGAATAATATTCCGCCAGAAATCTTATCTCTGATAGAAAGTGATTGTGTTTCGGGAAAACTCAGATATATTAAATGATAATAATGAGGAGTAATAACATATGGGGGAAGTATCACTGAATGATGTGCAAGTATGGGAGAGGTGGAGGGATTTACTTTTTCTAGTCTCATCATCACACTTGAGGAATAAAATTGATTATTACATTCACGAGTCTAAAAGAAGATTCACAAAGAATAAACATAATCTCAATTGGAAACAAAGGGTTTCTAGTGGGAAAAATACAAGAAACAAAGGAGGCAGAGAAGGAGTTGAAATGGTGGGTGAAAGGCATAGGAGGGAACCAGAGAAGCAAACTGAAAAATGGCGACAACGCTCTAAGGTCTGGAAGATTTTGAAAAAAGGTGAGGTGACTACCTTCATTGAGCATCTTCATGGTTGGAAGCCCTTTGTTACGAAGGTGATGGTGAAAAGCTGGAACGAAGGGCAAGTCAAAATTAATGGGGTGGATTTCATGGTGATGGAGGAAATAGTCTCGGCTGTGACGGGTATCCCCATTATAGGAAATTTTTTTTACAGAGATAGGAAGATTTCTGGGCAAGCTTTGACAGAATTTGTTACGCCGAGAGGCGTAACCTACAGTGGCAGAATGGGGGAGTGAAGTGTTGTGACCGTGTTAATGTTAAGTTTTTCATTTTGAGAATTAACAGCCAACTTCTTTTAAATTTTTTAATACTCTAAAATTTTTTAATACTCTAAATTTTTTAATACTCTAAAATTTTTTAATACTCTAAATTTTTTAATACTCTAAAAATTTTTTAAAATTTTTTTAATACTCTAAATTTTTTAATACTCTAAATTTATTAATACTCTAAAATTTATTAATACTCTAAATTTTTTAATACTCTAAATTTTTTAATACTCTAAAATTTTCTAGTACTCTAAGATTTTTAATACTCTAAAATTTTTTAATACTCTAAATTTTTTAATACTCTAAAATTTTTTAATACTCTAAATTTTTTAATACTCTAAATTTATTAATACTCTAAAATTTTTTAATACTCTAAATTTTTTAATACTCTAAAATTTTTTAATACTCTAAATTTTTTAATACTCTAAAATTTTTTAGTACTCTAAAATTTTTAATACTCTAAAATTTTTTAATACTCTAAATTTTTTAGTATAGTTTAGGTTTTAGTTAATTGGTGTTAACATTAATAAAATTAGAGTATAGTTTAGGGTTCTGTGTATATTAAATTTGTTTATATGTTTCAAACAACGATAGATTTAGATTAAGATTTATATTAATCTCCATTTTAATTGTCTGTAATTGTAATACAAAAATACATTTTGTCC
>MU224590.1:593280-628131 GCA_018584345.1 Thuja plicata | reverse complement strand
TTGTTCTGAACCCTTTAATCGGTGAAGAAGGACAACAATATCATGTACCAGAGGGCTCATGTGGTCTTTAGTAAGAGACTTTGGTAACCGTGACCCACCTTTGTAGTTGGTTTTGGTCCATTTTCTTGCTATATGGCTCTTGTTCTTGTCAACATTTTCCCTAAATTGAGCCAAAGACTGGGTAGGGGTGAAGTTAACAAGACCTTCATTAGGTATTTTAAAAACTACTGCAATGGTTCCACAGTTGATAGGTATTAGGGTTTGACCCTCTACATTTAAAATACTCTTTGATTTAACATCATATCTGTTAATGCATTCCTGTATTAACTCTGGATAGACGGCGGATGGTGGGAATGCGGCTGCTTCTAGTAAGCCACTAGCTAAAATTTCTACAATAGACTCTTCGTCAACATGAGAAGAGAGCTTTGAAGTCATGGTGTCAATCGAAACCCCTAACAAATCCATGTCCGCTATGACTAGAGCCCTACATTCTAAGTTCTTTACGTTTCCAAAGAAGTGCATAACAAACTTCATATTTGCATAAGAAAATGAAGAGTTTACCAGCTCACTACTCGAAATATTGAACTTTAAGCAACAACCAGAAACAAGGAGCAGAGCTCGAAAAAGCTACCTGTAAGAGTTGAACCCGACCAAACCACCTTTCCAGTGCTGAGAGTCCACGAATGCATAATAGGGAAAAATGACTTACAAAGGTTCTTTTTATTTGCATTTTGAAGTGCGGGATAGATAGCTTCATGTGAGCATTAATTGGGCCTTCAATGCTAAGTGATGTGAAAAATGAATGCTTTCAAATCAAAATGTATCTTTGAGACCTGCCACCTTCTCCAATCATAATTATTTACTCTCAAATCAAATAATTTCATCTCTGCAAGTGATTTCCTTGATTTCTGTGAACTGACTTCAGCAAATAGAATCATGCCACCTCAATTGGCCAGTCTTGTCAGATGTCACGTCATTAAGAATCCCACCTGCATTCCTTTTTGAACTACTTTGAACCACTTCGAACCTGAGTTCGAAGGGGTTCAATGAGGTTCAACACCCCACAAGAGGAAAATGCCACGTGCTTTCCTGCAGGAACACATCATTAGTGATAAAAAGACTTGGACTATTATTGAACTACTTTGAACTACTTCGAACCTGAGTTCAAAGAGGTTCAAAGAGGTTCAAATGACTTGAAAGCTTGAGTGACCATTTTATAACAGACCAGAATTGAACCTGATGACGCCAAAGGCTTAGATTTGTCAGACTCGAATATAAAGGCTTTGGAGGAACCAACAAGGTAGGAAAGTGAACAGAGTGAGGCTTTGACTATTAAAAACATGTGAACTTATAAAGTTCAAATAAAGGTGACTCTTAACCCCCTAACATTGGCTCTGACTGGGGACTGCAGATTTCCCAATTTGCAGAGAACTTCAGAATACTAGTTTCGCAGACTGAACTAAACAAAAGGAAAGGAAAAGAAAAGAGGGGCACCACCAAAACTGAAAACACTAAAAACTAACTAATATGTACAAAGGGGATGGACTCAGATGCCTAGAGCTTGCACAGTTTCAAATCCTGCCTAGTGTAAGTATATGGCAGTTTAACACCATCCAGATATGATAGTTTATAAGCATTCAAACCCAGAGCTTCTGAGATAATGAATGGACCTTTCCATAGAGATTCAAACTTCCCATGTGATCCCTTTGATGCTCTTCTTTTGTCCCATAGTAGAACTTCATCGCCCTCCATAAAACCACGGGGTCTAGCTCGCATATCAAAGATCTACTTCAACTTCATCTGATGCTCAGTGATATGGTCTACCATGTTTTCTCTGTCTTCCTCCAACTTGCTTAAGTGCATTACACATCTTTCTAAAGGGTCTTTGAAATAATCATCTTCAATGATTGCTTGGAGTTTGGCCGAGGATAGTTCAAGAGGTAATGAAATGTGAGCCCCAATTCCATATACTAGTTCAAAGGGCGACATGCCAATAGCTCACTTCAAAGTGGTTCGATCTGCCCACAGTGCCTCATGGAGTTTCTTGTGCCATTCTTGGGGGCTATCATCCATTTATTTTTTCATAATGACTATCAGGTTTTTATTACTGGATTCTGCCTGGTCATTTCCCTACGGGAAATAATCTGAGGAATGGGCCAAAGCCACACCATGCTCATAGAAAAATGTTGATATCTCTTCTGAAGAAAAATATGTAGCATTATCTGCTACAATTTTGATTGGCACACCGAATCTTACAAAAATAAAGTTCAGCAAAAATTCGCACACCACCTGAGAGTTCACCTTCTTCATGGGTATTGCTTCCACCCACTTCGTAAAATAATCAGTGGCCGTTAGAATATAGATATCCCCAGCACTGGATGGTGGATTCAATGGTCCGATGAAATCAATTCCCCATTGTCTAAATGGTTCTTCCACAATAACTGGTTTGAGAGGTAACACTGCCAAATAAGGTCTCCCAGCAAACAGTTGACATTTATCATAGTTTCTGACATACTGATAAGCGTCCTTGAACATTCCTGGCCAGTAGAACCTATTTCAAAGAATCTTGTAGGCTGTTACAGTTGAAGAGTAATTTCCCCCGCATGCTTCATTATGGAATGCTTTTAACAAGTCTTTCCGTTGTTCTTCATCAACGCATCTGAGAAAAGTCCCATCGACCCCTTTTTTGAACAAAGTTCCCTGGGAAATCACATATTTATGAGCTTTTAATCTCAGGTTGCACCTTTCCTTTTGGTTCAAATGACCTGGGCATTATCCATATGTAAGGAAGTAAGTGATGTCAGAGAACCAAGGATCAATTGAACTAACTAACAATACCATAGGGACTTCATCAATTTTTTGACATATCTCATTGTTTTCTGCAATTAGCTTACATAAACCCTTTCCTCTTACCAAATTTGTGGGTTTGATTGTCAAGTCATATTCTTGAATCTTTGCAATCCATACAGCTCTGTTATTCATGCCAATTTCTTTCTGAGTCAGAATGCTCTTCACAGCAGTTTCTGGCATGTATACAGTGCTATGCGAGTGAAGAATGTAATACCTGAAA
This sequence comes from Thuja plicata, assembly GCA_018584345.1. Taxonomy (NCBI): domain Eukaryota; kingdom Viridiplantae; phylum Streptophyta; class Pinopsida; order Cupressales; family Cupressaceae; genus Thuja; species Thuja plicata. The sequence continues at coordinate 625,061 of MU224590.1, read as the reverse complement.
TGCTTCACTGCCTTTACCACCGCATAAGCATGCTTTTCTATTTGGGAGTATTTGAGTTCGTGATTCTTCAGGGGTATGCTCATAAAGGCTATGGGTGCTTCCTTTCCTTCTTTGTCTTTTTGAGTGAGTATGCTTGAAAGGGTATGTTGAGAAGCGTAGCAGTACACAATGAAATCCTTTTTAAAATTTGAACTCCTCAGTACTGGTGCCTGAGATATGGCAGTTTTAATATCTTCAAAATCTTTTTGTCCATCATTATTCCATTTAAAAGGGATTTTATCACTCATCATTTCGATCATATGTCTTGTCACTTCAGAGAATTCAGGAATAAAGGCTCAGAGTAAATTAATTTGACCGAAGAATGACTTCAGACCAGTTCTGCTAGCAGGCAGGCTGAGTTGCTGAATTGCTTTAACTCATTCAGGATCTATTTTGATGCCCTCCTTTGATACTATATGGCCAAGTAGCTTTCCCTCTTCTACAAGGAATATTGACTTTTTGGGATTTAAAGAGATACCATGATTTCTGCAACGCTGCAAAACTCGTTCAAGGTCATTCAAGTGCTGGTTTCTCCTTTTTGAAAATACTGTAAGGTCATCCAGATAGATCACTATGATTTTATTTCTAAGATCTTTGAAGGAAGAGTTCATAGCCCATTGAAAATTTGCACCCGCGTTTATTAATCCAAAGGGCATCCGGTTGTAGGCATAAGTGCCCCATGGCGTGATGAAGGCTGTCTTGTGCTGGTCGTCTTTTGCTACACCTATTTGATTATAACTTGAATAGCTGTCTAACATCGACATGGCTTCAGAACCAGAGACCGCCTGCAGAACGTGCTCCATGATAGGTAAAGCATAATTATCTTTCAAACTTGCTTGGTTCAAGTTACAAAAATCAACACAAATTCAAAATTTGCCATTTTTCTTCCTCACGGGCACTATGTTAGCTATCCACGTTGAATGGTGAATAGGGTAGATGATTCGGGCCTGCAACATCTTTTTAACTTCCCTTAGTATAGCTTCCGATACCTTAGGGTTATAGTTCCTTAATTTCTGGCGGAAAGGAATAACTCCAGGTTTCAAGGGGATTTGGTGTTCAAATTGACCATTTCTAAAAACTTTCAGATCTTTGTAGTCCCAGGCGAAAACGTCTCTGTATTCCTTCAATAACTTTTTCAAGCCTTCCTTTTCAGGTTCAGTGTACAATTTTGACCAATGGAAATCCACCTAGGAGAATCTTGGTTGCATGTATCAATTTTGTCATATTCTTTTGAATTTGGAACATGTGAGACCTTTTCCTTTACTGTGCTGTCATCTCTTCTTCTGAACAGATGCTCCAAGGAAACTAGGCCCTTAGGGATTTTATTACTTTTCAGCTGAATCAACCCTGCATTATCATCCTCATCTTGGTAAATTTCTTTACATTCACTTTTTGAACCTTCAAAATATATTTCATTAAATCCAGCAGCACACTCCAGAAATTCTTTAAGCTGGGTATCATCATCAAACACTTGCTAGTTCTGAACATTGTCTAGTATCCTTGGCTTGTATATCATTTCAATCTAGTATTTTTGAGTTTTAAAATCAGGATGTGGCAAAAGTAAGGAGGCCGATACAGCCAAGGTGTCTGCTCTGGTATTCTGATTTCTAGGAATATACTCAATGGAAAAGGCATCAAAAAATTCTATGTCATCCCATACTAGATTTCTATAGTGCTTTAGTTTCTCATTCTTTACAGAAAACTGCCCCCAAACCTGCTTCACAATCAACTCGGCATCTCCTTTCACAATCAGCTTTTTTATTTCTCTAAACCTACATTCCTCTAGACCTAACAACAAAGCTTCATATTCAGCGGTGTTGTTAGTGTTTTTGAAATCTAATTTGAAAGAGAGGGGAATACACTCTCCATGGGGGGGATAAAGGACCACTCTAGCACCTGAACCTGAGGTGGAGCAGCTTCCGTCAAATTCCATTTTCCAAATGTCTTTTTCTTTCTAAGGTTTGATTTGGATATCTTTATCTGAATCAGCTAGGATGACATAATTCCCGAAATTGCATTCTTCATACAAGATTTGAGCCCTGGGTTCATCTGAGGGTATCACGGTATACTTATTCTTAGGTTCAGGTTCTAGCTTTACCTTCCTTTTGCCCACGAGAATTGTGGCTTCGGACCAGTCCATTTATATATCCGCGTCTAAGTCCTTACAGAAAGTTCTGCTGAGCAACATTCCGTAACTAGTCAGGATATGAGCTACTAAAATAGTGAGTTTTAACCGTTTGTCAAGGTATGCGGCTAGGACAGCTTGACAATCTTTGATCTAGCCCTTTAACGACACTTCCTTACCGTGCATAGAGTAACAATGACCAAAGGTTCTGGTCAAAGGTAATTCTAAAGCCTTAGCTATGGGGGCGGGCATTATGTTGTCAGAGGCAGCAGAATCAATAATACAATTACTCAATTTTTGACCATTCAATAGCAGAGAGACATAAAATGGATTTGGCTTTTTCTCTTCGTACTCATTTTTGATGGAATTTATGGACTGACATCCTTCTGGAATTTGAGGAGTGTCTTGAGGTTTGAAAACAAAAGGTTCTTGAATAGTGGTGGTTTCCCCTATGAAGGGTTTATCTGCTTGAGGACTTGTATAATTTTCCCCTTTAACATATTTCACCAACTTATCTAGTTCTTTAGGGTTCATCTTCAAGAAATCAAGAGAACTGATAGAAACTGTTGAAGACTTACAAAAATCAACAAAATCGAAAGGAGATGGAGGGGTAATTGTATTTCTGGAAAGAATTTTTACCTCCAAGCTTCTTGAACTTGTGGGCGTTTCTTCGCCGATAGGTTCCTTTCTTTTTGTGTCCGCGCCTGTAGCTATTGCATCTGGAACAAACTTCTGAGTTCATTAATTTCTTGTTAAGATAGTGCAGGCTAGATCTTGCAGGGTTGATAATACACTTCCGCCTTGCTTTGCACCCAGTACATATTCTAAGTAGAAAGAGCCCGATGAACCAATGTCTGGGGAATTCTTTTCCTCATAAAGTTGTTCGTTACTCATCTCATCTCTGGCTGCATTGAGTTGTAAGTATCTTAACCATTTGGTGCATGTATCCCCATCATGGTCGGTGGTTAGGTGGAATGAGCACATGGTTTCCTTGGGATCAGGCTCTATTTGCAACCTCTGTTGAGGGCCAGGTAACTGTTGAGCTTTAATTTGTGGTTGGGGAAACTGCCTTCGACTTACGTCTTGATAAGGGGGTGGATAGGAAGTCGTTGTCCTACTCTGCTACCTTTTTAGCATTGCTATGTCATTCATAAGCCTCTGTACCATTGGATCTGTAGTCGTAGCTAGTAAAGAACTGCTTGGGGTTTGTGCTTCTCTTTTCCACTTGCCAGCAGTTATGAGGGTGTCTTCAAGTTCACTCGCTCTAGTTTGGGCATCTTCAAGATTGGGCACCCCGTCTTTCAACAGATGGAAGCTTATATCTGGCGGGACTGCATTAAGGAAATAAATCTTTTTGTTTTCGTCACTCGGGGCGGCGGTTGCGGGGATTCTTTGCAGAGTTCTATTGAATTTGGCAAAAAACTCTCTCATTGGTTTGTGGATCTCTTTTTTTAACTGACTGAGTTGTAATAATAAAGAGACTTCATTGTTAGGGGTTTTGAACCTTTTTTTGAAAGCCCGATTCATAGTATCCCAATTTGTGATGGATCCATTCGGCAAGTGACTGAACCAATCAGCGGCGACATCCACAAGAGTCCTGACAAAAAGTCTCACCGCCACATCTTCGGTAGCCACGCTCATGATCCCACAAGTGGTTTGGAAAGCATTGAGGTGATCATCTGAAGAGATCTTGTTGTCTCCATTGAACTTAGGTAAAATTTGATTGGCTCCTTTGGGTAAATCGGCAGGTTGGTTAACCCCCAGGTTTAGAGGTCCAATGTGTTGGCCCCAAGGCTGGTTTCCAGCCATGAATGGAAGTTGGAAATTCAAAGGGTGAATATTTAAGACGGTGGGAATTGTAGTACCCAAAAAAAAATGGCTTGAACAATCAATGGAACAGCTGGGATTCGCGGGGGAGATGAGGGACGGCTGACAGTTTGAGCCTTTCTTTTTCGATAAAGATTTAAATCTAGTTTGAAATTTAGGCTTTCCAACAGTTCAAAATCATCATCCACCAGTCCTTTGCTACACTCCCCCCTTGTGTATCTTCTGGTTGCTAGTTCGAGTATCTAATCGAACCTTAGTTCTGTTGTTGACCTTGTGCAAGTCTGTCAACTTCTCTAGCAATAGGAATACCTCTTAGATGTTCACCAATTTCTTCCTCTCTCTTGAGCACTTCTTGAACCTGATGGAACTCTTGATTACTTCGTCTGAACCTCCAAGCAGATGAAGCAAGATCTAAGATTAAATCCTCCTATGTGTCTTCAAAACCCAAATTTGGTTGGAGCACAGGGAACACATTGTCATTGGGTAGCACCATTATGTGGCATTATGACCGGAATAAGACTAGCAAACTTAACTGGTCTTTCCCCAGCAAAGTCGCCAAAAATCTATTGGCTAACAGATTTGTTCTCCTTAAATTTTGATATACTTCTAACTCTATGCCCTTGAAAACAAATCTTTAAACAATAGTTGGGTAAGCATTTACTTTGCTTCCCTCTGAATTTTGTGAAGGTACAGCTCCCTTTCAAACATTTTTAATGAGTGGATACTTGCAATTTAAACATACAAGATTTTAACTAAAAAGCAAGAAAAAGATCTCCCAACTGTTGTTGGACAGATGGGGTATATCATGGAAACTTACAAAACTTAGAAAGAACCAGAAACTATTTTGCGGAAGAGTTTCAAACTAACTTACTGACCAAGAGATTCAAAACTATTAAGTGTTCATCTACGGAAATCTGGAATTTATAAATCTAAAACTAAATGACTGAAATGGAATAATGCATGCAAAAGTTCAATATATAACTCTCTCAAAGTATGGATATATATATTACTATCTGATTTCCAAATATCAAAATTTGATTCAGCATGAGCATCCAGGTATAACTAGCTCAAAGTCCAGATATCATCAGTCACTTAAACTATTGAAAAATGAGAAAGAACTTTTTTTTCTATTGTAAATTCTACCCCTCCCTCTATTCTATTCTAACCCTTTAAGAGTTTTAAGCTCCAGCTTATATAGTTCAGCAATCCGAGAAAGCCTCCCGAAAAACCCGGCTTCTCAGACACAAACAAGGAAAGAAACAGTTACCAGTTATAACAAAGTTCTCAAAGTAAGGTTTTAAAAGCAAGATAATTTAAGGAAATAAAATTGAATCCGGTTCAGTTTTCTTGTGTATTTGTTGACGTGGCCATCTTCACCAGCTTCCATTGTCCCCGGTGCAAGATCAGCATAGCTTCAATGTTGGCAGTTCTGGTGAGGTCGTGAACTATTGGAGCCTCATTCTCTTTGAAGGCGTTCATTACATCAACAAAGGACTTAACCATCACATCGATACCCTGATTTCCATCCTCCAATTGTAAGTTGCCCGAGGGGTTCACTACTTTTATGTCCTTTAAGGTGTCGGAGTGAATTTCCTGCACTTCTTTTTCCATGGATTTCATCTGAGAAATAGCTGCTTCAAACAACACGTTCTTCCAGCCAAAGTTTTTCTTTAAGACAAACATCATACAAGGATCAACTAATTTCATGGGATTTTCAATTAAAAACTGTTCTACTCCATAATCTTCAATTTCTTGCACTCGCATCACAATGTCTACACATTTTTTTGCCTCACTTTCCCATGCTGGGATCAAGGTCTTAATTTCCTCTAAAAGTATTTTGCCGTCCGCGCGGGTGCTCATGAATTCCTGTATGAAGGTGCTTCCTTCTGCTAATATACCATCGATCCATGCCTTGATTACTTCTATCCAAGTTCTTCCTTGTTGTACCTGTTTGACCAATTTTTGGTTCTCCACCGAGTTAGGGTCAAACCCTTGGTATGCCTATGCCATAGGTAGCACACCATCTTCAGCCAGTGACGAGAGAAATTCTGCCATTGTTGAAACTATTTGCTTTAGTTCACATTTCTCCCTGCCATCTTTCTGTGACTGCGCCAACATATTGTTAGCGAAAAATTTGAAGATGTGATCATGAAGATCCCTGTTCAGAACTCCTAACTCCATTTTTGTTATTTCATAATCTTCAGGTTCAAGATCCTGCGCCCCTTCCATAGGCTTCAATGTGGCAATTTCAATACTGATCTTCCCTGTTGATGGGTCTATTGTCAACCTTGTGTCACTCTTCATTCTCTTAGCCTTTGGGGTGCGGGCAACATACCTTGTGACAATTTCTTTAACTGGAAAAGCAAGCGGTTTGAAACTTTTTCTCTTGCTAACAGATTCAGTGAGCCATGGTGGAATCGAACTAGGCATAATTCGATTATCAGGGGTTTTTGCCGGTGTGTTTGCAACCTGGGAAAGCTCCTGATTCTGCGTGAGAACCTCTTGAACCTTCTCTTGAGGATCATGGGTGAATGAGAGGTCTTCTTCGTTGGGCTCAATGACATCATCCAAATAGTCAGGTTCTCCTGAAGCCATCTTGTTCTTCTTTTTTGACCTCATCCTTACACTTGATCTTGTTGCAGTAGGGTGTTTCACTGAAGTTGTTTTCTCCTTCAATGATGTTATTTCACTTGCATTTGGTAACAAAGGAGAAACATTAGAATGGACTTGCTTAACACTTTTAATAGGTGATCCTATGTCAAGGCATGTGTCTACAGGGAGTTGAACTCCTTTCTTCTTAGCTGTAATCCAACTCTCAGTCTCTTCAAAAATATAGTGGGCTCTGAGCTTAATATTGCTGGATTCTTTCCTGCCCCAATCGATAATTGGGACACTTTATGCTTTTGAATAGGTGGCAGATGGGCATGGAATCTCTGAACTTTCTTCTTCCACAATCCTGATATCAAACCTCAATTCCAATAACTTGATCTCAGACATAGTGAGTCTGGTTCGATCCCGCTGCCAGACCATTTTCTCATCACTGAGATTTTCCCATAAATCTTCAAGATGATAACTTGGGGAGGGGCGTCTACTCAGCCCTAGAGTCTGCCTGGCAAAACTCTTGCTCTCAAATCCTGTCCGTGGTTCATAAAAGGTCATGTGAATATTCAGGAAATTACTCCCAACGATGGATGCATCCAACATACTATTACAGACCAAATTACCTAGCCTCACCGGAAACAAAGAATTCCACTTGTCTTCAGGGAGATCACTTTTAATAACGACAAATAACTTTCTGCAAACCTCCGCTAGAACAAAACAATCAAAAGCATAGGGAGGCAACTTTAGGGGTTCCTCTTCAAATCCACCCACCCGAATATATGTAAAGTGGGGAAATTGAATGTAGAAACTACCAAATATCTGAACCAATTTCTGAGCATTCTTTGAAATTCTCTGGTTTGGCGTGCCTGCAAGTTCTTGGCGTAATTTCCCCCAAAACACATCGTGTACTTTTCTGTAGTCCTCTAAAACTTTATCTTTTCTTAACAATGGGCAATATTCATGAATAAACAAGCTTTCACTCCAAGGAATTTTCTGAATAGGAGATAAGTTTTGAGTGCAGGCCAAGCAATACATTAAGTATGAGGACATGTAGAACCCTTCTTTGGTCATTTGAGTTTGCTTGAGTTGATCTCTAAGGGATATGGCTATGAGTTGAAAGCTTGAGTGACCGGTTTATTATAGACCGGAATTGAACCTGATGACGCCAAAGGCTTAGATTTGTTAGACTCGAATATAAAGGCTTTGGAGGAACCAACAAGGTAGGAAAGTGAACAGAGTGAGGCTTTGACTATTAAAAACACGTGAACATATAAAGTTCAAATAAAGGCGACTCTTAACCCCCTAACAGAAGAAAAATTGATAAATTTTATTAAATATGGCATAATCAATTTTTATGTGTATTATAGACATCATCATATGAAAGCCCATGTCAACAAGTCAAATCCATTTATATGTCATAGCTTTAAATTATATATATTTTAAAACTAAAAATAGTTTATTTGAGATTTTCTCTAAGGAGGTGACGAGTGAGAAGTTCATGGAGCTACATATTGTGTGCAAAACGGTTTAGTTTTTCTTCCTCTATTTAAGGACTATTCTCTAAATAAAATCCTAGTGCTAGTCCCCTTGGGTATGCGTGTGTAAATTGTTTCCTATTTCTAGAAATTGTTGTGTCCCCTGACAACTTGAATCCCTCATCAACAAACAATGAAGGTGATTTTGTCAAAGTTTGGGACTAGGGTACTATGGTTAGTAGGTCCTCTTCTTCTAAGACCATTTCTACTAACAAAGGCCCTTATAGGACCTCAATTTTTTTTTAGAAAAGACACCTCTATCTTTTTGGGATGAATCTCAGTTGAATGTTCTGATTTGAGTACTTGCATCAAGATCTCAGACCATTCTTTGGATATGTCCTTAGCTAGGATGTAAAACCCTCTAATTGGAATTTTTTTTGGGTTTCCACGTAGATATTCTTATGGCTAGGAAGGGAATTGCTTCCTAGTGGTCTATTAAAGGATTTTTTCCTTCTCTACTCTTCTCAAGGGGTACTTATATTTTTCCTTCTCATTGTTAGAGGACCTCCTTCAAATCCTTTTTGCTATGTTATCATTTTTTTGGGAAAGTGATGTTCTGAATTAGTGTTGACATAGGTGTTAGAATTATTACATCATATAATGTATATAATAATAATTTGGTCAGTTTTTAAATAGGTTATATAAAAAGTGGTAGGAATTGAGTTGTTAAAATAACTCAATATAATAAGGAAAGTAATTCAGGCAGTTTCCTAAAAAATAGGATGAGTATCCTATATATATGTAATATATATTAAATGAAATATAAGAAGCATCACATTATATTGTGCAATATTTTTATGCTTTTATTTTACTTTGTTTCATATTTTCTCATATGCTATCAAAGTAGGATCATTTTCTATATCTACTATTTTTATTGTGAGGAAAAATATTTGCATTGATATTTTTGGATATGGTCTCTAGATTAAATTTGATCTAATTTTCTCTTCAAATATTTTTTGGTGTTCCTAATAAGCTATCTATATTAAGAACCAACTTTACAAGGGACATTTAAGGTGCTCTACAAGAGAGAAATGTTATAATTCAAAGCATTCATAAGCCAAGATCACCTATAGTAAAATACCTTTCATGAAGGTAAAGAATGGAGACAAAACTCACATAGATCTAAAGATGAAAATATTCATTCAGAGTGAGAATAATTAATAAAAGAAATAATTAGTGCATGCGTAAAGTTTAGCTTAAGTGAACTAGAGATAAAAAGGTGACTTAATAATTAAATCAATAATTCTTTAATTAATAAGTTAAAAGGTGACTTAGTTATTAAATCAATAATTATTTAATTAATATGTGAAAATACCTTTTTACTCTAACACCCCCCCCCCTTTAAGATAAACTTAGGGAGAAGAAAAAAACCTAGAAACAACTACTGAAAGCAGGAAATGGGTCCCGAAAATAAGGCCTGATCAGGTACCCAAGTACAAAAAATATATGTAGAGAGGAGAAATAGAGAAAAAAACATGGGAAAAACCCTACTAAAAAATGAGATGAAGCCTAGTGAAGGACTGAAGAAGCCTGTAGAAACTAGAGAATATCCCCAAAAGTAGGAACAAATATAAGGTAGAGAATACTGTAATCTACATGAGTGGCCTAAAATGACACTACTCTAATTGGAACTCAAAGATACAGATGGAAAAAGAACTAAAGTCTAAAGAGATGATCAAAATAAGAACATGTAGAACACCTCTAAAGCATGCAGCTGCAAACATTGTTAAAGAAATGTTGTAATCTATATGAGTGCTCTCAACTGACACTACTCAAATCGGGATGGAAAAAAGGCAAACTTCAAAACTCGAAGATATAAATGGAAAAAAATATCAAGTCTAAAACCTCCAAAATAGGAATGAAAGAAGAGTGTCAACATGGTAAATGATCCATCTAACTAAAATGCATAGGTACCAGCCACTACATCCGCCTAGTATATAGAAAAAAATTCTAAATACATAGAATAACTCAATCGAACCAAGGAAGAATATAGACCTCTTATAAAATATCCCCCCATAATCTCGATCAGGGAGAGGCATGATAGATAAACTAAGTCAGACTGCAAAGAAACACTACATCATGAAGAACATACAAGCACAAAATAAAGTATGATGTTGAGGATGATCAATCGCTTGACACACATGAGTCCAATATTGTGGAAGGAACCCTCACTTGAAAAAGGTACAACAAACCCCCCATGGAAGTTTATAATATAGTGCGAGTACAGTTAGGCACAAAATGTGTGGGATCCCAAGAATGCAAGATTGCACATTATCTTAGTACGTTTGCAGAAAAAGAAATTCTATAGAAAAAGATGTATACAATATCCAGGAATGACAGAAAGCTCTAGGTAGATGAAGAACAAATAATATGGAGTCATCCCATGCCCATGCTAGGAAGAGGCATCATGTAGAGAAGAAAATTAGAGGTAGAAAGTTGGGAGCTTCAGGCCTACATTCTCCTTTCTATCATATAATGACTCCTTTGTTTGTAGCAATTCATAATCCACTGCCTTTGGTGAAGAAAAAAATAATACACTTTGAAGGATCCTATTGATGGAGGATATGAGCTCTGTCATTCAAGTATAGGGTTAGAGATCTTACTTTTCTAGCAAGCCATAGATGAGGTGGTGTCATCTTGAATGCATTTTAAATGATTGAGAGGATAATGCAAACACTACAAATCTTCTCCAATTTAAAAAAAAACACTTCATAGTATTTTTAATCTCCGAGACAAAGGAGATTATTGATGAGGGTTACTTGCAAGATGAATAAAATATTAACTATAGAATAAAATTTTCACAAAATGTCAGCGATGAAATTTTTTTAATTTAATATTGTGATTTTTTGAGAAAGTGATTCTCCAACTTTTTATGGTAGATATTTACTTTCAAGTGAACATTTTGAGAGCTTTCCAAATATTTTGAAGTGATTGTGTGTATTAGACAAAGTTCTAGCCTCTTTGAAGGATTATTAAGTTTTGATGGAGGTAGGTAATTATTATAATATATTACCTAGTTAATTTAATCTCAAAAATGTATTATTAGTTCTTATGGAGATTTCTTGTGTCAAAATCAAGTTGTATGATTTTTTTATAGTAATAGGCATCATTTTTATAGGTCATTAGTTGTGTCAACATGAAAAATGTCAAAAAAATGTTTTAATTGTAAATATGTGTATGATTGCTTGTATACACCATCCATTGGGGGAGACAATACATTCTTTCTTCATAATTGGCAAAATGAGCCTCAAATGAAAATTTTTCTAAGAAAATTGATTGGAGGATGGAGGCTGGGAAAATTAGTGACAAAATTATTTCTACTAGTCACTAGCGATGCAGATGTGAATTGAATTAGTGAAAAAAATATATTTGTGCCAAAAGAAACTAAAAGATAATTTTTTTTAGAGTTACAAGATCTATAATGGTGGTTGCATACATGACAAAAATAGAATTGGTGTTCAATATTTTTATGCAAGTAATCAGATGTGTTTATTCCCAATTACTCTTTTTGGTTGTTAGTAAATGGATATATTTGATGAGCTATAACTGATTGAATGTTTGAAGATGACAAAGTTGATGATCACCAAGCTACCGAAAGTAAATGCAAGATATTAAATCAGTTAATGTATTGTATTGTCATTGATTTCAGCCTAATATGTTATGATTACTCATGAACATATTGTTACAATAATTAAAGATTTGAAGTGACAAAGTTTTTGTCATCGGTAACCACGTACATTGAGTGACAGTAAACCCCAACGGACAGTGAACCCTGACGGATAGTGTTACCAGAGAAAGTGATAGTCAAACCAAGCATTACTGAGCTAACTACAATTTTCACTGAACAAAACGGAAGTTGATGCCCAAGCTATTTGCAGTTTTCACCAAGAACAACTGAAGTGTTGACCGACATGAACTGAAGTTAGAAAATGACAAAAAAACTTAGCTGGCAGAGCTATATTTAAATTTAACTGATTGTTTACTTTATTTCTATTGATTAGTTAAAAGCCAAAAGATAAGAAGGAGATTTAAAGCATGTTTTATTCCAAAAAACAAGTAGAGATTTAGAAAATAAAACTAAAGCAAGCATGGTGAGCTTTACGGATCAAGAAGTGATCAACAAAGAAAACAAGAAGGTTGAATGGATAAATTGTGTCTATATAAAGAGACAAGTAATTAATTATGAAGAGATGAATGATGAATATATTCTGGTGAAGATTGAAGTCTTCATGCAATCCTGATCATACAAGTTGAAGAACAGAGCTAATAAATTCTATAGACACCGAGCAATAGTGAAGCAACAACACTCACCGAGTAGAAAGTAGAGGAGAAAAAGGAATTGAAGAGAACATTGATCAGAGAGGTATTATTAGCTTACCATATATCTAAAAATCTGCAAAGTAAAGTTGTATTATTGAACAGATCATTTACTGTTTCAGTTTAACTATTGATTTAGAAAATGTCTTAACCGAGTGGGATTTAACCATCTTTTTTCTATTGAGATACATCCCAAGGAGTATCAAAATGCTTTTACTTATTGACAACATAGTGAATGCACAAGATCAAAATACTAACCAATGGTTTAAATCCTCTAACAAGGTCGCACTTAACAGTGTGTTTGTAACCTTTAACAAGGTTGACTCTTCACCAAGATCACTTTAGAAGAGTGAAAATTTTGGGTTACCGAGTCCAAGTGGTTTTTTAACAGGCTTCCACGTTAAAAATATATGTTTCAAATGTGTGTATGTTTCATTTCTTTGATGTTTTTCTTTACACATTATTGATTTTGGATTAGTCGATAATCACTAGAGTTTATTTACTACATTTTGGTAGAGTCTAGAAAAGAGATACAATAGAGATCACCGAACAATATATAATTTTTAAGATTGATTAAAGGCATACATCTTGTAGGACTAAATGATAACTTAATGTTTTATATTTGTGGTATAAGCATTTGGTTGAATTATTGGATTAATTTTCGAGGCCACTGATTCACCCCCCTCTCAGTTATTCTAACAATTGGTATCAGAGCTTTGGTGCTTAGAAGGAAGGTATAAAGACCTAAGCAAAATATCACAATATGAGTAAGATGGATGTGCCTAAGTTGAACTAGGACAACTTTAGATAATGGCATAGAAAGATAAGACTCCACCTATCAGGTATTGGAAAGGATGTCACACAGTACTTGGATACTAAATTTACTCTACCCACTGGACCTCCGACACTTGATCAATTGAGAGAGAAACATGAACACATTTCTATGATGATAGAAATTTCCTCTTAACTCTCCGATGCTGAATTTTAAGATGTCAAATCATGTACCACTGCAAAGAAAATGTGGTACAAACTCATGCTAGTACATGGAGGAGACAAAAATGTGTTGAGGGCTAAAGTTGAAAGCCTAAGAGGAAAGTTTGATGAATGATGTAGGGAACCTCCCTTTTTTTGTGTTTAATGTGATTTATGGTTAGGTTAGGTGTTTATGATGAGTTAAAATAATTTCCACTAGTGTGGATCCAATGTGTGGTCATTTCCATGTTTGTAAGAGCCAAATGAGCTCATGAGGGATATGATGGTCATTTCAACCTAGAAAGCCAAAATGTGTTATTTTTGTGTACCTTGGGGTTATAATGTGTCTTAGGACCCTAAATTTCCTAATTATGGTTATAGAAGTCAATCATGACCATCGAGTTGACAAAAGAATTCAAAATGCACAAAATGGAAAAGTTGCTAGCAACATTGAAAAGTTGCTTGAGCAACTTTTATAACTTCTTGACAAGAAGTTGAAAAATCAAGTTGGAGTGGTTGTAACTAATCATGCTCAGTGTATGATCTTGGGTTTGATGTTTTTGAAAAGGTTAATGAATTTTTGAATTGCAAAACTTGTTTTTTATACTTCTGTATGGATGCTTGTGACTGTATTTCTGTAATCTGCATTATCTTCTTACTCCTATATGGCTATGTATGGATTGAGAGAGGAGAATTGACCCCATGGGGTGTATGGATTTAAATTATCTTTCTTATGCAATAGGTAGTTTGATTTAAAGTTTATTTAGTGTAAAGTTATAGAGTTTTGTAATTCACTAGTTTGCAAGTGACATTCCTAGTGTTGCAGAGTTACAAATGGCTCTAACCTAAGAACCTATAGGTGGAATTTACTGAAACCATGGGGGAAGTAGGGTTAGATTATTTAAATATGGTTTTTGTTTTCATTTTTGTTTTTGCAATGGATTTACAAGACCAAATGGGAAGCCATATGGCTGACTGTTGAAACCAGGTGAGCCTAGATAGGGTGAAGAAGGATTTGGTTCGGGCACCCATGATCTTAAGGATAAGACATAGAGGAATTTTTAGAAGCCATAGATAGTCTCCTTAATGGATTCAAATGTGGGAGGAGATGAAATGAAGTTTGGAGATCAATTTGGTGACAATTGATCAAGACTAGTCTAGAGGCCTAATTAATAGGCTAAAAACTAGGGCCTGATAGAAACTAGGGTTGTGGGTGCATCCAGGAGCTAAGATTTTGGATTCTGAAAGGCTTGATAGACACCTTGAATATTTTCCAGGTATTCTATGGGGTTTTTTGAAGGATTTGGGATCTTTAGCCCAAAGACTGTGAAATTAGACCTTCTAGGAAACAAGTCAATTAGGCCTCCTAGTGAATTTGATGCCAAATGAATTGGTAAAGTATCCAGAAGTGTGGGAAAGGGTTCTAAAGACCTATGAATGGGCCAAGAAGATAGAAAAGAGCCTAAGTAGATGTGTGGGAAGATCCTAAGAAGGGGTTTGGGATTCTAGGAGGAAATCTTGTGAAGGAGGCTAGGTCATTGAAGAACTAGTTGGACTAGTTGTACCTAAAAGTGTTAGAATCTTCAACCAATCAACTATACCTTGGAGGAGAATTTGATAGGAAGGATCTTGGAGATCCATAGTGGAGAAGAACACAAGAAGAACTAACCATTGGATGGTTAGGAAATATTAGGAGTACTTTGGGGAGGGAAATTAATAGAGCCCTAGACCCTCTGCATCAGAGTGGTATCAGAGCTAGATTTTCTTGAAGTTTTTATTTGTCTGAAGGGGAGGAGAGTCAAGAGGTTTAAAGTATGCCTCCTAAGGAAATGAGTAGGGATGCCATTTTTTAAATGGTTCAGGGCCTCTTGGATAAGGATAGTGTGTCCAAGACAAAGAGTAAAAAGAAGATCACTGAATGGGGAGATGAGAGTGATGAGGATGTTGAAAGTCAGACAGAAGAGTCATATAAAAAAGGTAAAGAACCTGAGATGGATAAAGATCAAAAGGTATTCTTAGATGCCTTTAAGTCAATTAAAAAGGACATTATTGAACACATATCCTATTACTGTGGCATAATGAATGGAGAAGAGTTGTTGGATTGTCTAGAGGCCATAGAAAATTAGTTTGACTATAAAGAAGTATCAGAGGAGAAGAGGGTCAACTATGCCAAGGCTAGACTCAAAGGATTTGCATTGGTGTGGTGGAACATGATGCAGGATGATAGGGTAAAATATGGAATGAAGAATATAGTTTCTTGGGAGAGGATGAAGATCAGATTGAGGGTACAATTCTTGCCTACTAACTATGAGATTCAGATGTATCAAAAGTTGAAAAATATGAGACAAAAGGAGATGATAGTGAGTGTCTATACTGAGGAGTTTCAAAAACTGAGCCTAAGGGCTAGAAGACAAGAAGAAGAAATGGAGAAGGTGGAGAGGTATCTCAATGGGTTGAGACAAGGGATACAAGATGAAATTAACATGATGGCCCCTGATAGTATGCAAAAGTGTTTTCAGTTAGCCTTGAGAGAAGAGGATAAGGATAGAAGGAGGAATGACTTCCATCAAAGAGGAAGAGGTGGTAACAATAACAGAGGATTCAAATGTAGGAGTAATTTTTTTAGAGGAAAATCCCAAATACACCAGAGGAGAATCAGCCTATCGATAAAAGTGGAGATAATCAGTTTAGAGGATCTTTTCAAAGAGGGGGATACAGAGGAAGAGGACCACCAAGAGGTAGGTTTCAGTCTCAAGGAAGATCTAATGCAGTCTTCACTGGCAGATGTTATAACTATAATCAAGTGGGTCACACAATGGGTAGATGTCTTTAAAAGGCTACCTCATCTTCTATGGGAGATAGAAGGAATCAGTTGGTACAAGAGGATGATACACAAAGTGTCACTTCTCACATTTCCAAGGTAGGACCAATAATGGATGGAGATAATCTAATGCTAAGAAGAACTTTGTTGAAAGTACCTAACACTATAGAGCCACCTCAAAGAAATAATTTGTTTAAAACAACTTGTAGGTCTCATGGGAAGATTTGCAAAGCCATAGTGGACTCTGGATCCACTGAGAATATAGTATCAACAAATATGGTGGATAAACTGAAGCTTAGAAGGATACCTCATACCACACCCTATAAATTTTCATGGTTAAACAAAGATAAAAAAATAGTGGTAGATGAACAAACTTTGGTGGAGTTAAAAATAGGTGAGTATAAGGACAAGGTCCTATGTGACATATTGCCCATGGATGCATGTAATCTTCTTTTGGGGCATCCTTAGAAATATGATGTGAAGGCTATCTATGATGGAGAAAAGAACAACTATGTATTCACCAAGCTAGGGAAGAAGTTTCAAATTGATCCATTGCATGAACCTAATGAGGAGAAGCATGTGGGAACCAGTGTGATACTCTTGAGTGGAAAGGAGTTTCTAAAATCTATGAAGAAGGAGAAAGGATTTTGTTGTGCAGTGATAGTGAAGCCAAAGGAAGAGAACAAGGAGAAAGCCAACATGCCACCAGAGATACAAGCATTGTTGGAAAATTATCATGACATAATGGTTAATGGTTTTCCAAGTGCATTACCACCCATAATGGATGTGATTCATCAGATAGACCTCATACCTCGAGAAAATTTACCAAACAAAGAAGCATATAAGATGACACCATGTCAAAGTGCAGAGATAACAAGGCAAATTCAAGATTTGTTTCAAAAGGGATTGATAAGGAAGAGTTTGAGCCCCTATGTTGTGCTTACTATTCTTGCACC
Organism: Thuja plicata; assembly: GCA_018584345.1. Lineage (NCBI taxonomy): Eukaryota > Viridiplantae > Streptophyta > Pinopsida > Cupressales > Cupressaceae > Thuja > Thuja plicata. The sequence continues at coordinate 607,868 of MU224590.1, read as the reverse complement.
TAAGAAGGATGGAAAATGGAGGATGTGTACAGACTCCAGGGCTATAAACAAGATGACAATCAGATATAGATTCCCAATGCCCCAGATTGAGGATTTGATGGACAATTTGGGGGGTTCATGTTATTTTTACAAGGTGGATTTGAAGTTAGGATGTCACCAAATTAGGGTTAGGCCTAGTGATGAGTGGAAAATAGACATCAAGACCAATGAAGTGTTGTATGAGTGGCTAGTAATGCCCTTTGGCCTAACTAATGAACCTAGCACATTCATGAGGCTCACGAATGAAGTGCTAGAAGATTTTAATGGTAAGTTTGTAATAATATATCTTGATGATATTTTGATATTTAGAAGGTCTAAGGAGGAGCATATGAAGAATTTGGAGATGTTCTTGAGGAGGCTACATCAATAAAAGTTGATGATCAATCAAGAAAAGTGTGAGTTCCTAAAAAATGAATTAGTTTATCTTAGTTTTGTGGTTGCAAATGGATGCATGAAAATGGACCCTGTTAAGGTTAAGTCAATTTTTGAATGGCCTACACCTAGGTCCATAGGGGATGTTAGGAGTTTTTATGGATTGGCCTCCTACTATAGGAAATTTGTGAGAAATTTCAGTCATGTATGTGCCCCTATCCTCAACACTATAAAAGGGGGAATCAAATGTCAGTTTAAATGGACTATAGCAGCAGACCAAGGATTTGAAATGTTGAAAAAGAGGATAGCAGAGGTACCTAGCCTTAGGTTTCCCAATTTCAATCAGCTATTTGTGGTGGAGTGTGATGCTCGAAAGCTAACCATTGGAGCAGTGTTAAGCCAAGAGGGACACCCTGTGGCATTCTTTTCAGAGAAGTTAAATGAGGGAAAAAAGAAAGTACTCCACATATGATTTGGAGTTGTATGCTATGGTAAACCCTTAAAAAATGGAGACACTATCTCTTACCTAGGGAGTTTTTGGTCTACACTGATAACCATGCTCTAATTTTCTTGAATGGGCAAGAAAAATTGAATCAAAGGCACTTGAAGTGGGTAGAATCATTGCAAGAATACACATTTGTCATAAATAATAAGAAAGGGGTTAGCAACAAGGTTGCATATGCTCTTAGAAGAAGAGTCTGAACCATACAGGAGATACAATTACAAAGTCTAGGGATGGATGATTTGAAAGACCTATACAAAGAGGAAAAAGATTTCAAAGATGCCTATGAGACATGTGTGAAGTTCCAATAGGGATTTAAAGTGGAGTTCACTGATTTTATGTTGCAGGAGGGTCTATTGTTCAAAGGACATCTAATGTGTATACCTCAGTGCTCAATGAGGGAGAACATTCTGAAGGAGAAACACCAAGGAAGCTTGGGAGGCCACTTTGGAGTGGATAAAACATTGGAGCAAGTGAATAGGCATTACTATTGGCCTAAGTTACAGTTAGATGTTTGGAAATTCATAGAGCAATGTCAGATTTGTCAGAGGAAAAAAGGAAAAATTAGTAACAGTGGGTTGTATCAACCCCTATCCATACCACAAAGGCCTTGGGAGTGCCTTAGTATGGACTTTGTTTTGGGGTTACCAAAGACACCAAGGGGTCATGACAGTGTATTTGTGGTGGTGGACCATTTTAGCAACATGGCTCACTTCATTCCATGTAATAAAATGAATGATGCTTCTAAAATTGCAGGTCTATTCTTTAGAGATATTGTACGGATCTATGGATTTCCACTAAATATAGTAAGTGACAGAGATAGTAAGTTTGTGGGTCACTTTTGGAGGACCCTTTGGAAAATGTTGGGTACAAACTTGTCCTTCTCTTTATCCTACCATCCACAATAAGATGGGAAAATGGAGGTAGTAAATAGGTCACTTGGGAAATTTCTAAGATGCTTGACTAAGCAACATGGACAGTCATGGGATCACATCATAGGGCAGGCAAAATTTTCATATAATGACTCCATTAATAGGAGTACTGCTAAAATCCCCTTTGAAATAGTATATGGGGTCAATCCTAGAGGTATCTTAGAGTTGAGGGATATCATTTTGAAGGATAGAAGGAGTGCCCAAGGGGAATCATTTGCATAACAGATGAAGGAGCTTCATGATCAAGTCAACAATACTTTACAAAAGCAAGTGGAGAAGTATAAGTCCAAACTTGATCAGACAAGAAGGGATCTGCAGTTCAAGGTGGGGGATCTAGTACTTGACTATCTTAGGAAAGAAAGGCTACCCAAGGGTCAGTCAACTAAGCTACTCATGATGAAGATAGGACCACTGAATATTTCTCATAAGTATGGAAAGAATACCTATGAGGTGGAGTTGCCTCCTGATTTGGAAATTTCACCCATTTTCAGTGTTTGTGACCTATATCCCTACAAGGAACCATCTCTAGACATAGGTCAGCCCACTCTTGCAGATTTAGGAGATGATGATTAGGTGAAGGATTTGCCAAACCCAATCCCACTGCAGTTAGAGAGTATACTTGACACTAAGGTGATCAAAATGACAAGGAAGGGTATCTACAAGAAGTATGTAGTTAAGTGTTAGGGACTACCTAAAGCTAAAGCCACTTATATGATAGAGTTGGACATTCTGAAACATGGGGTCGCCATTGAAGACCTCCTAACTCAATGGACTTGAGTTCTTTTTCCCAGGGGAGTATGGTGTAGGGAACCTCCCTTTTTGTTGTGTTTGATGTGATTTAGGGTTAGGTTAGGTGTTTAGGATCAGTGACAATAAGTTCCACTAGGGTGGATCCAATGTGTGGTCATTTTTATGTTTGTAAGAGCCAAATGAGCTCATGAGGGATATGATGGTCATTTTGACCTAGAAAGCCAAAATGTGTTATTTTTGTGTACCTTGGGGTTAGAATTTGTCTTAGGACCCTAAATGTCCTAATGATGGTCATAAAAGTCAATCATGACCATCCATTTCACAAAAGAAGTCAAAATGCACAAAATGGAAAAGTTGCTAGCAACATTGAAAAGTTGCTCAAGCAAATTTTGCAACTTCTTGAAAATAATTTGAAAAATCAAGTTGGAGAGGTTGTAACCAATCATGCTTTTTATATGAGCTTGGATTTGATGTTTTTGAAAAGGTAATGAAGTTTTTAATTGTAGAACTTGTTTTTTGTACTTCTGTACGGATGCCTGTGACTGTATTTTTATAATCTGCATTGTCTTCTTACTCCTCTATGGCTATGTACAGATTGGGAGAGGAGATTAGACCTCATGGCGGTGTAGTGTTTTCAATTATATTTCTTATTCAATAGGTAGTTTGTTTTCAAGTTTATTTATTCTAAATTTATAGAGTTTTGTAAGTCACTGGTCTGCAAGTGACACTCCAAGTGTTGTAGAGTTAGAAATGGATCTAAGCTAAGAACCCACTAGTGGAATTGACTGAAAACATGTGGGAAGTAGGGTTAGAGTCTGTAAACATGGTATTTGTTTTAATTTTTTTTGTTTCAATGGATTTCCTGGACCAAATGGGAATCCCTATGGCTGATTATTGAATACAGGTGAGCCTGGATAGAGTGAAGAAGGATTTGGTTTGAACACCCATGATCTTGGGGAAAAGACTTAGAGGAATTTTAAGAAGCCCTATATAGTCTCCTTGAAGGATTAAAAGATGGGAGGAGGTGAAATGAAGTTTGGAGATTAATTTGGTGACAATTGATCAAGACTAGTCCATAGGCCTAATTAATAGGCTAAAAACTAGGGCTTGATAGAAACTAGGGTTGTGGGTGCATCCAGGAGCTAAGATTTTAAATTTTGAAAGGGTTGATATACACCTTGAAGATTTTCAAGGTCTTTTGTGGGGTTTTTTGGAGGATTTGGGAGCTTTAGCCAAAATAATGTGAAATTAGACCTACTAGGAAATAAGCCAATTAGGCCTCCTAGTGAATTTGATGCCAAATGAATTGGTAAAGTATCCAAAAGTGTGGGAAAGGGTTATAAAGACCTATGAATCAACCAAGAACATAGACAAGAGCCTAAGTAGATGTGTGGGAAGATCCTAAACATGGTTTTTGGATTCTAGGAGGAAATCTTGTGAAGCAGCCTAGGTAACTGAAGAACTAGTTGGACTAGTTGTACCTAGAAGTGTTATAATCTTCAACCAATCAAGTATACCTTGGATGAGAAGAGGATAGGAAGGATCTTGGAGATCCATAGTGGAAAAGAAAAAAATAAGAAATAACCATTGGATGGTTAGGAGAGATTAGGAGTACTTTGGGGAAGGAAATTATTAGAGGCCTAAACCCTCTACATCAATGTTCTTAGAATGAAAGAAGGAGAAAACATCAGTTAGTACAGTGGCAGCATCAAAGAGTTTGATAATTTTTTCCAAGAATTATGAGGAATAATTGAGGAAGAAACGGTTGTAAGTAAAATTATGAGAACCCTACTACTTTTTTATGCTATTAGAGTATCTGCAATTCAAGAAACGAGAGCAGTAGAAAATAAAAATATTACTCTAGATAGTTTGATTGGTAGAATAATTTCATTTGAGATGAATAACTATGACAACAGTGTCTTACCAAATATTGAGTCTGCATTCAAATCTTCTCTTAAAATAAGTAAATCTAGTCACAAACACACTATGAGAAATGATAGTGAAAGTGATAGTGATGAACAAGAACTTGATGAAATTGAAGCACTAATGGCTAGAATAATGGAAAGAAGCAAAGGTAGATACAAAGGTAAATTACCATTGGTATGTTTTAATTGAAAATAAATTGGACAGCTTGTTGATAGATGCCCTAACAAGAGAAAAGATGAAAGAAACAATGACAGATCTTATGAAAAGAAATTTGATAGAAGTGATGATTGAGATGACCGAAGCAATCGACACTATGACAGAAGAGATAACTGAGCCTACAAGGAGAAAGGCAAGAAATTTTTATAAGTAGTTGAGAGAAAATCTTGAATTAATAACACCGAGTCTGATGAAGATATTGAGACAATATTTTTTTCTATGAAAGATGATTCAGACGAAGAAGAAAGGTATGTAGAAATTGTGCTCATATCTTAGGTTAGTAAAAATGGTGTCTGGATTACTGGTAGTGGATGTAGTCACCATATGACTAGAGATAAGGAAAAGTTTGAAACTTTTGAATATTATAATGGTGGATCAGTTAGGATGGGTAATGACTGACCTTGTCCGAATGAATGTAACGAAACCATCACATTGAATAATCTGAAGAGATGTGAAAATGCATATTGGGTGAAAGGACTCAACTGTAATATATTAAGTGTTTTACAGTTGAATAACATAGGTCACCAAGTTGCATTTGAGAAAAAATGAAAAGATCTATAATGGAACAGGAAGATTGATCGGTACTGGTGAAAAAAAAAGGGTAAACTATTCTATCTTGATAGTATTGAGACCACTTATTTATTGGATAGAAATGAAGAAATTTGGTTTTTTCATGAAGGTTATATCATGTGAACTTTTACAACATGGTTAGGATAAGAAACAAAATTAAAGTAAGAGGCTTACCGAGCATGTCAAAACCTTACCATGTCATGTGAAAGAATTGTCAAAATGGTAAAATGAAAAAGTCTAGTTTCAAGAGAAAAACCTACACATCTAATGCTATTCTAGAATTAGTCCATACTGACTTATGTTGACCAATGAGAACAAAGAGCTAGTATGGTGATAGTTACTTCATTCGATTTGTTGATGATTATTCTAGGATGATGACTTTCATATTCTTAAAAGAGAAATCAGAAGCATTTAAGATGTTCAAATGGTATAAAGATATAATTAAAAAGAAAAGTGGAAAAGAATTGAAATTCTTAAGATAAGATAGAGGAGGAGAATTTATTTCTAAAGAATTAAGTAACTTTTGTAATGAGCATGGAATTACAAGACAAGTTTCTGCACCAAGAACACCATAGCAAAATGAGATTGCTGAAAAAAGGAATAGATCAATTGTTGATTGTACGAGAACACTAATGATTGAGAAAGGCATCACAAAAACATTCTAGAGAGAAGCTTTAAGTATTGTTGTCTATACATTAAACCGAGTTCAATTAAAGAAACACACTAATAAGACACCTTATGAGCTATGGTATGGACACACCAAATGTAAGTCACTTTAGAATTTTTGGAAGTCAATGTTATATATTGAAATATGAAAGAAATGAAAATCTTGAATCCAAAAGTGATGGAATATTTCTAGGTTATTCTACTAATAATAAAAGCTTATAAATATCCTAATAAATATTCTAACAAAATCATTGAAAGTGCAAATCTCATAGTGGATGAATTTGCTGAGAAAAATGATGAGGAAAGAAAAAAGGAACCAGAAGATTAAAACAAATTTGTCTAAACTGATGCACCTGAAACTCTTCTTGAGAAACAATGTAATGCTACCGACCATCAGAAAAATGCAACCGAGCAACAGGCTGTACACACCAAAAATTAGGATAATGCTCACAATGGTGAACCAAGCGATGAAGATCAAGATGACAGTAAAAATGATGATCAGAATGAGGAATAGAGATCTAAATATGTACTTGCTAAGTATGTCAGAAGACACCACCCAGAGGACCAGATCATTGGAGACAAAAGATATGGAATGAGAACAAGAAGTAAGTCATTCAACACTAGATGTCTAATTTGCTATTTTGAGCCAAAATATTTTAATACCGCACTTGAGAATCAAGAATGGCTTAGTGCAATGAATGAAGAGATTGAGCATATTGAAAAGAACAAAACATGGACATCTGTACCTAGATGGAGTGACAAAAATGTCATTGGTAGCAAACAAATATTTAGAAACAAATTGAATTAGAATGGAGAAGTCACAAGGAACAAAGCAATATTGGTATGCAAAGGGTATACACAAGAAGAAAGTATTGAATATGGAGAAACCTTTACACCTGTTGCTAGACTAGGAGTAAGAATTCTACTTGCTTATTTTTCTTTCAAAGGACTCAAAGTATACCAAATGGATGTAAAATCTGCATTTATGAATGGAATACAAGAAGAGAAGGTATACATTGAGAAACCTGAAGGGTTTGTTGATCCTAGCCAGAGGAATATGGTATGTAGACTACACAAAGCCTTGTATGGATTGAAAAAAACACTAATAACATGGTATGAAAGACTTCACTCTTATCTCATTAATATTGGATTTGTAAGAATAAGTGATAAAAATAATATATATTTGAAAGGAGAAACTGATGATAAAGTTTTGATTGCTGAGATATTTGTTGATGATATCATATTTGGAGGTAATGATATGCCATGCAAGTCATTTGCTGATGAAATGAGAAAAGAGTTTGAGATGTCAATGTTTGGAGAGATCCAATTATTTCTTGGTCTACAGATTCTACAATAGGATGTAGACATCTACATCACACAATCCAAATACATCAAAGAGGCACTGAAGATATTCAAGATGGATGACTCCAAACTAGTTGGACAAGTGGATGCAAATTTACAAAGGAAGATAAGTCAGCCAAGGTAAATCAAACCTTATACAGATCTATGATTGGAAAGCTAATGTATGTTGTACATACTAGACCAAATATAGCACATGCAGTTGGTATAGTTGCAAGATTCTATGCTAATCCCAAGGAATCACACATGAATTTTTTCAAGAGAATTATGAGATATCTGAAGAATACCAAAGAGTATGGCTTGTGGTATAACAAAGGAGGCAAATTTGAGCAAAAAGTTTGTACTGATGCTGATTGGGCTAGTAACATAGATGACAGAAAAAGCACAACAAGAGGAGCATTCTTTATGGGTGATTGACCTGTCACATGGATAAGTAAAAAGCAAGGATGCATCACACAATCTACTATAGATGAAAAACATGTGGCTCCTACTACAAATTTCTCTAACATTGCATGGATCAAGCAATTACTGAAAGATATGAATATGGACATTCTTGAACCAGTGATTATCTATTGTAATAATACAAGTGTTATTAATATTTCAAAGAATCCTATAATGCATGCTAAGAAAAAGAACATAGCTATTAAGTATCATTACTTAAGGAAATAAGTACAAGAGAAAGAGGTCATACTAGAACATGTACAATCCAAAGAACAATTAGCAAACATATTCACAAAATTCATTGCCAAAAGATACATTTGAGTACCTGTGGAGTAGTCTAGGGATCTGACCCTTGTCTACAAGTCACTAAGTTGAATTAGAGGCTGCATCAACCTACACATTATTAGAAGAATCAATCATGTTGATGCAAGAAAATATATGAACTGCAATGATATATCAGTACGCTCAAGGTACTGATATACACTGAACACCAGAGACATTGTTGGCTACTATAGAGCTATATTTATGGTGAAGAGGAGATTCAATGATTTAATTTTTGTTTAGCATTACTGTTAAAGGGAGAGAGATAGCCAAAGGGAGAGAAAACATCAGAGAAAGAAGATGAGTCTAAAAAGAGAGAAAAAGATTCAAAGAAATAACTATCCCTCTAAGGGAGAGAATTGGAGAGAGAGTTGACACTGCATGTCTATCCAGAAAAGGGAGAAGAGATTCTACAAGAAAGGGAGAGACAAAATTGTCACAACTATCCATTGAAGGGAATGAAGACAAGCACTCTACAAGGTTCAAATCTAAGCTTCAAGAGCCTACCGAGAGTCAGATATTTGAATTGGCTATAGAAAAATAGGTTTGGTAAGTTATGGCATATTTCATATTGTGTTGATATTGTGTCGCCATCAATGCCAAAGGGAGAGATTGATGAACTATTAGTGATTGAATGTTTGAAGATGACAAAGTTGATGGTCACTGAGCTAGAGAAAGTAAATCAATTATTGTTTTGTATTGTCATTGATGTCAACCTAATATGTTATGATTACTCATGAACATATTGTTACAAATCTTAAAGATCCGAAGAGACAAATTTTGTGTTGTCAGTAAACACATACACAGAGTGACAATAAACCCTGATGGACAGTGAACCCAGAGCACAAAAGTTTACAGTTTTTCCTGATGGATAGTGTTACCTGAGCAAGTGATACCTAAAGCAAGGACTATTGAGGTAACTGCAGTTGTCATCGAACATAACTGGAGTTGATGCCTGAGCTATCTGTAGTAGTCACCGAGCACAACTGAAGTGTTGACCAACAAGAATTGAAGTTAGCAAATGACAAAGCAACTTAGCTGGCAAAGATATATTTAGAGTTAATTGATTGTTAAATTTATTTCCATCGATTAGTTAAAAGCTAAAAGATAAGAAGGATATTTAAAGCATGTTTTATTCTAGAAAACAAGGAGAGATTTACGAAATAAAACTATATCAAGCATGGAAATATTTATGCATCAAGAAGTGTCCAACAAAGAAAACAAGAAGGTTGAATGGATAAATCATTTCTATATAAAGAGACATGTAATTTATTATGGAGATATGAATGCTAAATATATTTTGGTGTAGATTGAATTCTTCATGCAGACCTGATCATACAAGCTGAAGAACAAAGCTAATAAATTCTATAGTCACCGAGCAACAGAGAAGCAAAAACATTTACCAGGCTGAAAGAAGGGGAACAAAAAGAATTGGAGAGAATATTGATCAGATAGGTATTATGAACTTACAACAGATCTAAAAATCTTCAAAGTAAAGTTGTATTATTGAACAAATCATTTAGTGTTTCAGTTTAACCATTGATTAATAAAATCTCTTGACCAAGTGGGATTTAACCATCCTTTTTATATTGAGATACATCCCAAGGAGTATCAAAAGGTTTTTAATTTTTGACAGCATAATGAATGCACGAGGTGAAAATACTAGAACCAATGGTTTTAAATCCTCTAACAAGGTCGCACTTAACAGTATGTTTGTAACCTTTAACAAGGTTGGTTCACCGAGCTCACTACAAAAGAGTGAAAATTTTGGGTTACCAGGCACAAGTGGTTTTTCCCTTAAACGGGTTTCCACGTTAAAAATATACATTTTAAATGTGTATATGGTTCATTGCTTTGATGTCTTTCTTTACACATTATTGATTCTAGATTAGTTGGTAATCACTAGAGTTTATTTACTGCATTATGGTAAAGTCTAGAAAAGAGATACAGTAGAGATCACCGAGTAGTATATAATTGTTAAGATTGATTAAAGGCATACATCTTGTAGGAGTGGAGGATACTTGAAGGTTTTACATTTGTGGTTGTGTTAATTAAATAAGAGGAATTTTATTTAATTAAAAGGGAGAAATTTACTTTGATTAAATAAGATAAATTTTATTCAATTAAAAGGGAGATTAAATCTTTTAATTAAATAAGATAAATTTTATTTAATTAAAAGGAAATTAAATCTTTTAATTAGATAAAATGATCAAACCTTAGGAAATATTGGAATAATTGAATAATTGAATTAATTACAGTTTGATCAAGAAAATTGATTTGAATAATATTCCAAAGCATTGATTCAAAAATTTGATAAATTGATAAAATAATAAATGGGGCCCAAAGTCTAGGCGACCATTTTAGGGTGCATACAACTATCACTACAATTAAAACATAATTATTGTTCTGTTAGTAACTATACTATGGTGGAGTATATAACTATATAATCTGATTGTATAAAATGATGTCCACACCTTATAAAACAATCAAATCTCTCTCTCTCTCTCTCTCTCTCTCTCTCTCTCTCTCTCTCTCAAATAGATCAGAGCTTCCATTATTATCAATTTGCTACACATCCAAAAATAGTTATAGAATTGGAAAAAACTAAATTATCACATTCAGTGGCTGAATTGTCTTATGCCAAACCATGATATTTTTCCATCTAACAAGCTTCTATTTTACAACTCAGCATTATCTCTATTTACACAATCAGGAAGAATTAATTCGCATGTTCAAGTTCAGGGAAGTTCTGTGAAGTTAAGTGTTGTCACCATATCCATACTAATAGTTGGTGTAAGGAATGATGTTTTGGATGTCACTTTCATAACTAAACCCCTTTCATGCATCATTTTCAAGGGATATCTCACATTATAATGATAGTTAATATCCACTTCTACATTCTAAGGATTTCTCAATTAAGGATTTGTCTAGGATTTTTAGTAGGAGTACTCTTTTAATAGTGGATATGTGATACTAATCACATGTCATATCAACCACACATAGACCCAACATCTAGTTATCTTCCTTGAAATCTCATTATTATAAAATCTATTTTCTTTCACTTTCCTACCTAATATTCGTCAACAATGTGCTCTACTAAGTAGAAACCATAGTAACATCATCCAACAAAGAAAGTTAAGTTTACAAACCATATAGTTTCAAGGTAAGCATGCCTATTAAAAATGGAAATACTCAAACTTGAGTCCATATCACAAAGAAAACCTAAGTAAAGTTTTTTAACTAAAATTTTTAGTGGGGGAGGACATGATTAGTGAGATTAAAAGATATCACACTCTACTTTTAGCATCCCCAAGTTTAGTATTCCCATCCAATGTTCTATATATTTTCCTTTTTAATTTCTTTGATCTATCTTAATTAGTTTCTTAAGTGATGAACATCTCTACAAAATTTATGCATGAGGAATATATAGCAAGAAATATTCTCTAAATAAGGTAGTTTGATGCTAGACATAAGAGATGCAAATAGTAGGAGATTTAGACATAGGTTGCCTCTTCAGATGCAAAACATTAGCACAAAATCCTCCAATGGATTCTATCTCTGATGCATTTAATATCACACTAGAGGTACAAAATCAAAGTATCCAAGATAGAGTGCCTCTTGCATATTCATAATTTATTAGTTTAGTAGTAGTGGAAGGAATACAAAACAAATATAGAGCTTTGGACCCCCTAGTTAATCATTTATATCTTGATGATTTTCCCCTTATTAAGAAATTTGTGTCTTTTACTTAAGTTAGGAAGAAGAACAATTTTTTCTCTTCTAGTGCCTCCCCAATAGACATCTATAGAGTTCTAGACCATAGCTCTCTGTAAGTACCAATAAAAGAATAAAAGGTTGAAGAAATCTTTTTAGAATGGGTGTTATATCATTTTTTTTAATATGCATTTTACTATGGATTTTTATTGTATATGTGATCAATGTAAAAAGTACATTATTATCACTTATATTTAGTTTATGTTTACTCCTATTTTTTGACCGTTGACTTTGGCTCCCATTTTTCTCTTCTAGACTAATTTGTTATTTTTTTCTCAATAGTACTCGTGTATGTATTTTATACTTCCAGTTGAACCCTACTCTTGGTTTTTCATGGTAGAGTGTGTATAATCAATAAATGGAAGCACTTCCATTGTAGACATGTTTATCCTTCCAAGTAAGTGGTTTGGGGTCATGTAAAGTTCCTTGAATGGGTCTATGACTTGGATCTATCTTTTCCCCATGTTCTGCATCATTTCCCCCTATTTCTGACACTCTAAACTACAAACTGGGATTTTGACCTCAGGGTCAAAGTCGACCTTTTTTCAGTAAAGGTTGAACTTGACCTTGACCTAGGTCATAATTGACCTTTTTCTAACCTATGGTCCATATTTCAGATTCCCAGGGTTTCTGGATGTCAGGCTTTGGAAAGAATTAATTCCCATTTCTGGGCCGATTGTTTCAGTCTTCAGAACAAGAATTCTTAAATTATATTTAATATAGGTCTTCTTCTAAGGTTATAGGTCTAATTAGAATTCAATTCTCCTATGTATGTCTCTTTAGAAGATTGTTCCCTAGATTCATATATAAGGAAGCTTTCTCCTCTCATTTTCTCTAACCATCAATGAGGACTTAAACCATAAGCAAGAGAAACCTAAGACAAAGACTTAAGAAGTGTGATCCAAAGGTGAAGAAACAAGATTTGAAGCAAGCCAAGTAGCCATTGAATCATTCATCCATTCTCAAGTATTCAAGCACTCAATTCATCAAGGAGATCCATTGGTAGCCATTGAAGGATTTAAGCTCTATGAAGCCCACTTGTTGAAGATTTATCCATCCACATTCCTCCAAGATTCTTCCTATTCCAATATCCATTCAAGATTGGTGTTGAAGATCTACAAGCAATCGATTTGAGACATACTAGATTCTACATTCTATATTCTACATCCATTTGCTGCATAGATACTTGTGGATCCATGGATTCAAATCTGCCACAAGGGTTTCCATACAAGTAAGGTGAATTTGTTCATTTAATTTGTTTTACTTATGCAATTTCATTTATACTTTGAGGTTAATTCCAAAACTGGGGTTTAACCAAGGAAAACCCCTCCCCCCCAACAAACAAATCCATTTCTCTTCCAGATATAGGTTCAAAATAGAAAATCAGAGTGCAGATTTGGATACCCTTTTCAACAAAATTTTTGGAACCAGAAACAAATTTTTGTCAGAGACTTTCGAGTTTGATTCTACCCTAGGTCGGAATCAAAAATTCTGGGTCAATGGTGACATTGACTTGAGGGTAAAAATAAGAACTATGTTAGAATGGAAAAATATTTATGGGTTTTGTTCATCTTTGCGTTTCTATTCCAGATCTGGTTGTAGATTTTCCAGAAGCTAAGCGCAGACCCTCAAAAATAGAATTCTTTAGATATGTAGCATTTTAAGGTTAGTACTTTCCTCCTATTCATTTCAATCTTTCTAAATCTATCACACATTATTTTATATAAATGGAATTTAAGGTCTTCCTATTTGCTCTCATTTCCAATAGATTGATTCTAATTTATGCATTGATCCTTCCTTTGAGGTTAATCAATTTGGATCCTTCCTTTGTGTATTTGAGGTTAAAAGGAACATCTTATCTTCCCCGCACATTTCAATAAACATTCTAATTTCAAATGTAACAACATCTATTTGCATACATCACATCTTCATATGTTACATTTCTTATGTTACCGAGTGTATCTCCTATATTTCTATCAAGTCGTAGCTACTTCTAAAAAACCATACATTTTCTCTTTATATTAACATATATACACTTACCACATTTTTCAAAACCATTACTTGTTTAACGTTTTATTTTGAGATTTTTGTAACAAAAAATAATGAAAAAGAAGACTCCATGTACAAAAATTCTGAGCATTTGATGTTTTTAAAATGAAGGACAAATTTAGAAAAATTATAAATAATATTTTATTCATTATATAGAAACACTACCTATTCGATTGTGTAAAGCTCTAAAACACCTTTCCAACATCATGTAAACAATCAAAATTTTGATAAGAAATGCCAAAGCCACGTCCTTTTTATTATAATGTATTTTTTAAGTATTTTTAAAAATGTATTATTCATTTTGAAAGTTTTATTTAAAAAGAAAAAAAAAGAAACTTGAGGAAATGAATATCCATTTTCAACATTTAAAAAATGGATATCCATTATCAACATCTTTATCTATTTTTTTAGACAATTTTTGCCATCCATTTTTCCCTTGATATTGCTTTAGGATTTAGCTTAATTGTGTCAAACTTGGAAAGTCAACAACAAAAATGTGATTACCAATTTTCTTGGTTATCTAGACTTTACCTCTATGGTTTAAGAATTTTTTATCTAATTTCGATGAAAAAAGAGGGTTTTGATGGAAATTGTGTACTTTCCACCATTATAAAATATGTCTTATTTTGAATTTAATAGATAATTATTATTCATTTTCTTAGTGTATTTTG
>MU224590.1:578460-593194 GCA_018584345.1 Thuja plicata | reverse complement strand
TATATATATATCTTTCAAACAATTTGTATGTTTTGAATTCCAACCCAACCACTGCCTTCAAAAACATCATACTTCTAGATAGTATTATCATGAATTTCTTGAAAAATATATTCTTTTCTTACAATTTGTGAGCAATTTGCATAAATAAAATAATAGTTTTGAAGCAAGTCAATATAAATAGATATAAAAATAGCTACTACCTAAGACAAATATAGGTTATGAGGGGCTAGAGCATTATGTAGCTCTTCAACCACTTTCACCCTAATTGCATCTTCATTTTTTCTATAATCCTATACACATATTTTATGAAGGAATACAAATGCATGTACACTAGACACCAACAAATCCATTTCCTAAAAGATAAAAACACTTAATCAAATTTTCAAAACATAATATTTCTATTAATATTTAGGTCATATTTATTACAATGCATAACATTAGCTTTCTAAATCCACCAATTTGATTATAACTAACTGATGGTAAAACAACTCCCATTCACTAAATCTTAGCAAAAACATATTTATTTATTAATCTATCTAAAATACTAACCATTGATTAATGTAAAATGTCAAAATTTAACCCTTATTGAATTAATCCAAATAGGAGTAGAACATTCCAAGGGTATTTTACCCAAGCCTTTTAGAGACTTTTATGAAGTTCCTTCACCAATCCTCCTCGCTTACCCAAGAAACACCAAGCTGACTACATTAGTGGATCTCCTGATTGTAGAACCTAAAACCTTCTACACAACATGATAGAACATAAAAGTGTCTCTACCATCCATGCACAATGAGAAATATTTCCTCTAAAATTACACATCTCCTCTAAGTGTGCATAATACCTCCTCTAGTGCTACAAATAAAACGCCTTTCCTTTAAAAGTTTGAATCTTCTCTGAGCGTGTCTAACATCACCTAAAGTACTATAGAAATAATTCCTCCTCCTCTATACAACTCATGAACCACACATATGCACATGAGACACATTTTATTTGAAATTACACATATCGCCTGACTTTGTCTATTGTCTCCTCAAGTGCTTGAAAAATTATTATTAAAATCTAAATACAAAAAAGTGAACCTAGAAGAATCTTGCACCCCTTACTCCTTAAATGGAAAAATGTGAACCCAACCCCCCTTGTTTCTTCAAGGACACAAATTTGGTGCTTCTAATGCTATATATCATCCCTGAGCAAGAAGCTAGATTGGGATGATAAGAAACCTCATTTCTCTATTGCCTCCAAAATACAATAACAATTATTTAGATTTTAATCATCAAATGAAACATTAATGAGTATGAATGCATCATTTGATAATGTACAAAATTATAGTAAGGCTCCAAAACTTCATGTATTATTCAATGAATGTGCATCACTTTGTATAGGAGGTATTGCATTTTTATAACTACATAACTATAACAGACACAAATAGTGTTGTGAGTGATAGACAATTATGCCTATCAATGATATTAGGACAACATTTACCCCTTAATATAGTGACTCTAGAAATATCAATTTGAAACTTCCCCTTACCATAGGGATCCCCCAAGGCATAGAGAACAAAACCATGTTGATTACATAATATAAATATACACTTTTAGGAAGATGTTTCTTTGAAACAAAAACTCTAAATCAAGTGGAACTTCATCCAGTTGTCTCCTCAACCCTCATAAATGTAGAGCCTTGAGTTGAATTCTTTATCTCTTAGTCCCAATATCTCAAGTTGTGGACCTTGAATTATTCTTGACAACAATCCATATTGAGCTCGTTGCACACATGGATCGATCATGTTTTCTCTATCCCTTGTAAGGGTGATAATTCACAATCATAGTCTCATGCTCTCTATAAAACCATCTATACTCAAGCTCTTAACCAAATCCCAAACCTATCTCAGAATCAGATCTTCACAACATAGGCTTTATTCAAAATTTTCAAGATAAATAAAGAAAGCAAACAAAAGCATGAAAGAAGAGAAAAAAATGCTTCTAATACAAGCACCATCCTAGAGAGAGAAGAAAACTTGAAATGGTTTAAATCCTCCATCCTCCAATTTCGCCAACCTCCAATGTGACTATTTTACTCCCTGGCTTCAATAACTAGTACCCAAGGAAATACTATAATCTATAGTAGAGAGGTAATAGTTATAACCAATGAATCCAAATGTGAGCATTGCATAGAACTTTCCCTTGTATTTAGATGCTAGAGTATTTCTTAATACATTACATATATCCCATGATAAATATTGTAATTGGTGAATTCAAGATTTTGATGAGATGACATTTCAACACATGAGCATGAAGTGGCTACTATTCTCGATGCTCATCCAAGCTTGGCAGAAATTATTAATGGTGAGTCAGTTAAGGCATGACATCATTGGTACGAAGGATGCTTTCTCCATCACTGGATTACGGATAGTAGGCATATGGGAATCAGGGTGCATCATACTATGGGATCATTGGTTCTCAATTGGCTGATAGAAATGAGCATTTCCCCAATTCTAGTTTGTGAGAGAAAAATCATTTAGCATTGAATTGCTTTAGATGTATATAATCTACATCTAAGTAATCTGATGTAGGATTGGGTTTTGAAAGGTTATTAGGTTTATACTATGTACTAGACAAGGATACCGGGTTTTCTTCTCTGGTTCTTTCCCGGTTGAGTCCTCGAACCAGATTATAATTTATATATATATAGTGGCTAGTCCACTTTGCTCAAAAAAAAAAAAAAAGATTTTGATGATATCATAGATTCATAATGATCAAACACTACCACCCATTGGTAGATGAAACATAATATGAGTTTGCGGAATCACAAGTTTGTTTCTCCTACATATTCCTAAACTTGAAGTGAACTTTTTCCCAATCGAGTTGAATTGAATAAGATATGGCTAGAGCATAAATAGATGGTCCATGAATGTACTTAAAAAAAATATTAGCATAACCATGAAGATCATATCTTTAAAAAATTCATATATATATATATATATATTATTCAATGCTTTAATGTGTCAAATTCTAATTGGGATTCCCAATACTAATGATAGAATATGGTGGAAAGAAACCATAAAGAGGAGGAGAGTGATTAAAATGGTTTATAAGAATCATAATTATATCCAAAGAGAAAAGGAAACTCGAAGAAGACTAAAAATAAGAAAATGGCCTTAGCAATGAGGCTTTTTAAGATGCCAATCTACTTATCCCCTTAATTAGAAGAAAAAAGAACACCCAAAGTAAAGTAAGAATTAGATGTCTCTTGTTGTTAGTTGATAATTTCTATACTTAGAATCATTTCTAATATCTATTTGAGAATTAAACCAACAATTAGTCACTCTTATAAACAATACCAAAATTAGTGATGATGATAGTCCATCATGTGGTATTGAGGAGTGACCATGTAAGCATGTAAAAATAGAACAAAAACTTCTAGATAAGATGATAGAACTCCATAAAATTTGTCATCAGTGGGAAGACAAATGCCTTTAATTATTTCATCAATATTGGAAAGACAAGATTCCAAAATAAATATAAAATGATTCTTAAGTAGACTTCCTAATGAAGTGGAAATTATATAAACGAAGAGTCCTACTATAAAAAGTCTTTGAAAGATTTTGAACAAGAAACTTTGAACTCTAAACTTAAAATAGGCGTCAAAATAATTTCATAAAATTATATATATGAGACAATAAAAATAGGAAGATCATGATTCTCAATATAATCAAAATGTTAAGGATTCTCTAAGGAAGTACCACTCTAAGATGGAAATTCAAGATCTCTATACAACTATTGTCCAATATTCTATGTACTAAAATAGTACAAAGAGTGCTCATAAATGTCATGTATAATATCCCTAGGAACACTAAGCCATATTAGTCTATAGGTCATGACATTGCTATTAAAGCATGCACACAAGTTTATGTTTATAATTTCTTGACTTAGGAATAAATCTAAAAGAATAGAACATTAAACCTTACCCAAAGCAATTAATCTTTATTCCTTTTTTATAAGATAAATAATTCTCTAAAATTATCAATATATCATAACAAAATAATCAAGATCCTTAATTAAAAAAACCTCTAAACTCTTTTATATTAGTTCATGTTCACAACACCCCTTAATATACACCCAACACAAAAATAATCATAGTACTTAATTTCCATTCAACTACAAAACTTCTAGACAACAAGAAAAATCATATATAAATTTGAAACAAATATAAAATCAAGTAGATTTGAAGAAAGATTTCTAATACTCCTAAAAAAATAAAACTAAAATTATTCCCTCAACATAACATTCTTAATCCCCATAACCAAAAAAGAAAACACTTTTTTCCTAGAATGTGATTAACTTAAAAAGGAGGGAGGGGTCATAATTAGATAGAAATTACCTAAATACTAAATAAAATCTTAAAAGAAACATATAAAAGATAAATATTAAATCAAGATTTAAAGAAACAATATGAAAATTAAAAGTAGTTTATCTAAATTGAAGAAATGAGAGTGAAGGTGAAATGATATAAGACAAACAAATGTCCTATCAAATTTCTAATTAATATATAGAAGTGTATTAATAGTTGTTATAGTTAATTTCATGTAACCACAAATTTCAAATGGTACATCAAATTTTGACTATTTTTTGTTGTTGTCTTTATATGTGACTTAGTTGTTTATAGCTATTGTTATAGCTTCTCTGTTGTAAGGTAAACATTGTGGGATCCATTATGCATGCAAGGGTCAAAAAGTGGTCATTTCAAATATCATCCAAAATATATTTCATATTGCCTCATTACCCATTTAATTTGAAATTTTGTACAATTGATCTAATACTTTTTCACAAATGCTTAAATAATCATGCACTAATGATATTAATAAACATACATAATTGATCTAAGCACCAATTTTTTTTTCCAAAAATAGATTACTATTGACCTATAGATGATTTCCTAATAAAACATTTATTTACAAAGTATAATATAAGATTACCTAAATGGTGCTCTTCCCCCTTCCCCCCCACTCCCCCCCCCCCANCCCCCCCCCCCCCCCCCCCCCCAAAAAAAAAAAAAAAATTTGCATTGTTTCCTTTAAACTATGACATTCATTCACGCAAGCTTGGAAGGCACGGTTACAACCCTAACCGTGTATTCAACCTTAGTATCAGTCTCATAAATTTTCAGAAGACCATTTTTAATATGTGGGTATCCACACATTATCAAGAAACTCCTTTATGGAATGCATTGATATGAATGATATGACTGCTAAGAGTATGTCAAACTTTTTTTGATGAATAGTTCCTTTCCATTAATATCCTCCCAAGAGCGGAGTCCCATAGAGACTCTGGAGAAAAGATCCTTGGGAGTCTGAATACCGCGTTTGAAAAAACGCAAAGCACAAGTCCCTTGAGTTTTGGCCAAGGGTATGCCCTGCAAGGAAAAYAGAGGAGACCACCAAAGACTCTRCTGATTAAAAGAAAGCCCATTGCGAAAAGCATCACCATCCCAGCGAAGCCAGGGCTTAATTGCTTCCCAGGCTTTCCATATGCTCTTGATGATGAAGGTACCCTGAATTTGCACAGGTTCTCTCATAGTGAGAAAAGTTTGAAGGCCAAGGCCCTTCCAAGCAGGCCGATGAACCGGGAAACCAGCTGAAATGCAATGTCTGACAAGAATTTTCCAAGTATGTCAAGCTTAAATGATTGTTCCTTCTAATTTCAAATGGGAACATGGAACTTAACGTACCCATTGAAAAGATAGTCTGTCGGCCACTGGAATGACCATGTAGAATACGAATCACGAACATAGACGCACTTCAATGACAAAACTATCATAAAAGCAAATTGGTTATCCACCTACAATTCTGGATAAGCCAGAATATTTTTTTTTTCCAGCCGCCTCAAGAAAAGTAATAGAATTTGTAGGAGAGTTCGGTAGAAGATTTCGATTTCTACAATCTATCTGAAATGAATTTCCACAATCCATTATCCAGAAAATAAAAATTCATGTTCACAGTTTTCTACAATCTATCGAAAATGAATTTCCACAATCTACTATCTAGAAGTTAAAAATTTATGTTTAACAGTTTTCACCATCTTCTAGATGTTGGGGTAGAAATTGATTTGATATATTAAATTTTTAAAGTCTATAAGTCTATATTGAATAAGTGATGTTTCTGAATTCAATTGTCTGAGAATTTTTTGTTTCAGTGTTACTTTCCAATCTATTATCAAGAAAAATCTCTTAGTGTGATAAAAACATTGATTCAAAAGATCTCATAGTTGAATTGCAGTTATTAAAAAATTGACCTCTCCAAGCTGCCTTAAGTTCTAGATAAACTTGTGACAAAAGTTGTTCTTTAGCTGCCTCATGAAAAATGTTAAAATTATGTTTATAGTTTTCAACAGCTTCTAGAGGGAATGGTAGGTTCATTTTGTGTAGAAATATTTGGAGAAATAGACTATTGTTTGGTTGTGATTATTTTTTTAATCTAATTTTTTAAATTTTAATTTAAAAAAAATCAAAGTTGAACTTATTTTTTCTTTAAATTTCTCAATTACAATGAAACAATAAAAATTGGGAGGTTCATTTAGTGTAAAATTAATTTGAATACAAGTTTATTTTGTAGTCTAACTTTTCTGATTTTACTTTTAATAAAACAAAAGCTAGATTTGATCTTTTTAAGTCTTCAAGATACAACATGACACATTTGTGAATTTTTTCTTTCAATTTTTTTTTTAAT
Organism: Thuja plicata; assembly: GCA_018584345.1. Classification (NCBI taxonomy): domain Eukaryota; kingdom Viridiplantae; phylum Streptophyta; class Pinopsida; order Cupressales; family Cupressaceae; genus Thuja; species Thuja plicata. Next base: position 586,470 of record MU224590.1, on the reverse strand, counting down.
TGTTTATATCATTCAAAAAGCTTTTCTAATTGTTGAGATCCTTCAAGGATGCAAGAAAGAAACATATGGAATTTTGAGAAAATTTGTATACAAAAAGTTTGGCTCTCTTAATCTCTCAAAATTGAAAATCAAACAATTAGGCTAACACACTAGGATCTAATATCATTTTAGATTAAAAGATAAATTTAAGCAATTAGATTAAATACAAATATTCTAGCAATTAGATGAAATGGGAATAACATAATAGATTAATTTCTCAAAAAAATACAAATGTTTAGGAAATAAAATAACATTAATACAATTATTTAATGATGTTAATTAGGATGAAGGACAACCATAATGCAAAATCTTACCACCTTAGCTCGTTCAAAGGAAGGACATCATAGGTTACGCCGATACTATTATATATAATAAATGATGTCACTATATTGCTGATGTAGAAAGCTTTCTCATAAAAACATTTGCATCTCTATCTCTATTTATCCATATTTCTTCTTATGTTTGGGGATATAAGCCCATCAATGTGACAATGTTTGTGTCCATGAAGGACAACATGGACAACTCTAGACTCCACCAACTACTTTATTTGTCAAATATTCATCTCTAATTTATATATAAAAATATACTACAATATATCTTATCTCTTAAAATATAAATAAATAAAAATTTAAAATTTAAAAGTTTATAAGAAAACTTGATGTAATTAATTAAGAGACCTTTCCTTCTCAATTTATAAATTTTTAAAGTGTGTAAAAATATCATATAATAAAACTATTATTAATACCTAATATTCTCTCAATAACAAATCTTCTCCCAAATACAACAAAATACTTTCAATATTACATATGAACTTTTAATAGTAAATTCCTTTAATCAAATCATTAGTAATTCCTTTAATCAAATCATTATTTCTCATGCCTATAGGGAAGCATTTGGTACAGCGGATGAGTTGGCTAATTTTGCAGTTAAAGCCAAGGACATCGTGATTTGGCACGATTATAAAAATCTGACTGTCGATATCAAAGCCAAGTTGGCCTTTGACAAATCCCGAAGCAAGAGGGTTGATTGGGCGTATCTTGAGAAGCTATGATGATTAGATACATTTCTAAAAATTAGAGGAAAATGAGGACGGAAAGTGGTGTCTTTCCCAAGAACTCTAATTATAGACACGAGTTAACCCTTGTTAATTCCAATGTTACCAGTTATCGTAACAGTTGGCTTCTCTCTGTGATTTTTACTGTCTCTGTGAGCTGTAATATCATGGGAGATGGGCTTAACCGCAAAGAGCTGAAGGACTATGTCAAATGGAGAAAAATGCTGGAAGCTTGGGATATTCTTGAGAAGGGGGGTCTTACCACCTACATGGAAAGATTGCATGGGGCGAAAGACAATGCTACCAAATTATTTGTTGATTCCTAGAAAAATGGGGCTGTTACTATAGCGGGCATCACTGTGAACATCACAGAGGATTTCATTGCTGAGATTTCTGGGCTTAGCACGAAGGGCATCAAATTCCTCACGGATAGTAAGGTATCACGAAAGGCCATTCGACGCTTTCCCAAGAGTAAGGAGGAGAAAAAAGGCCTTGTGAAAGAGTCCGAAGGATGCTATGATGTGGCATCGTTCAAAGAAATCTGGGCTACTGTTATGATGGCGGTCATGGAATATGTAACCCTGGACGGTAGGTTTAAAAGAGCCCATTCTTACCACTTTGTTTTTCTCTGTCATTTTTGGCATAAAATTGGGGTTTCCCTACCCATCTATATTTTGCAATCTCTCCGTTTAAGCATTTCCCAGCACAAGAAGAAGGAGAAGAAACCCATTCTTCACGAAGGGCTGATTCTCTTAATTGTTGAGCACATAAAGAAGATGGCTAGTGTTAGCCCTGTCATAACCTCATCTAAATCTGGTTTGGGTAAAAAGAGAATTAGGGATATGAATGTGAAAGATAAGAGTTCGACTAGTAAAAAATTAAAGAAGGATAAGGAGACTACCATGGATGCAGACACCTCTACTGATAGTGTGGAAGGCTATGATAATATGGCTGATTCCACTAAGGAAGATAGTTACTCTTCTTCCTCGGTCTCAAATTTGGCTTCGAAGGAGAATGATAACACGGATGAAGAGTTTACGGGCTCTATGGACAAGGGAAAAACCTTGAGTAGCAGGAAGAACAAAGAGGATAAGAAGAAGGACGAGGATGTGGGAGGTCAAAAATTGCCAATTCTAGTTGAGTATGACAGTTCTAAAGACCACGACGTGCCTATATGTCTGAAACTTCAAGTAGTTATGGATTGTGGTCAGGACACTCAGAAGGATGCGACGAAGGTGGAAAATACTTCCCCTGCCAAGGAGTTGACTTTACCAGAGAGGGAGACAGACAATGCCCCTAGTGATTCTCGGAACATCCCTTTCATCAAAACGGTGGACCTACAGGAAAGGAATGTTCAACTACTGAGGGAAGACATGGACGATAAGATCGATCCCCCCTTTGGGTTTCTCCAAATGGCCAAAGTTGCTTCCATGTACCCCTTCTGGTTAATTAAATGGGTGTTCCAGGAGATCAATAATTTAAACCTTAAGCACCGTTCTATTGTTGCTAAGGTGGACACTCTGCAGACTCTTCTGGATTCTGGCCCTAAAACTATGGTGGAGAAGGTTACTAATGATGAGGATAAAAATGTGCAGCAGTTACAAGCTAGAATGGAAACCATGGAGAATACCATGAAAAAACACATGCAAGACTATAACAAATTTATGGGTTCGGCCATGGATTGTTTCCTGACCATTAAGGCTGAGCTAGATACTGGATCCCCCAGTAAAAAACTAGAGGATATCACAGAGAACCTGGAAGATGATGGCCCCGAAAAATGCACTAGATCAGCAAGAAGGAAGAAAATTCATGATAGGATCCGGGAACTCTTAGAGTTCAATGCAGCGATAAAGAAGATATCTGAAGCGAAGCAGGAAGCTGACGAGGCTTGTAAGGAGCTTGTCTAAGGCTCTGGTTTCTGGTTTTGGTGGTCTATTTTTTTTTTGTTAGTTTTGGCTTTAGCGTACTGATTTCCAGTCCTGTCTCTTTATGGAGCGCTTCAATGTTTAAACTTTTATTCTAGCTTGTAAGGGGTTTTGGGTCCCCGTTCAAAACCTATTTTTCCTTGCAATCAAAAACTTTTAATAATAAAATACCTCTCAATAAAAAAATATTAGCCGACAAATACACAGGTTTTCCTCATCCAAAACTGCAACCAATTTCAACTACCAATCATGGATGAAAAGAATGCCAGCCAGATGGTTGTGTTGGTGTATATAACAAGGGGCGGGTTGACATAATTAAAGATGAGCAGGGAAATACAACCTTTCCATGTATGGTTGCATTCTGTGGCCATGAAATTGTACAAAAAATAATTTTTGGGCTGAAGAGGCTTCTTTGGCAACATTTTTACTGATGATATGAAGGAGGTTGACTGATTTTCACCCCATTTTAAGGTGGTTTCTGGGAAGAAAGATAAACCCATTGTTCTGGGGGGGCGTTTAACGAAGTGGAAAGATGATTTGCACCAGAGGAGGTATCTGCCATGGTCTTGCGCAAAAGTAAAGCAATGGCTGACCAGTTATGAGAAGTGTTAAATTGTTTAGAATTTTGCATTGTTGGTGTAGTGACTATATTCACGATGAAATCCCTCTCCACCACTAGTACATGCTTTGCATTATGAATATAGTGTTCGATATGAAGTATGACTCTTCATTCCATCTTCTTGTCTTTGTCTGTTCATCTTCTCTTGAAGACTATTGTATATATGTGAGAAGAAATCTTGATGTAATTAAGCTGTAATGATTGAATAACAATTGATGCTCTCCTCTCTGATGAATGTAGCAAAATTGGTGAACCACATTAAATCTTGTCTATTTTTGTCTTTGTTGTGTGTTCCCAATTTTACAATTGCCATAAGAGCTTATGCGATCCAGAGAGGGTAGGGTGGGAGGAAGGGAATGATAGAAGCTATAAGGTTAAACCAATTCACTTCATCATTTGGACTTATAGTGATGTGTTGGCAGTTTAAAATCAAGATCTATAAAAAATTATGGTTTTGGCCCAAGGTTTGAACATCTGGTTCTGTTTGCAATTGGTTTTAAAATATAAGAGATTCTATTTCATTCCCTCAATACACATGGAAGGCTGACACTTAGAGATAATGAAATATGTGTGAAACTCAACTCGAGCAGTCAGAGCTATCGAGGATGGTCTTCAGTGCATCTGTAGGCAGCAGTGTCTAATTCTGCTTTTTTTTTCCTGCCATACCAACATTGATGGCTCTCAAGAGGGTTGTTGAATCCATGGAGAAGATACTATATGTGACGAGGGAAGAGTTGCGTGGAATAATGGTTGTTGTAAGGTTATCAGGGATGGAAATCAATGACTTGACAATGAAGCTTAGTAATTTGGGCCAAGAGATTGATGCCAAGTTTGTGTGGAATCTCAAGAGGCGTGGAAGAAATAGGATGTTTATGTATGCACTTGTAAATGTCTGTTCGGTTCCTTTGATTTTTAGGGAGGTTCAAAATTGAAGGATAAGCAGAGGCAGAGTAGGCCAAAATTAAGTTCTGCACAAACGGTATAAAAACTAAAGTCTACGGAATACAACTGAAATAGTTTGAAATTCTTCAATTTATTTTATGGATTTATAAAAAAAAAATTGTGAAGAAAGGATTTTGTCAAAATTTTCTATTTTTTGTGCTAAGGTTTTGCGACATCTGTCAGGAATAGGCTTGTGAAGATCCCTAGAGTGCTTTGTTGTTCCAAGAGACCAAAGAAATAGATCGATTTCCTAATTAAATTGGCTTTATTCTATTTTTATTTTCTACCAGGGAGGAAGAGAAAAATCTACAAGTATGGGATTTAGATCAATTACATACTTTACTGGTTTAAAATCAACCAGTTGTGGTTTCATTTATCATTGAATTGGCTACAATGTCATCTTTAGCTGGGGACTTGGCTAGCTGTCTTTTAGAATATGGTCTTCGATCACCTTCAAAATCATTTATTAGATAAAATTTATATAAGGATACCATGCAAGTACATGTCTCTGATTTGTGCGCAGAAAAGAGTCATGGCGTCCAATAGCATTTCTGTGAGGTTCTATCTATTTGGCTGAAAATTTTTAGAGAGCTCAAATGAATCAAAAACAAGAAAATAGATATGATCTCATATACACAGAAAGGAGAAAGGGGAAAAATAGAGGCATCCTTGAAACTCCATGAGTAGATGCATGTAATGGAGATGGTTGTTGTGGTCATCTCAAGGAATGGCGTGATTGTAGAAATATCTCTCTACTTTAAAATCTGTGGTATTTTCTATAGGAGTGGATGATCACACAGTTTTTGAAATTAATGTTAGGTGGGAGGTCTAAGAGAATAGAGGAGGAATTTACACGAGCACTGAAGTATCCCTCACAAGTGTCATGTTGCCTCTAAAGTTTCTCAGGCAAAGTATTTAAGAAGGGTGCTGATCAAATCTACAATAGGATGTGTGGGTGAGGGGTAGATTGCAATATACTGGTAAGAGGTCGTCACAACTTATGTGGAGATATTACATTTGGTGTTGATTCTGAAGGGTATTATGAAGAAATTGTAGCTTCAATGAGAGTTTTATTTTGTTGTCATGGGATGGTTACCTTCGTCTGATTGGAGATGTTTTTTTATTGTGCCATGGTGTTGTCTTGAATCTATATTAGAGCACGGGCATGATATACAGTCTTTCGATAGGTTATACTCTTTTGAGCATTAGGTTTTCATTTGTGGAGATCAAGTTATCATGGTATGTTCTTAGGCAATGCAGACGTGCAGGGGGAGTTTTGACAATTGGTCTTGACTCTTGATAGTGCTCTTGGTATTGTGTACATTGGTCGATTGAACATGGAGGTGCTCTTGACTACTATGAGGCTTGGGTGAGGCTAGAGTTCTCTTGGGTTCAGAGAATATTTGTTGATATAGTTTCTCTTTGGAGGTTTCATCATGAAGACCGAGGATTCCACACCTATGGATGGACACAAGTTCATTATGGACCTCGAGAAGTTTGTTCTTGGAGAAGACTCATTGTGACTTGGTGTATCTAGGAGGACCATTCTCACTTCTTAGTCTTGGTCTACTTGGAAGATTTATCTCCTTGTGCATTTGAGTTGAGGAAATGTTTAAGATGATTCCTAATTTTGGAATGTTTTTGAATTTTATCTGCTTGTTTTTTAGGGCTTTCATCCATGGTGTTTGGGTGTTATAAATGCTCGCATATGGGGAGATAAAGGAGATTATACTTGGCACAGTTGAGCACTTGGCAATGTTGGTAGAAGGATGAGTTATGGTTTGCATGGATGTCCCTTCCTAGATTTTCTTTTATGAGGTCATCTATGGTTGTTGTACTTTAGAATTTTTCAACAGATATATGTGGTCTTTTAATAAGGACTTGGAAGATGGCATGTGAGATCTTGCAGATTATTTCAGGTTATTACCACACCTTTTATGTGTTGATTGGTAGGTTTGAGTCAGCTTTTGGATGATATTGCTCATGCAACTTGAAGATTTCGTTATAATGGTCTTCTAGTTTTCTGCACATCAATGGTTTTTCGTGTGTTTTGTTGGAAGTGGTAATTTTAACATGGTGAGTTGTTGTATGGGCTGGTTATGTGCACATAAAACTACTAATGTTGTATACTTAGTTGGATGTGATTAGCAACTGGTTTTGGTTGCTATTCCAGCTATGGTGATTGTCTATTGGAAATTTATTACCAGGGATTTGGTAAGGGAAAAGAGAGTTTAAGTGGGAGGTTGTTCATATATGAGGTTGCAGCATGAGTTGAACTTCAAGTGTGAGATTGTTGGATATGAACTCCGATTTTTCATTTCATTTTCTTGTCTTTGTCTCTTTGTCTTCTCTTGAAGACTACTATATATATGTGAGAGAAAATCTTGATGTAATTAAGATGTAATGACTGAATAACTATTGATGCTCTGCTCTCTGATGGATGTAACCAAATTGGTGAACCACATTAAATCCTATCTCTTTTCGTCTTTATTGTATGTTCTCAATTTTACATATAGTAATGAATATAGTAGTTAAACATTGATGTTTGCAGCCTCAAATCATGTCTCATAACTCTATTTTGGGTCTGCATAGACCATAATCATCCCGCTCAAAGCATTTTCTATGCATTGCGTGTAGTCTGTCATTCTTTCCTGGGGCGTCCTCTATAACATCTCAGATTAGGAATTGTTTATCTCTGTTCAATGTTTTGCTTGCTGGTTCTAGGAATCATGTATTTTTACTCCGTGGTTTGAAAACTACCCATATGGTTGTCCTTGGGTCGCGATAGGCATTTATTTGTGTGTTGCGGTTAATGACCTAGTCTGTCTTGTTCTTCAACTCAACATAACCTCTTCTTATTTTTGTCACCTTAGTTTTTTGGTTTTTTTTCCATGCCTTGATCTCTCGTCACTGCACCATTATCTCTTGGACTGCGCTCTTTCTATGGAGTTTTCAGACGTCAATTTAATATCCTCTTATTTTTTTAAGTTTGAAGAAATTAATAGTATCATTACATGCTTCTAATCCAGTCCCCTTGGAATTGCTTTCTTCTTTGTCTGCGTTTAATCTCCATTTACCTTGCAATGTATATATCTTCTTTTTTATTTGGAACGATTCAATCTCTTCCACGTTTCTTACTCTATTTATCTCTCAAGCTTAATCCATACAAAAGATCCCTAACGATCCCTCATTATTCAAGGAAGAAGTGATTCCCTGCCACGTTAGCCTACTCAATTTAAGCTTGATTTAAATATAAGAATCCTAGCAAAAGCTAATATCATTCATTGACCCCGTTTGTTTCTCGGAATTGGGAGTGACACTTCCCGGTTTTGGGAGTGACACTTCTCGTTTTTGCAAATCCGCTGTTTGTTTCTCTAAATTGCAATTCTGGATTTGTCAAGTAAAACCAGGTTTAGACACCAAAATGAGTG
>MU224590.1:550116-561990 GCA_018584345.1 Thuja plicata | reverse complement strand
TCATTTCCCTTTCAAGCACTCCTTCTATCCCTTTCCCTCAAAAGATTTATTTTCCTGTTCAAGAAGCAAATTAAGGTGATTATCCAAGAGGAACCAGCCTAGAACCTGGAGGTCTCATCTCGGTTAGCATAAGGTCCCACAACCTTGAGATGATTCCCATGTTATACTGGATTATCAAGACCAAGAGAGCTTGAGATCAGAGGCGCAAATTCAGTGTATAACACTAACAATGATTTTGCAGGTGATGTTGATGATAGGAAGAGTACTTCAAGATATTTCCTTCATTGTGGTATAGGTGCAATCTCATGGGCATCAAAGAAGCAACCTATTGTGACACTTTCTTCAGTAGAACCTAAGTACGTAGAAGCCACATCAGCAACATGTCAAACTATTTGGATGAGGAAAATATTAAAAGATCTACTTCAAGCAAAAGAGGAGCCAACACCAATGTATTGTGACAATAAATCAGCAATTTCTTTATCAAAGAATCATGTTTTTCATCAAAGGAGCAAGCATATTGATAACAGATACCATTCCATTAGAGAGTTGATCAACAATAGAGAAATATATCTTGATTTTTGTAGATCTGAAGATCAATTAGCTGACATTTTCACGAAGGCACTACCGAAGGATAATTTTGAGTATCTAAGAGAAAATGTAGGAATGATCGATGTTGAAGATGTTAGTAGAAGAAATTAAGGAGGAATGTTGGAGAGAATGCAATATTCACTTTACTTATTTTAGTCAAATAGCTTAGCTGTCCACTGTTGTAGATAATAAGGAGAATCTCCACCTCTTATGAAGTTTGTTGTAGAATTTGTTTGAAGTTAGTTTTGACTATCATAAATAATTGCAACTGTAATTTACATGTTTCCTATTTATGTGATGGACTCCTTCAACCACTCATTATCATCCATCCACTTGGAATACAGTTTCATAGTTGTATTAATTTCATAGTTGAGTTCAGTTTCAAATAAACCTCTATATATAGAGGACATGTAATCACCATCGAGAGATTATTGAAGTGAATAGAGATTGGATTTCTTTATTAAAGTGTTGTAGTATGTTTAATATTCTCTGTTTTAGAGAAGCAGTAAATAAAGTGCTGTAGAGTATATTTTATTTTCTTTCAGTAAAGTGGTAACTTAAATTTGATGTTTACGCTCATTAAATATGCTTACAAGTATATTTTAGTTCATATTGAATAGGTTATCTATTTTGAGAAATTCATGTGATTACCCATGTTACTATAGAATTGTTTGTTTCCTAAAGTAATGAAAGAGGTGTTGAGGTTTGATGATAGGGTTCCTTATGTTACCAAAGGTTGGGGTTTATTTGGATGTTTTAACTTCACTTGGTTTCTTGAGAACTAATATATTCATGTTATTTTTGTTGGGTTTATCATGTCTTGCTATTTATGTTGATTTGAGGCCTATTGTGTAATTGAGCTCATAGAGTGCCAATTTTGTTCTTGAATATTTTATGGTTGGACTTTGTAAATAATGATTGATGATGTGTGTTTTATGATATTTGAAGGAACAGTTCCAAAGAGTGCATTTGGGTGATGTTATGTTGTATCTACTTTATTGTATATGTTTGGAACCTAGAGAAGTTCTTGTGTCTCCTAGCATGAGGTGTTTATGATATAGATTTTGAAGCCCTTCTATTTTGATGGTATAGATGGATTATGTTGGTTATTTTGTGTTGTATTCTCCAAAATATACTTCTGAGATTTCATTGGAAAATATGTATTTATGAGGATTTGTTTTGTGGCTATTTAAATTCTGATTTTTTTCTTTTGGGTTTTCAGTTTGGAGCATATGAGTGGTTTTCTAGGAGCATGGTTAGGGGAGTTTCTTGCAATGGGAGTCGGGGCCCAAACTAGTAAATCTAGGATAACCCATTGTGGGTAGATAATCAATTGGTAACTTAATAAAATTTTTGGGATGGGTTAAATCATTAATCAAGATAATTTATATACCTCGCTCATGACCATGGAAATCATGGATGGACCATGCATGGGTGGAGTAGGCCAACTCCTAGTGTAGTTTCCTGTGTGGCATGGAGTTGGAAAATTGACTTCTTTGTCCTCATAAAAGGAAGTTTGGTTCCACATGAGTCCTCACTTTGGAGTCTGGGTCTAGAGGGGGTGTCCAGTCTAGGATAACCCAGGATAGTAGAGGGCTATGTGATGAGACTCTCCTACATATGTCTTATGATTCTGTCCAATTAGCCATTTAAGTCACCTCTGGTGTCTCATGTTATCTTGAGTTATTCCTATTGAATACCCTTATGAATTCCCTATGTTCTTTCTTGGTTTGGATGTTACGTTAGTGTTTCCTTTCTTTATGGGTTCTTGTCTTGTTCTGGGATTTGTTTTATGTCCTCTCTTAGGGGAGTTGGCCTCAAGGTCCCAGGTGGTTGGGTGGAAAATATTTTACCATTAAATATTTTTATGAGTTGATCAAGAGATGGGATGGTCTTGCATCTTCTTTTCTATATTTTCTTGTTCATACAAATAGATGACTCCTAAGATTCATTATATCTTATTTTTTAGTTTCATGTCAATGTATTGATGTAATGATGCTTTATTGTAATCTCCTTGGGAACACAAATGTAAAATGGATATATAAATGTGTTTATGTGATTACTTGTAATTTTTAAATTTAAATATGTATCTATGATTACTTGTGATGTAAAGGAAGAAGTGGATAAACAAGTTTTTCATTCATTTGATCATGTGATTATATGTTATCTGATTGTAATATTTAAGTGGATTCATTCATATTTTAATTTTTTATATTTTCATGTTAGCCTTAGTCATGTATGTCATGTGTTGCTAGTAGTGATGTTGAGGAACCTAAGAGGACCTTGATATCTAATTAATTTTGCATTCATATTTATATTAATGTAATGTATCATTGATGGGATAATTTTATATGAAATTGTAAATGTAATGATGTCTCTATTGTTGGCTAAAAGGAAAATATTTTCTTTCTTCGCTTAGCTTTTACATGTGTCCTCTTGGGTTCCCTGGTGGGCCGATATATTTCACCAAAAAATAGTAAGATAACTCCCCTTTTAGCCATTTAGTATTGAGATGTTTTAGAACCAAGTTCCTCCTTACCTTTGCTGATATATTTAGGTGTGGAATAATAGGATATTCAAGGAAGGGTCCAATAACAACAAGGAGTCTTTCCATAACCTTACAAATATGACCACAAAAAATATAAACTACATGAAATAACAAAGTGTTGTCCAACCTACTACTCTCCTTGAAATTTATATTAGAAGATGGCATGGAGTTTCTTGTAGGGTGGAAAAAGTCAAATTTAACAAAAAGACGCTAGGAAAATATGTGAGATGGAAAAAATCTATGAGCTATTAGGTAAGTATAAAATTTTATGACTATAGGAGAATGAAACCAAGAACAGTGGTGGTTGTGAGTATAATTGGAGACACTAAGTGAAAGATGTAAGAAGGATATTCAATAAGTGTGGGTATGAATAAAATAATGAGGTTGAGGCCATAGCCCTCAGGTGAGGTCAAAATAAATTACACATCATGGGTTTAGTAAGGTGATACTAGAAGGAGATCCTAAGCTAGTGATTGATCTTTTGAAATCAACAGATTCCCCACCCTAGAGGATAAAAACATTACACTAATGATAGAAGAAACCCTCTCAATATAATACTAAATTTAGAGATTATACACACCTTTAAAGAAGCGATAAGGTTTTCTATGCCTAGGAAATGCATGGTTGAAATTTAAAGGTTGGATTTTTTAGCCTAGCAAATGAGATCCCTACTCAAATTAAAAATATTTTGTCTAATGATAGACATGAAACATTTATTAAGCATGCCAATAATTTTAATATATAAACTATAGATTTTTTTGTTCTCATTTATAGTATTATTACCTATATACTAAGTTGAGGCATAACATTAAGGACATGATCACTTGGAAAAGTGCCGAAGGCTATGAAAAGACTGGAGAGGGGTAGAATGATGATGGTTAATGCAACACTAGGGTTTATTAGTGAGATCTTTTTAAATATTTTACTTTTTATTTTGGGATGGTGTACGAGGAAACCTTGGAAATGACTTACTTCATTTATTACAATTTTAAGGAGACAAAATAAGTGAGGTAATGAAAATAAAGGATTATTTTTTCTTTATAATTCTCAAATGGTAAGAAGATATTTTATAGTAAAATATATCTTTCATATTGGTTAAGATTAGGTCCTTAAATATTTTGGTTTTATTTTACTCTATGATAAAATAATAGTCATCAAAGGCTAATGCTTGCATGTTGAACCCACTCCATATGTTTCATAAAAGAAAAACACTCAACTATGGGGACGTATTTGAGATGGGAGGAATCACTTTATTTTTTAGAATTAAGAAAGAGAAGGAAAAGGACCTCTCATCCTAATTTATGAGTAGATAGAATAATGGGAGGGTTGTTGTGGGTGATGTTAAAATGGAAGTTTTAGAGAAGCTAAGAGCTCAATTAACTATATTCAAGTGTGAAGGAGAGAAAGTGGTCAAATTGAGTTATAAACAAGCATACAAGGAATATATTTTGATTTCCCTGGAAGAAAATGAGAGACTAAAGAGGCACCAAAATAGATTTAGCATGAGATATTTGTTGGTGACATGGGATTTTTAAGCTACCATTTGATAAACTACTTCTTGTTGGAGGGGTTTTTTGTGACAATCTACACGTGTCATTTTTAACTATTTAATCACCTAAGGTATCATAATATTTTTTAGTGTAGATACTAAAAATTGTCCAACTTATTTGATGATTATTTTTACTAATATTTCCTCTACATCAAGTGCTTGATCTTTATTGTATGTCTTATGTCGCGTCTTTCTACCATTAATTAAATAATTAAAATTATTTTTTTTAATGAATAATTATGTCTTCTAGTCTAATTTTTCTACATCAGTTTGATCTTAATTTATCATTTTTACTTCTTTGATTAAATAATTAATCTAATTATTTAATTTAAGGGGTGGTTAGGGAAACTAGACACCAATGAGAGTTTTTCTTTGCTTTGCTAGGGTTTTGATTTTTCTTTGTGTTTTTATGTTGCTCCTTGTACCCCTATGAGGTCGATGGAGGGGGACCTAGCAGAGGTATCCCTATATTTTTCCATGATTTTAGTAGGCCAGTGCCTTTTTTCCAAACCCTCGAGGTACGCATATGCTAACTTGGAGATCCCAACTACATTTCTACAGGACGGTCCTGACAAATCTGCTTCTTTGAAAGATTAATTTCTCTAGCATTAAAATCCTTCCTCCTTTGTGGATAAAGTGTTGGGTTTCAGTCCGAAAATGAAATTTTTTCTGAACCCAAGAAGATGCACATTGTTTCTAGCAAAATCAGTGGTACTAGGATGCACATCCTCAATGAAATAGTGAATGAAACTGTGAATAGATTGGATCTCTCTTTGTTGGTCAGCTTTGTGAAAAAGGAAGATCTAATTTATGTTCTCACTAATGGGGCTTGGATGTATGGTAGAAATCAAAGGAATTTACTTTCCTTGTGCAAATGGAAACTGGGATTAAATGCCCAGGAGGACCTTGTTTTGTACTTGGATTCACCTCCCTATTATTCCTCTTGAGTTCTATAATTTTGAGGTGTTTAGAGGTATAACTAAGTCTTCTGTTGAGCTCCTTGCGATGGATAAGATTACCCAGCAAATATCTCGCAATCTGTTTGCTAGAATTTATGTGAATGTTAGGGTGAATAAGATATTTCCTGCCTTTATCACCCTATAATTTAAGTATGGATCTTGGAAAAAACACCTATAGCATGAGAATGCCCTTTTTTCTATCATATTTGTAAGAAATATGGACACCTCAGTAATATCTGCAGATTTAAGCATGGTAGGAATCAACACCAAATAGCCTTGGATGGAGAGAAAGATTTGAATTTTGAGGAGAGGTCTTAGGTCACTCTATTATTAAATGGGATGGTAGATCTCAAGACTATTAAGAGGGCTCCCTCCCCTACACTTACTCTATTGATGTCCCTCAGTCCTAGTAAGAATACATGTACATATGCATTGATGAATTTTTCTTATTTACCTTGGGCAAGCCTTCAATATGATTTGTAACCAGGGGAGATCCCCACAAAAAGTGATTGCACCTTAATCCAACAAAATTATAATTTCAATAAGGAGGAAGAAAATGAAGAAGATAAAGATGTTAATAAAGTTAACTCACAATAGTAAGAATCACAAGTGGATATTGTGAATAGGGTGGTTGTGGATCTTAACATTGCTAAGGTGGAAGAAGACCGTTCTTTTTCCTCTATATGGTGAGACTCTAGGGGGTTTTGGGACTGGATTTGGGAGGACTTGGATTGATGATTAACTCCCATATTGATAAATAAAATAATGATCCCCTACCTACTCTGAGTTCTGCTAATATGTTACTTGGTCCCTCTAGTCTTAAGAATAACCTTTCTCTATCAGGTTTCTTCTCTACTCCTGCTACCTTGAAGATGGGTTATGAAGATGATGAAAATGATTTTGAATGGAAGGTGGTGGAAGAAAAGAGTAAAAATAAAAATAAGGCAGATGTTTGATGCAAATACAAATAGAGTAGACCAATACAAAAATAAATTAGGGAAAGAGATATAGATAAATATATAAAAATTGGAAAAGAGAGAACGATTGATGGGTTCTTTGCCAAAAAGAAGAAAAATAAATAATTTGCTACTCTACTTTGGATTTAGATTGTAACTCAAGATGGAGTTGTGTAGATTAGAGTTGTATAGATTTGAGAAGTTCTTAATGAAGATCCTATCTTAGAATGTAAGAGGCTTAAATATCCAGATTAAACAACATATGTTGAAGTGTGCTCTTTTGGATAACAAGGTTGATATTTTGATTTTACAAGAAACTAAAATGAAAAAGGAAGGTTTTGAAAAGATAGTGAAACATATTTGGCCCACTACTAAATGAGAATCTAGTGATGCGGATGGTGCTTTAGGGGGGTTGGAAGATTTATGAAATCCTTGTCAGGCAGCTGGTACCTTATTTCATCCCTCTAGAAATAGTTTGATTACCACATTCAAGTCTTTGAGCTCTAGGTTTTCCTCAAAATTTATTAATATTTATGCCCCTAGTGTTAGAGCTGGAAGGAAATTATTTTGTGAATTTTTCATTGCTACTATCTAGGATAATAATGCTACTAGATGGGTGCTGGGAGGTTGTTTTAATTCTCCATTGTACCCCTTAGAGAAATCTGGATGAGTGGAAGAATTCAATAAAACTATGCTTGATTTTTCTAAATTTTTATCCACTAATGGGTTAATTGATATAGAGCTCCAAGGTTCTAATTTCACTTGGTCAAATAGGAGACAAGGAAAAAATTTAATTCAAGTTAGACTTGATAGATTCATGTTGTCTTCTAATTATTCTAACCTTGTTGATTTCTCCCTCTTCTCCCAACCTAAGACCGTCTATGATCATAATTATTTTATGCTTGATTGGAGTGATGTTAGAAAGAAAGTTCCCTTCCCTTTCATATTTGAGATCATGTGGACCTCCCATCCTAATCTCAAAAGTTTGGTTGAGATTTGTTGGAATACTCATTGCTTAGGGTCTCCCATGGTTTAGGTAAACAAAAAATTTAAAATCATCAAAGATAAAGTGAAAGGGTGGAATAAGACATCCTTTGGAAATATCCTTAAAGGGAAAGAAAAGTTTATTGCTCATCTTAAATAAATTTAGAGTATAAATGGAAAAATATGAACAAGATGAAAAGATTTTAGTGGAGGAGAGATCTCTAAGAGAAATGTGGATTAAATTGAACAAACAAGAGGAGGTTTTCTAGAAACACAAGTATCAAACTCAATGGATTACTGAGGGGGATAAAAATATGAAAATTTTCCACATGTCTACCCTAAAACACAAAATTCAAAATAGAATTAGGAAAATCCAATTTCCTAATGGAAACCTCATGAAGGAAGATGAAGAAATTGTTGATACATGACTATTAGATCTTTCATTGACACTCATGGTAGTGGCAATATTTCTTTCTCTAACCCTGATGTGGTGCTTGATGTCATACCTACTTTGATTACTGAAGAAGACAATAAAAACCTATCCAAACATATCTCTTTCCAAGAATTTGAAGAAGCAGTGTTCTCCTTTGATGCTTTCAAGGATCCTAGACTTGATGGCTTTCCCCTGACCTTTCTTCAATTATACTGGGATATTGTGGGTACTAGTATCTATAATGTTGCTAAGGGTTTCTATAAAACATGAAGACTGTAAAAAGAATTGAACTCTAATTTTATTTCTCTAAATCCTAAAGTGGTTGATTCTAAAATGATGACTGAATTTAGACCTATCAGCCTATTTAATACTTTGTATAAAATCTTTTCCAAAATTTTGGTTAATAGGTTCAAGCACATTTTTGATAAACTTATCGCTCAAAATAAAATGGGGTTTGTCAAAGGAAGAAACATCCATGATGTGGTCATCACCACCCATGAGATCATTCACTCCATGGAATCAAGTAAGAAAGTTGGTATGATTCTTAAACTAGAGATCTCTAATCCCTATGATAGGGTGAATTGGGATATCCCATTTGTTGTTCTCAAGAAGGATGGGTTTAGTGGGAGATTCTTAAAGATGATTATGGAATGTGTGAATACAACAATGTATTCTTACCTAATAAACAAATCTCCTAAGGGTTTATTCTCCATGGGAAAAGGAATTAGACAAGGGGACCTCATATCCCTATACCCATTTATTATTTTTGGTAAAGTGCTTAGTCGTAATATTCAAATGAATAAGGAACTAAATAATTTGAAGGGTATAAAAGTTGCTTCCCACCTCCAAAATTTCTCTCGCCAACAATTTCTTGACGATACCATCCTTTTTGGGGAAGGCTATTTGTCTAAAGCTAAGAAGTGGAAGGAAATTATTGATAAATATGTGAATATTTCATGATAGCAAGTCAACTACCATAAAATAAATCTCTATTTCTTCAATGTTATTGAATTTGTCCAATCCAATATTAAGAAATTCATAGGTTGTAAAGTTTCTTCCTTACCTGACTCTTATCTTGGTTTGTTTCTTACTACCAAATTCTCCTCATCTACTTATTTGAATAGCCTCATTGAAATATTCTAGAAGAAGCTTGTGAGATGGAAAGGAAAAATGCTAAGTCAGGTAGGGAAATCCAACTTCTTAACTCTTGTTTCCAAAGTATCTTGATTTAATTCCTTTTCCTTTTAAAAATCCCAGGCTCGGTGGCACACAACATTGAGAAGTTGCAAAAGAACTTCTTACATGATGGAAGTGATCCAAGATGTGCTCGCACAAACTCTACTAAGGACTCCACTTTTCCTAGTATCCTTGGGATCCTAAACTCAACTCTAGGATCTCCTAGGTCTTTTCTCGAATGGCATAAGACTTCACTAACTCAATACAATGAGTTATGCTTCTTGTGCTTCACCTTGAATGACAACTATTATTAAGGGTACTTCCAAACTTCACTCTTCACAAGTCCTACAAGAATGCAATTTCCTCACCATGACTTCACAATTGATGCAAGGGCCGTGTCAACCATAAAAAAATTCCTTTGAAATCCTTCCAAATCCATTGGAGTGGGTCTCCAAACTCCAATCAGTCAAGTTCAAGACTGACTCTCCATTTGGTCCTATTAGGCCTAATTGCACAATTAGCCCTATCCAGAGGGTTTTTCTGGATTCTTTCCAAAAACTTGCAAACAACCATAAATAAAACCTAGGATTTGATACCCTTTTCGAAGACCTAAAATATTTTCAAGGTCTTGGTCTCCCAAGTCATCTGTACACCAGTGTCCTAAAATGTAGGACAAATAGGGCTATTTTGGTTATTCACAAGCAGTCTACTGATTTCTACTTAGAAATCCATCTAAATGGATTAGAAAAGACCTTATCTCACAACTAGGGATCTATAGGACCCTAAATATTCAAATAACACACTTGTTTTATATCTCTCACACACACCCTTGCTTCTGCATTTAAACTTATCTTTGTCAAGCACCTAACCAGACAGTCATTGCTTGCCTAGGGCCTGGCTTTAAAATTAGATAAATAGTTCTCCAAGCCTCCTAATTGAGTATGTACATTTTATAGAGGCTCCCATACCATATTCATCCACCCTTTGAATATTTACACTGTTGGATTCTATGGGTGATCCATGAACCTAAAAATCACCTAGACTATACCAGCAACTACACTAATTCCAAAACAATTTACTAAGTCTAACTAATCAACTCCAAAAAACTTGATCACTGAATGAAAAAATATTAAAAATATTCCTACTACATGGATCCAACACTGTATCAATCTTTTCAATCCATTAAAGCACTTATACCATCCAAGCAAGTCGACTGTTATAGAAAACCACAACACTATCCTTTATTCACTTTCAAAAACTTACAATACATTCTCCATTCCCTCGGGAAATGAGCCAAAAGGTATATAAAGATCCATCCTCCATGTTTTTAGGCTGCTAGCATTAATTTCCCCTCCCTACCTTGAAGGGAATCAAAAGTTGTCAATGTTGCATGCAACATTTGCAAAATTGCAAATGTTGTCATGACAACATTTTAGCATCTTTTCCAAATTAATGATGCAAACTAACTTTTATGACCTCTATCCCATATAATTTGATGAATAAACACATTTGAGGCCTTTTTAGGCCATTTTCACACCTTTCCTAAGTCTATAACATTTTTTGACCATATTTCCCACTTTAGGCCTAAACTAAGGACTAAGTACTAGAAATAAAACTTACCTAAACTAGATTGGATTTAGTACTAAATAATAATCCATCTAGTCACACACATTGAAAGACCTTCTAAGTTAAAAATTTCAAAGTCACTGACTTGGCTAGAGTCAGTTACAAGCCAAAATTGGACTAAGCATTGAGAGTTTTCCTAGGTGCTCCTACACCATCCTACCCAAATTAAAAGATTTCAATCCACCCTTGGATTGAGTAAGTTGGGATCAATGACCACCTTTTTGAACTTTTTCTCCTTGACCCAAGTTGAATCTTCATTAGTTTGTCCATGCCATTTCACCAAGTGTTCTTTGTATTCCTTCTTTCTTGTCTTCTTGTATACTCTAGAATCCAGTATGTGTTCTTCCTTCTTGCTTGATGCAGATGCTAAATTGAGTTCCTACACCTCATGTATGAATTTAGTTAAACTCTAATCTTGATTTGGTAGTGGTCCTTTGGACAAGACCAAATTTTCTACATTAAATATGGGAGACAAGCCACTATCCTTTGGTAACTCGACCTTGTAGGCATTGGTGCCATATTTGGCCAGTATGGTACGTGGACCAATTCTTCTCATTTGAAGCTTATGTGGTATTTCTTTTTGCAAAATTTCTTTGTTGAGACAGACCATCACTAGATCCCCAACTTCGAATTGGACATCTCTTTTCCTCTCATCCACTTTGCTCTTTGTTTTCTTTGTATTTTCAATGAGTATCTTCCTCATTGTTTCATGTACTTCTTGCATATAATTTGAAAATTCATCTACATAGCCACTTCCCTTGGCTCCATCCTTCAGATATCTGAGCTCAAATATTCCTTTGGAGTGAAGGCCATATACTTGTTGGAAACAATTGTTTAATTATGTATTGTCCTTGATGTTACACAAATGTCATATCAGTCATTAGACAGAGTCTACCAAGCTCAGAATGTTCAGAAAGGCAGTTAACCTAGTCTACCAAGCTCAGACGGTAAGAGAAGCTATTTACAGAGTCTACCAAGCGCTCCAAAATACTATACCGAGAAGTTAGTTACTACCGAGCTCACTCGGTCGACAAAAGAAATTCAGTCTCTACCGA
>MU224590.1:485562-543825 GCA_018584345.1 Thuja plicata | reverse complement strand
AACAGTGTGTTTTGTAACCTTTAACAGGGTTGGCTCCTAACAGGGCTCACTTCAGAAGAGTGAAAATCACTAACTAGTTGCATTGGTGGTTTTCCCAAATTGGGTTTCCACGTTATATCTGGTGTTAATTGTGTTTATGCTATTTTCTTTATGCATGTCAATAACTATGAATGTTTAATGAACTATGATAAGTTAATCTACCGAGTAACAGTAGTATATAAAGAAGACATCTAAGGGACTTGTGGATTTATTTTTGTAGTAACTGATTCACCCCTCCCCTCTCAGTTACTCCATCTATATTTCCAACAATACTATCTCAAAAGGACTCTTACCAGTTGTCCTATTCATAGTATCATTATAAGCATACTCTGCTTGCCCAATGAGTTGGTCCCAAACTTGACCATAATCCTTAGTTAAACATCTTAGGAGGTTACCAAGACTCCTATTTACTACCTTAGTTTGGCCATCAGTTTAAGGATGGTATGCAGATCCAAAAGATAAGTTGGTCCCTAGCTTTTTCCATAGAGTCTTCCAAAAATGACTCTTGAATTTGTTATCTCTATCTAATACTATGCTCAAGGGTAAGCCATGTATTCTCACTACCTCCTTGAACAATAGGTGAGCTATCTTATTGGCAGCATGGATTGTCTTGCAGGGTACAAAGTGTTCCATCTTACTGAATTTATCTCCAATAACATAAATGCTATCCATTCCCTATTTTTTCTTGGGAAATACCACTAGAAAATCCATGCTCAAACATTCCCATGGTCTGGTTGGAATGGGGAGAGGCTGGTAAAGGCCTGCATTAGAAGATGTACCTTTTTCCTTTTGATAGATAACACAACTTTCTACATACTTCTTAATGTCCAAATTCATCGTGGGCCAAAAATAGTATCTCTGAACTAATTCTTGTGTCTTATTGACACCAAAATGTCCAGTAAGTGCACCATTGTGCTTCTCTTGAATCATATTTTCTCTTATAGACCCTCTAGGAACACAAAATTGACTTCTTTTAAACGAAAAATCACTCTACAAAGTATATTCAAAGAATAAGCTATAAAAATGATTCTTGTATTCTTGACATACCTTGTAGGGGAAAGTCTCCATCTTCTGCATATAGATATTTGAAGCTCTCAATTACCATGCTCTGCAAGTGTATCTCTTGTATTGTCAAGGATCTTTTACTTAAGGCATCTACTACCTTATTTTTCAATCCCATCTTGTGCTAAAAGTTTAAGGTGTAGGCCTGCAGGTATTCCACCCACTTCATGTGTTTATGAATGAGCTTATCTTGTGAATTCAAGAAACTCAGTGCTTGGTTGTCTAAAAAGACTACAAACTCCTTTGGAAGAAAGTAGTTCCTCCACTTCCTCAAAGATTGGACTAGAGAATACATCTCTAAGTCATAAGAAGAGTACTTCTTCTTGGATTCACTTAGTTTTTTAGAGTGAAAAGTCACTAGTCTTCCCTCTTGCCTCAAGACAACAACCAATAGCTACACTGCTAGCATCACATTCCACTCTGAATAGCTTCTCAAAGCTTGGAAAAATCAAGATTGGTTTAGTAGAAATCTTATTCTTTAACAACTCAAACCCATGGTTTGCTTGTTCGTTCCATACAATCTTAGTTTTCATCCCACCTTTGATAGTATCAAGCACAAGACCATAGATTTCACTGAATTGCTTTATAAAATTCCTATGCTACTGTGCTAAGCCATGAAAACTTCTTACCTCAGTTGATGTCTTTGGAGTAGGCCAGTTGGCTTCCACCTTGCTAGGATCCATCTTTATATAGCCTTGAGATAGTATAAACCCAAGGTACACTAGCTCTTGCTTAATGAATTCACATATCTCCAAGTTGATCATCAACTTCTCTTCATGCAGCTTCTTGAAAACTATTTGCAGATGTCTGAGGTGTTCTTCTCTTGTCTTGTTATAGATGAGTATATCATCCAAGTATACTACCACAAATTTTCCTATGTAATCCTTAAGAACTTCATTCATGAGTCTCATGAATGTGGATGGGGCATTGGATAACCCAAATGACATTACAAGCCATTCATAAAGTCCTTATGTGGTCTTGAAGATTGTTTTCCATTCATCTTACTCATTGACTCAAGAAAATATTTTTGAAAAAATTGGCTTCACCTAGATAGTCCATTAGGTCTTCTATCCTAGGGATAGGGAACCTATACCTAATGGTTATTCTTTTTAATGCTCTGGCGTTAGTACATAGTCTCCAAGTTCCTCCCCTTTTAGGGGCTAAGACAAAAGGTACGGTACAAGGGCTAATAATTTTGCTAGAAAGACCTTGGCTTAGGAGTTCTTGGATCTATCTAGATATTTCCTCATTTTGTTGAGGAGTCATTTTATAAGATGCCTTACTGGGAAGGGTATCTCCTGGAATGAAGTCTATTTGGTGCCTTATAGTCCTCTTAGGGGGTATGGTTGATGGTTTTCTATCACTAACAATGCCTTCATACTCCTGCAACATCTCCTACACTTCTTTTGGATATCTTGTGTTCTTGACGGTCTTGTCTTCAACTTCTTCTTTTGGTTTCAACACAAGTGTAAATCCAAATCCCTCTCCTTCTTCTAAGGCTTCTAAGAACTCTTACTCACAAACCATGAGAACATTGGGAACAGATGATTTCATTTCTCCATCATACAATAGTGACTATATTTTTAATGTCACATTGTCCTTCTTGAAAGAATATGAATTCTTTGCTCCATCATGGATGGCCTGTCAGTCAAATTGCCATGTTCTACCTAGGAGTAAGTGACATGTGTCCATAGGATGGACATAACATAATAATTTTTCCTTATACTTCCCAATTGAAAACTCCACCCAAGCTTGTTCATTGACAAGGACATGTTGTCCTTTGTTTAACCAAGTGACTTTATAAGGATTTTTGTGGGGTATCCCTTTCATTTTCAACTTACTGACTGCATCCTCTGACACTATGTTGTCACTAGACCCTAAGTCTATAATGACTCTACAAAATTTTCCCATCATCTTGGATTTCGCTCTAAATGGTGATCTCCTTTGATTAGGCTCCTCTTTTAGTGGTTCCTTAGTCAGAGTTCTCCTCATCATTAGATTTTCACCTTCTTCTAACTCTAAGGGTACTTCCCAGTGTTTACCTCCTCCACTAGTGTCTTCTTGAACATAATTTACCCTTTTATCACTTCCTTGGGAAGTAGTGCCTTTCTCTGGACACCTATTGTATACACCCTAAAATGGTCGCCTAGCCTATCGGCCCCCAGTCTTCAATTTATCAAATAACAGAATCAATTTATCAATTTCCTGAATCAATGCCTTGCAATATTTTCAATTCAAATCAATTTCCTTGATCAAATCGTAATTAATTCATTTATTTCAATATTTCCTAAGGTTTAATCATTTTATCCATAATCTTATTTAATTAAAAGAAAACACCCCTTTCACTTAAATACAATAATCTTATTTAATTCAAAGAAAATTTCCCATTTTATTAAATAAAATAATCTTATTTAATTAAAAAAATATCCCTTTTTATTAAATAATATAATCTTATTTAATTAAAAGAAAATATCCCTTTTTATTAAATAAAATAATCTTATTTATTTAAAAGAAAACATTCATTTTTATTAAATAAAATAATCTTATTTAATTAAAAGAAAACATTCCTTTTAATTAAATAAAATAATCTTATTTAATTAAAAGAAAAATCCCCCTTTTAATTAAATAAAATATAAAATACACTTTGACTGCACATATTTCTAAGTGGTGGGATTTTTCCTCTTACTTGCCTTTTTAGGGATTTATCCCACATTGCTCTTGAGGATGCATTCCTCTCCACACTTTCCTTTATAAGGAGCCCTCTCCTTCTCATTTTGGGATCCAGATTTTATGTTATTGTTATGTTGCAGGTTTGGAGAGCAATTTTGGAGGAAAGTTTGAACACTTGAGCTTGAACATTGCAACTTCTCTTTTCTTGTCTTCTTCTCTCATGCATCCATGGCAATCCATTTAGATTACTCTTGCACTTTCATGTTATATTAGATTCATGTTTCATTTCATAGAATAATCTTGCATGTGTATTTCCTTTCATAGATTAGTTTGCTTTCATGCATTGTTACCATATAGAATAGCTTCCATTTTCATTTGCATGCATATTTGATGATCATGGAGACTAGCACTCTTTCTTTTCCTCTTTAAATCTCTCATTTGATGGTGTACTTGCATGGGCACAAACTACGTCTAAACTGAGGGCCTTCATTATAAACGCTTGCACTCCATGAATAGAGAGCTATGAGTCACCATTTGAGACCTCATTCTTGAGCAGTCTTGGATATAATGACTCATAGAAGTGTGTCAACATTTTAGCTCACATTTTTTGCACCCACCGTTGGGCCAAAAATTAATTTCTGGCCTCATTTTCTACTTCTTTTGATTAATCTTCTTTCTATCCATACGGCTCTGCAGTGACGTTTCACGTGAAATTTCTCACTTGTTCACGCGAAGTTTTCCAATACTTCGTGCGATACAGAGTATTTCTTTGTGTGGCTTCTAGTATATCTTCGCATGGACTTTGACAATAGAAAGATTTTTTTATTTTTTATTTTCATATCAGCTATTTTCTGTCTCGCATGAACTTTCTAGTTCCTTGCGGGTCTTTCGACAGTTATTCGCACGGCCCGTAGAGAATCTTCACGTGGCCTACTGAGAATCTTTATGTAGACTTTGGCACCATAATTTTTCAATTTTCAATTTTTTATATCTTTGTTTTCTAACTACTAATGTTTTTGGTTTGATGTGGTTTCCTGGTTTTGTTTTTGATATAGCTTAATAGTGGTTTGTAGGACGTTGAAAAAAAAAGACTACAAACACAGAATACTAACGAATCATCTTGCAGGTTGCCTTGATCAATAGAACGCTAAACATCATTCTTGCATCTTGTTTTTTTTTTATTAAAATAGGAACACAAATGCAAGACTTTTAAAATGAACTTCTATTTGGTGTTTTAGGGATGGCAATGATGTCTGAAAACTATGCTCTCGCCCTTTTGGGATGATAAAAAATTCAGAAACATTATTGTCATTTCTTTATGTGTTTGAAGTGTCTTCTAGTTTTGTAATCCTAATGAATTGCATGGACGTATCCTCTCCCCTCTCCTTCACAGACCTTGGGTGAAAGAGAAATACATACAAATCCTTTAGCGTGGCTACCTCCCAAGAGCTTTAACAATGCCAGTGAGAGGGGATTTCCCAATCGATAACAGGCTAAAGCCAAGCCCTTCGCAACCGGTATATAAAATATGTCATTGTGATTAGTCTCATAGTGAACAAGTGTTGATTGCATTATACTGGGAAGAATATCTCCCTTAGTACCCTTGTGGTTCATAAAAACCTACTAAATGCAACTTTTATAGGCTGGGAGGCCCCCATAACGAAACTAATCTGCTACAAGTATAACCACGAGAACGGATTCCTTGACTAAATAACTTTGTTGTAGTATCCAAAAAACCCTCTATCTATTGGTGTGGAAGGTCAGAGACCGACTAAGAAATCCCACATTTTCATGGCTCTTAGTAGAGACAACGGTCCCTTGGGAAGTGATTACCCTTGGGATTTGAAGCTTGGTGTGCCTGAGAAGTGAGTGCACTATAAGGAGGAGCCCATTCCTCCAAGCTTCTAAGTTATCCGCTATGAGTAGGTGTGGCTAAACTTCGGTTCAAGTGGGAATTCAATAGATATTGCCCTGGCTTACCTAGGTTGTGGTGTGACTGTTCATTTTACAACAAACCAATCTGCTTGATGTGTCTTGCATGATTGAAACATCAAAACATACACTCAACATCAAAGCAAATGTCAAAACAATCAACAACTCAAAATCTGCACTCTTAAGTGTTAAACTGTCAACTTGCTTGATTTTCTATCCTATCATTTCCAGTTTTCCTTGGTCGATCTGGGTCAGATTAGGTCACTTACCCCGCTATTAGAAGCCTTTTTTTACTTTGGATTCTTTATTTTTGACCTCTTAAACTAGTAATCTTTGATTTCACGAGTGACCTTGCTTGGAGTTGGTGAGCTAGAAACTATCCTTGTTGAGAAGATAAACCTTTGAATCCTTTTATAACATACTTGGAGAGTTTTAGTAATATCTTTTCCATTCACTTCCATAAAAATTCAAATTCAATCAATATAACTTGGGTAAATCATCCTCTTGATCCATATGTGTTATGGTATTCAGCCATTAAGTGGGCATCTTTGTGATAGTTTTGGTTTACGCCTCTGGAAAAATTATATCTTATCACCTCTCTTTTGGACAAGTTAGTGCTTTTACTATCCTGGTTTGGTACCAATATTTCTTAGGGTCATCCTATCAACTAGTACCTTTTCTTTCATTCCAATTACAACAAAATATCAAGGAAATCAAGGAAACTGACCTCAAGTAGTCTTTAACCAATTACCGTTAGTTCAAACTCACCAAAAATGTAAGGGAAAAGAACCGATATTTGATCAATCACCCAGGAACAACTCAGAATTTTGGTTTGATTCCAAGAGTAACCTTAGTGATTTGAGTACACCCTTAGCATATTCTCGCTTGGATATGGATATGAGTTACACAATGAATCGATGAGAGAGGGGAGAAATGGATAAATGCCTTGATGACATATTTAAAAGAAATAGAGATACCATTTCATTTGGAAGTTCCTCTTGTGAAAGTCGACCAGCCTCACCCCTTATCTCATCTAGATATCTGGATGCACACCAAAGGGCTGAAAGAGATAAGAGGCAAGCCTATCAAGAAGAACAATCACAACATGAAAACCAAGATGATGAAGCTTGAGACACTCGTGTGAATGCAACATACATTGTTCACTTTTTTAGACATTCAAGATCAAGTTCACCTTTCAAAACATCTTCAAGATACACAAGTGAAAGACTTAAGAAAATTGAGAGTGAAAAGAAAGCCTTCCTAGATGAACAAGCTAAAAAGGAAGATAAATTTAGACTGCTAGAGTTGGAGAGACAAAACTCATTGGAGATAGAAAGGAAAGCCTTCTAGGAAGAATAAGATAGACTCTTGGCTCAACAACTTAATGATGAATTTAACAACATGCGTGTTGGTGGTGGAAACAAATCTCCTCCATCTACCCCTCCTAAGACTCCACGAAGTGGAAGATGTTCAAGAACACCTTCATGATCTTCTGACCCTAGAGGAAGAAGGGCTTCAAGACATGATCATTATAGGAGACAAAAACCTCTTAGGAACTCAAGGAAACCTTCACAACGTGCTCACCATGGTTCACAATATGGGGGTAGTAGCTCGAGTTTTGATCTCAACTCCCAAGACTTCATGAAGATACAAAAAGAACCACTCTTCCAGTAGTATGTGGAGAGATAATTAGAGAAAAACAAAGGCAAGTTCCTAGAGAGTTTAATAAACAAGGGCGCTAGAGTCTCCTACAACTTTGATGTGGACAAGAAGATTAAGAAGTAAGGTCCATCTCAAGAAGAAGAGATCAAACAAATTAACGGTATGATGGAAAAGATGTTGGCACCCAAGAGTTCATTCTCACTTGATTCAATTTGTCCTAATCTGTTTGAAAAAAGTTTTAGCATGAAAGAATTCCCTAGAAAGGTTGATATCCCTCAATATGACAAGTATGATGGGAATGGAGATCCACATGATCACATGCGTCAATTCTATACCATAAGTATTGAGTTCCATCAAGATGACTTGTACCTCAGAAGATTGTTCCCAAGGAGTCTTAAGGGTCAAGCGATGGAATGGTTCACCAACATGACTTTGCCCCGTTAAGACTTTCAAAGAGCTTGTTCATAGATTTGTCCAAAACTTTACATACAACCTTTCAAGATCTATCACCATGTTGGACTTATGCAACTTAAAGAAAAATCAAGGGGAATACTTTGTTAATTTCTTGCAAAGGTGGCGACGACAATTCTCTCTCTACTCTAGGACCATCCCTAAAAATGAGAAGATTGACATCCTTGTTAGAAACTTGGTTCTCGAGATGCGGTATGAAGTTAGGAAGATGGTTTTTGATTCCTTTGACACCATGGTTGAAACTGCATGTAGGATTGAGGATGTTTGAAAGAACAAGGAATTATGACCAAACATGGAAACAACAACAACAACAATGGTCAAAATAACAACAACCCTAGCAAGAATAAAGGTAAGAACTCACATTGGACTAGGAACAAACAAGTGGTCAATGATGGAGTTGTGGACTCCTCCCAACCCAAAGATCAAGTTGTGCTCCACTTGTCTAGTGTTGTTCAAGCCATGAAACTCAATGCATCTAATCAACAAGAGAACAAGCAAAGATACCAAGATAGGCCTAAGAAAGAGAGATGACAGTTTTCAAAACTTGGTGATTCATATGAGGATGTCTTGAAAAGACTCATTGCCAAAAACCTTGCACATCCTCAAGATCTTGCAAAGCATTATATAGCTGATGTTAAGCCACATTGGTGGGATGAGAAAGCATTTTTCAAGTGTCACAATGGCATTGGACATGATATTGAAAATTGTTGGAAACTCAAACATA
Organism: Thuja plicata; assembly: GCA_018584345.1. Taxonomy (NCBI): domain Eukaryota; kingdom Viridiplantae; phylum Streptophyta; class Pinopsida; order Cupressales; family Cupressaceae; genus Thuja; species Thuja plicata. Next base: position 535,265 of record MU224590.1, on the reverse strand, counting down.
TCATCCAAGATCTCATTGATATTGCAAACTTAAGGTAGATGGATTGAACACCAATGTCGATCATAAGGCATTCAAACAACCTTTTCCCAATTATGAGAAGGGGGAAACCTCTATACCTAAGATTGGAAAGGCTGAGATCAATTACACTTACACAGATGCAGAGAATGTTGTCAACATGCTTGAAGTTGTAGAAGAGAATGTCAATATGATGAGGGATAAAGATCCGTATGGCTATGATATAGACATGGAATCTCCTCCTATCTTTCATGAAGAAATTTTCATGGTTCTAAGGGGTCCTAACTTTGGAATGTCATCTCAAATTATCAATGCTGTCACACAAAGTCAAGGTCCCCTTGTCATTAGAGGACCCAGTTCAAGTCAGCCAAGTAAACCAAAGAAAATGGCATCCAAGAATGTCACCTCAAAACCAGTAGTCAATCCTAAGTCGAGCTATAATCTTATCGATCAGTTGCAAAGAAACCTAGCTCAGATTTTGATCTTTGAGCTCTTAGAGTTGTCCCTGAGACACAAGCAAGGCCTTGAGGATGCTTTGCACATAGCGAATGTCCCCAACAACTTAGATGTTGACCAATTCCATAACATGGTTAACCATATTTCTAGCCCTCATTACCTTACTTTTTTAGAGGATGATGATAAATATTTGAGCCACCCACACAATTTCACTCTTCATATTGAGGTCATGATTCACAAAACCCGTGTTAGGCACATGTTGATAGATGGGGGTGCTGGGCTTAATATTTGTTCCTTTAGTCTTTTGAAAATGTTAAGTTATTCTAAACAAGTCATAGATACTAGGAAAACGTTCACCATCAAAGCCTATGATGAGGCAGAAAGAAGTTCCAAGGGGTTGTCCATCCTTCCTATTAGGATTGGCTCTGTTGAAAAAGATATTTTATTCAAAATAGTTGACACTCGCCCCCTTGCGTACAATATCTTACTCGGTAGACCATGGATTCATTATACGAAAGCAGTGTCATCTACCTATCATCAGTGTGTTAAGTTCCCTTACAATGGAATAGAGATTTGTATACCTGGGGATAACACTTTATCTATTAACTCAGTTTCAGTGGGTGCTCATGTTCCCCTCAATAGAGAAGAAGAAGACTTTGATGCAACCTTAGATAAATGTAAAGGCAAGTTCAAGTTAGTAGACCTTGGCATGGGGGGGTATCAACTCAAGTTCTTTAGAGAACTACTAGTTTCACCTAGGTCTTATGGAAAGCCTTCACAAGAAATGAGACCTTCCTCTTCAGCTATGACTTTATTTTCCATGTGTGTAGAGTCCTAAGTTCCTATTCAAGATGAGAAAGAAGAGACATTTCTTAGAGACTGGATTTATAGAGAATAGAAATAAATGCACAATGAGAACTTCTCTTCCTCTCCTAAGGGTTATGGAAGAGGGTATACTTTTGTCAAACTGATTGGCTATCCTGGACATGGCCCTCTTAGTCACAGATTGGATTCTAGAGATGAACCCCTTAATCATAATCTTTTTGAATGCAAGTATAACAAGATGGTTGGCCTAGGATTTGAGAATAGAAACAAGAACACTACTCTCCTTGATGGGTTGGATAGTGAAGATGAACCATAGTACATACCTAATTTGACAAATTAACAAGACATGTGTGAAGATTGGGTCCCTTCCACTAATCTCCTTTGGGGAGATCCAAATAGTCCAGTTACTCCTGAGATAGTTACAAACTTAGAATAAGATGAATTAGATGTAGAAGATCCATTCAGAGAATGTTAATGAAAGAATCTTGTTCATTTGATGGAAAGATAATGTGTTACCCTGGATGACACTAGAAGTTTCACATCAAGACATCTCAAACCTTCATGGTGTAAACATCCTAGTCAAAGTTTAGAAACAAGTTCATGTGAGGATGAATGGGAATCCTTCTCAGATCCTTTCACAGTTGACATGGATGTTGATGTCATCCACACTTATAGTTCTCAACCCAAGGTAGCTGACGATTCACGTTAGGATTAGAGAATTTGAACCCACATTTTTTGTTAGCGCATGATTCTTCACTTGTTAGGATGAATCCCAATTTGGGTAGCTTAGAAGGATACTTGATGGACTTTAACTCTTCAGTCACCAGAGATGATATGATTCACATTTACAACCTCAAACCAGCCATTGACTTACCTCTTGTTCATCCTAACCTCATTGATTGGTCCCAACTCTATCAAGAACCTGAGCTCTTAATGTTTCAAAATGATTATGAGATAGCTTGTTACTTGAATTCCATTGAACTCACAGTCTCTTCCACCAGTGAACTAGCTACCAGCATGACAGAGCCAGACATCAAGTACCTTAGTCACAAAAAAAAATAAAAAAAATAATCAAAAGAATAGGAGTTTTGATGGCGAAAACCACTGTCTTGTGGTGTTGGAACCAAAAAAATAAGAAATGATGTATCCAAGGGTGAAAACCTCTCCAAGCCGCCTAAGGATGAGGTACTTGATCATCTCCCTAACTAATTTCAAGATAGACCTTTAGTGCTTATTGAAACAACACAAGAAGTCAATTTGGGTGTAGATGAGGCTCCACACATAGTACACTTGGCTGAGTCCTTTTCACCACAAGAAAAAGAAGCCTACACTAAGTTCTTACAGAGAAAGAAGATCAACTTTGCATGGACTTATTCAGATATACCAGGGTTGGACACTATTCTTATCATGCATCACTTGTCCATAGCTCCGGGTGTCAAACCAATTAAACATAAATTGAGAAATATGCATCCTCACATAGCTCTCCTAGTCAAAGAAGAATTAGAGAAACTCCTTGGTGGAGGATTCATAAGAGCTATTGCCTATGCTGAATGGATATCAAAGATTGTACCAATTTCCAAACATGACAAATCCATTCAAATTTGCACAGATATTAGAGATGTCAATAGAGCATGCCCAAAGGATGACTTTCCACTTCCCAATATAGACATGATAGTGGATATGACTGTGGGTTATGATATGTATTCCTTGATGAATGGTTTTTCTGGATACAATTAGATTAAGAGAGCTCCTAATGATCAAGAAAAGACTGCATTCACTTGTCCATGGGGTACCTATTTTTGGAACGTTATGCCTTTTGGATTAAAAAATGCTGGAGCACCCTATCAACGAGCTATGACAACTATTTTTCATGACATGATGCATAAAAACATGGAAGATTATGTGGATGACACCTTGGCCAAGTCTAAGAAAAGAGACACACACTTAGATGATTTATAAGTCATTATGGATTGCATGGAACAATTTCAACTAAGGTTAAATCCTAAAAAGTGTGCATTTGGAGTCACCTCTAGAAAACTACTAGGATTCATCATTTTAGCAAGAGGAATAGAGGTAGACCCTGAAAATGTCCAAGCAATAATAAATATTCCACCTCCTAGAAACATTATTCAAATGAGGAGTCTTTAAGGACATCTTCAATCTATAAGGAGATTCATTTCATAGTTGGAAGATAGAGCTTAACCTTACAATAAGAACTTACACAAAGGAGTCAAATGTGTTTGGAATGAGGATTGTTAAAAGAGCATAGATCAAATAAAGAAATACTTGGAAAATCCTCCCATTTTAATGCCTCCTATCCCAGGGAAACCACTTATTCTATACATTTCAGTGACAAAATCTTCCTTGGGGGCATTACTAGCTCAACTTGATGAACATGGGAAACAAAGAGAAATATACTACTTTAGCCGCACTCTTATTTCATATGAGGTTAACTAAACCGACATTGAGAAATCTTGCATTGACATTGTGTTTTCTTCCCAAAAGTTATGACATTACATTCTTACGCACACTATACACCTCATAGAAAAAATAGATCCATTCAAGTATTTACTAGGTAAGGCTGCCCTCATAGGTAGACTTGCTAAATGGATGATGATCCTTTCAGAGTTTGACATAGAGTACATTAGGTGTAAAAAAATCAAAGGACAAGCCATAGTAGATCAATTGGCTGATTTCCCAATACAAGAAAATGCACCTATTCAAGTTGACTTCCCAGATGAACACCTCATGTATATGACTGAAAGAACATGGAAGATGTTATTTGATGGATCCTTTATGAAAAATGGTTCAAGAGTTGGTGTTTTGTTTGTTTCTCCTCATGGGTACATGATTCCTAATTCTTACAAGTTATTGTTCCTATGTACAAACAACATTGTTGAGTATGAAGCTTTAACAAATGGACTTAGGATGGCCATAGAATGGAGAATCACAGAGTTACACATCTATGGGGATTCATAGTTGATATTAAACCAAATCAATGATGAATATCAAACAAAAAATGAGAAACTGGTACCTTACAAGAAAATGGTTGAATCCTTGAAATGATACTTCACATTTGTCACGTTTGAGCAAATCCCTAGAGTAGAAAAAAAAAGCAACTGATGCTATGACTACACTTGCTTCACTCCTTCAGTTAGGCCAACATGAATCCAAATTTGAATTTCTGGTGGAAGAGCTACATTACCCTATCTATGACTCCCAAGGAAGTCATGTCATTTGTACCCATGTTAGTCATGAGTCATCCCGTTATGGTGCCATTTACTCATACCTTTGTAATGGCATTATACCTGAAACCTTTAACCGATCTGAACAAAGAAACCTCACCCAAAATTCCTCTTGCCATTCCCTTATCTCTAGTGATTTGTATAGGAGGGGTTTAGATGGAACACTTCTTAGATGCTTAGAAACGGAAGAATTTGGTGAAGTGTTAGTTGACCTCCATGAGGGCATCTATGGGGAATATTCCAATGGTCTTTCCATGGCCCGAACACTGGTTAGGGCGGGGTACTATTGGCCTACAATGCAGATTGATGTGGTAGCTTTTGTAAATTCATGTGAAAAGTGTCAAAAATATGGTAACTTGATACATGCTATAGGCAGGGAGCTCATTCCTTCTATATTTCATTATCCATTTCAGCATTGGGCCTTTGATCTTGTTGGGAAGATTCATCCCAAATCATCAGGTGGACACAATTTTATTATCTTTGCTACTCATTACTTCACTAAATGGGTAGAATTTATCCCACTTTTAGTTTCCTCGAGAATGATAGTCTCTCTATTCATTATGAAACATATCATCTGTTGATATAGAGTGGCTTCCGAGATTATCACTGACAATGGAGGCCAGTTCAAAAATAAAGACCTTAAAGAAATCTGAAAGAAATTCAAGATTCAAAAACATTGGTCCTCCATTTACTTCTCACAAGGATTTGGTCAAGTAGAGGTATCAAACAAAATAATTCTTAAAATCCTACATAGAACAGTTTGTAAGAATGGTAGAGATTGGCACTTACAGATAAATCTGGATTTGTGGGTCTATAGAATGAGTATTCATACGCCTACTGGGGCTACTCTTTTTTCCCTTACATATGGTGCTGAAGAAGTGTTACCTTTAGAGGTTGAGATTCCTTCACTTAGATTTTCCCTCAAAGGTCTAGTTACAAATGAAGACTACCGCACCATGAAACTTCAAGAGTTAGAACTTCTAGATGAGAAATGGCAAGCGTCATTTGACCATATGAGGGTTTATCAAAAGTGCATGTCCAAAGCCTTCAACAAAAAGGTTCATCCTAGATAATTCCAAGTGGGAGATCTTGTCCTACGTGAAAATCGTAAGAATCAACAGCATAGAGATCAAAATGGCAAATTTGAACATAATTGGCTTAGACCTTACTTCATTACAGCAGCTTTTGGGACAAGTGCTTATTTTCTATCTATAGCAGAGGGAGAGTAGCTCCCTAATCCTATCAATGTGTTTCACCTGAATAATTTCTATCCATGATGCCCATTCTATCTGGGGGCACCCTTTGTGCATACTTATTGATCCTAAAAAAATCCCCAAAAAATGATATATTGTCAAAAAATCAAAAAATATAAAAATGTCTTGAAAAAATGGTCATCTTAGTGAAAACCTAGCAATAGGAGCTTTGACATATCTCCAAATAAATTATATATTCCAAAAATACCCAAGGAAAATATCAAAAAAAAAAGTGCCTTAGTGAAAACCTTGAAACAGGCGCCTTGGCTGGAAACGGGCGCTACTTGTGGCCTTTGCACCCTTGTTTCTTAGTGTGTGTACTCAAAACTTAGCCTTTCTCCATCATGCCTTGTCTGTGTTGCCTTGATTTGGAATTGGTAAAAAAAAGTACCTTGATGAAAACCTGGAAACAGTCGCCTTGGCTGGAAATGGGTGCTACTTTAGACCTTTGCACCCTTGTTTCTTAGCGTGTGTCCTCGATACTTATCCTTTCTCCATCATGCCTTTTCCGTGTTGCCTTGGTTTGGAATGGATCTTTGTCTTTTTCTAGGGGGCATAACTGTGTTATATTTTGTCTCTTGGATGCATTAGGCTTTAGGACATCTCACAAATGGTGTTTTTTAACACCACCCCAACTGTGTTTTTCAACACAACCCCTGACATTGAGTGTTTTTCAACACTTATTGGTTTGGTCTTACCTAGTTTTGTCATGTGATCTTACATACTTGCAAGCATTCAATGCTTATCCTTGGAACGCAGTATCAGTTAACACACTTAAATTTTTAAACACAACACTTAATGCTTGAGCTATGTCATGATGTTTTCTTTTTGTGCTGACTGTTGTTGATTTTCATTGAGTGTCCTTGTCTAATAAGTCTCTCCGATATGCATAGCTAGAGGACTTGGGGCATGGTTCATGTTTTTATCTTCTTTGTGCTTGTGGGTGTGGTCTTGAAACTCTAGAGTGTCTCTTGTTGTCCCCTTGAAACACTTAGGAGATTTGAGGCATCATCCTTGACTGTTTTTGCACAACCATTCTTATGGTCATCCCGACATCTATGCCTTGATGCGAGTGTGATTTTTCTATATTAACTTGGTAAGCTAACATCAAAGTCATCTTGACCTTTATGTCTTTGATGCTTATGTTCAAATCTTTCCACATTCCAATCTGATATAAATCACATTCATATCTTCATAGTTGTGCTTGTGACTAGTGATGATTGTGTGATTTTACGATGTCTGTTAATAATGGCCCAATGATGAAAATAAGTTCCTTAACATTCTCTAATGAATGATGAACACAAAATCTTGTGGTACAGGTGCTCTATTGCAAGTACACCTTTGCATTTTCATGTAGCTTGCATTGTTAGACCTCATGTTAGTTTGCACTTTTAGGCTACATTATGCGTTTGAGAGGGCTTTCCTTCATCTTTCTTTTGGACTTTTAATCAACTGTGGTCATGTTTTGATCTTCATTTCCTTATCTTCTTTCATTATCTCAATCAAAATTTTCTATCTTAAACAGTTGATTGACTTTGGGGCATTCTCTTTCTTAAGGAAAATTATCTTTCTTCTCTCCCTTTCTTTCCACCTCTTCCAAACTTCTATCTTCCATTCACTTTCACCCCACTTCTTTTCTTGTAATTCAACCTTCGGGCATAATATTTCATGCTTGATGATCTACCTTGGTTCTGTGATCCTTATATCTTTCATATTACATCAAGAACCTTATCTTTAGTTTTCTTTGATCAAATTTATCAATTTTTTGTTTCTCCTCTATCTCATAAATCAATTTCAATCACGAGGGGGCAGTACCTAGTAAACTTCAATCATTGATTCAGCTTTATCAATCCTATCAATTTCTCCGCTTGGGGAAACTTTTCTTGAGAGTCTTATCTTGGACATGTCAATTACCTATTTACAAGGGTGTTGACCTTGTCCTTTCAAACAACTTATCTTTTTCCTTATGTGTTCTCATTCGTCGATCACACATCTAGGTTGTTTTGCGATCCCAAATCGATCTCACACTTCAACTACATTCTTTGACTACATGTGTTCCCATAAAGATTACACATTAGTCAAAGAGGGGCAAATGTATGCACTGTAAAATGGTCACCTAGACTACGGCCCCCCATTCTTCAATTTATCAAACAACGGAATCATTTTATCAATTTCCTAAATCAATGCCTTGCAATATTTTCCATTCAAATCAATTTCCTTGATCAAATCATAATTAACTCAATTATTTCAATATTTCCTAAAGTTTGATCATTTTATCCATAATCTTATTTAATTAAAAGAAAACATCGCTTTTAATTAAATAAAATAATCTTATTTAATTAAAAGAAAATATCCCTTTTTATTAAATAAAATAATCTTATTTAATTAAAATAAAATATTACTTTTTATTAAATAAAATAATCTTATTTAATTAAAAGAAAACATTCATTTTAATTAAATAAAATAATCTTATTTAATTAAAATAAAAACCTCCCTTTTAATTAAATAAAATATAAAATACACTTTGAATGCACATATTTATAGGTGGTGGGCTTCGTCCTCTTACTTGCCTTTTTAGGGATTTATCTCACATTTCTCTTGAGGATGCATTCCTCTGCACACTTTCATTTATAAGGAGCCCTCTCCTTCTCATTTTGGGATGACAATTTTATGTTATTGTTATGCTGCAAGTTTGGAGAGAAATTTTGGAGGAGAGTTTGAGCACTTGAGCTTGAACATTGCAACTTCTCTTTTCTTGTCTTCTTCTCTCATGCATCCATGGAAATCCATTTAGATTACTCTTGCACTTGCATGTTATATTAGATTCATGTTTCATTTCATAGAATAATCTTGCATGTGTATTTCCTTTCATAGAATAGTTTGCTTTCATGCATTGTTATCATATAGAATAGCTTCCATTTTTATTTGCATGCATATTTGATGATCATGGAGACTAACACTCTTGCTTTTCCTCTTTAAATATCTCATGTTATGGTGTACTTGAATGGGCACAAACTAGGTCTAAAATGAGGGCCTTCATTATAAACCCTTGCACTCCATGAATAGAGAGCTATGAGTCGCCATTTGAGACCTCATTCTTGAGAAATATTGGATATAATGACTCATAGAAGTGTGTCAACATTTTGGAACACACCTATATGCAGGATGTCCCATCTGGTTGCAGTGGTAACATTTCATGTTGGAAAAGTAGTTACCTCTACCTTGACTACTGCCTCTTCCTCTATTGTTAGAGTTCCTTCCTCTATTTGAATTACTCCTATTGGAGCTTCCCTCTTGCTGTTTAGTAAGCTTGGTCTCTCCTTGAATTTTTGGTTTATAACTTCTTCCACCATATCCACCTCTCTGTCCTCTATTGTCCCTTCCTCTACCTCATCCTTTGGTAGTGTTGCAATCTTGTTTCTTTCTTAGCTTCTCTTCAACCTTGATATAAATTTGGTGGCACTTCTTAATGGTGTCTGGAGTCAAGAGACTCATCTCATCTTGTATTGTCCACTTGAGACCATTAAGGTATCTGAATACCTTCACTTTCTCATATTATTCAACTCTAGACCTCATGCAAAGCCTCTAAAATTACTCAATATAGGAGTTTACATCTAGTTCCTTCTGTCTTAAAATTTGTCTTCTTTTATGTAGTTTGATTTCATAATCCTTGAGGATAAAAGAATATCTCATTTTTGCAACCATAGATCTCCATGAGGCAATGGGCTTCTTTCCTTCCTTTTCTCTCTCATATTGGATGAATTTCCACCAAGTGAGTGCAGACCCTCTTAGTTTGGCTTGAGAAACTTTCACCTTTTGAGCTTCAGTGATGCCATCACACTCAAAGTGATTTTCTTGTCCTTCTATCCACTCTAGGACTACCTCTGGTTCCATCTTTCCAGTAAAGATAGGAACTCCTTCTAGTGCTTTACCACTCATAGAATTTAAATCTTTCAAGAATGGTTCCTCATTAAGGAAAGGGTCACCTTCAGGTACTTCATCATCTATTGAAATCTCCTTTCCTTTCCCTTCAACCTTATCCTTTACTTCTTCTGCCTTCACATCAACTTCATCTACCTTTTGCTATAATTGAGCCAATCTCTCTCTGAGCATTCTATTCTCCACTTCTTTCTCGTCTACCTTCTTAGCCAATTCTACATTGGTCACCATTGTAGACTCTCCTACTGACTCTTCTGGTTGAAACATTAACTACAAGCCTAATCAAACAAGCTCTGATACCAATCTGATTGAAGTGATTGAAGGTGTGCTCGCACAAACTCCACTAAGGACTCCACTTGTCCTAGTCTTCTTAGGATCCTAAACTCAACTATAGGATCTCCCAAGCCTTTTCTCCAATGGCATAAGAATTCAATAACTCAACATAATGAGTTATGCTTCTTGTGCTTCACCTTGAATGACAACTATTAGTAAGGGTACTCCCAAACTTCACTCTTCACAAGTGCTACATGAATGCAATTTCCTCACCATGACTTCACCAATGCTACAAGGGTTGTGTCAACCATAACAACCTTACTTTGACATCCTTCCAAATCCATTGGAGTCTGTCTCCAAACTCCAATCAGTCGAGTTAAAGACTAACTCTTCATTTGGTCCTATTAGGCCTAATTAGCCCTATCCAGAGGGTTTTTATGGATTCTTTCCAAAAAATTAAAAATAGCCCAAAAAAAAACCTATGATCCTGGTACCCTTTTTGAAGACCTAAAATATTTTCAAGTTCTTTGGTAACCAAGTCATTGGTACACCTGTGTCCTAAAATGTAGGTCAAATAGGGCTATTTTGGCTCTTCATAAGCAGTCTACTGATATCTACTTAGCAATCCATCTAAATGGATTGGAAAAGACCTTATCTCACAACTACGGATCTATAGGACCCTAAAGCTTCAAAAACCACACTTGGTTTATATCTCTCAAAGACATCCTTTCTTATGCATTCAAACTTATCTTTGTCGTGCACCTAACCGGACAGTCATTGCTCGCCTAGGGCATGGATTTAAAATTATCTAAATGGTTCTTCAGGCCTCCTACTTAAGTATGTACACTATATAGAAGCTCCCCTACCATATTCATCCACTCTTTGAATATTTCCACTATTTGATTCTATGGGGAGCCATAAAACTAAAAATAACCTATATTGTACCAACAACTACACTAATTCCTAAATAGTTTACTAAGTCTAACTAATCAACTCAAAAAAACTTGATCACTAAATGAAAAAGTCTTAAAACTATTCCTACTACATGGATCCAACACTATATCAAGAATTTCAATCCATTAAAACACTTCTACCATCCAAGCAAGTCGACTATTACATAAAACTAGATTACTATCCTCTATTCACTTTCAAAAACTTACAATGCATTCTCCATTCCCTCGGGAAATGAGGCACAAGGTGTCTAAAGATGACTCCTCCATGTTTTTAGGCCAATATAATTCATTTCTCCTCCCTACCTTGAAGGGAATCAAAATTTGTCAATGTTGCATGCAACATTTGCCAAATTGCAAATGTTGTCATAACAACATTTTAACATCTTTTGCATTAATGGTGCAAACTAAGTTTTATGACCTCTATCACATATCATTCGATGAATAAATACCTTTGAGGAATTTTTAGGAACTTTTCACACCTTTCCTAAGTCTAGAACATTTTTAGACCATATTTCTCACTTTCGGCCTAAACTAAGGACTAACTACTAGAAATCAAACTAACCTAAACTAGATTGGATTTAGTACTAACTACTAATCCACCTAGTCACACACATTGCAAGACCTTAAAAGGTCAAAATGTAAATTCACTGACTTGGCTAGAGTCAGTTACAAGCCAAAATTGGATTAAGCATTCGGAGTTTGCCTAGGTGCTCCTGCACCATTACGGACAAGAACTAAAGATAAAATAATAATTTCTCTGGTAAAATGGAATACAATGTGCATGTCAAAGAAGGTTGATGGTCTTCATATTAGGAAAATAAGATACTTTAATAGAGCCCTTATAGCTAAAATGGGATGGTTTCCTCTAGAAGGCAACAAATATTTTGTGAACCTTATCGGGCCAAATACCTCCAAAACAGGCATGTAGTTTCCTTTCTCTATGACCCTATCCCCATCTCGAGTTTTACTATATGGAATTGTATTATTAATTCTAATCAAATCTTAAGGAAAGGCAGTAGGAAAATTTTTGGTAATGGTAATATTACCTTCTTCTGGGAGGACATATGACACCTCAATAAACCCCTTGGGGACTATAATAACATCAACCCAATAAAAAAATGACTTGCTAGGAATTATGGAAATAGGGTTAACAACTACATTGAATGCCAACATGCTAAGGCTATATGGAAAGACTTCCATAAACCAATTACACAAATGTGTTTATATTCCTACGCTTCTTAGAAAATGTTTAGAAGGGGACTTTGACTCAGGGCCCCTCCTTCCTGATTGTTCCCTTTTTTCTAGGTGATGGGTGATAAATTAACTTGGAAGCATACTTCATTTGGCCACTTCTCTATCAAATCTGCCTACAAATATTTGAGTACTAATGAAGATAGTTATAAGAATTAGAATCACATTTGGATTCATAACCTTATCCCTATGGTTAATTTATTTTGGTGGATCACGATTTATGGAAAAGATTTAAAAATTGACAACCCAAGTAAAAGAGGTTTTTCCTTGATGAATAGGTATGTGAGGGAAATTTGGTAAAATGCATTTTCTCTAACTAATGGTTCTATTATTTGACCTTTGGAGCTTCTTCCATTTCAACCATGATATTATAATAAATCTTTGGGCTCAAGTCCCTCCTTTTCTTATTTGAAATTGTTGGAAAGATAAGAATAATAGAATTTTTATAGATTAGTCTAGAAGCAAAAATGTCTTGTTTTAGATAACCAAACAACAAATAAAGGATAACATTAATGTTTCTATCTTTGGGAAAGGAAAATTTTCCTCCACTCTATAGGATTTAAGAGTTAAAAGGATGTGAGGAATTCAGCAAGACCTTCTTGATATCAATTGGGAAAGTATTATGAAAAAGGAAACTTACTAGATGAAATACCCACTATGTGTGTTGGGTCAAATGAAATGTTGATGGGTGTGCTAAAGGAAACCCTGGGCACTTTGTTGCATGTGGAGTTATCTAGAATTGGAAAGGCATCCTTATTGAAGGTTTCTACAAAAAATTGGGAATTGGTTCTAACAATATAGCAGAAGCTATTACTGCTTGGCATGGCATAAAATGCCTAAAAGAGTTGAACTATGACAACATTACTGGATCATGGGGGATTCTAAGTTAATTTTTGATTACTTATAAGGGAATACTAATTGCCCTTGGGAATTGTTGAACATTCTATACAACTACAAGATAAATCTAGCCACCTTCAGGGATTTTGAGATTTGTCACATCTTGAGAGAAGGGAACTATGTTTCTGATATCATGGCTAATTTAGGCATTAAATATTAGGATTGGTGCTACATTACATTTCAATAGTGCCCTATGAAACTTAAAGATGTGCTTGCTAATGAAAGGAGAGAAGTTTGGACTAATTATTCCCATGATGAGATCAACATACAAATTTAACTTGTGGGTGTTGTTGATTTTGGGATGGATCTCAAAACTAAGTATCTTGGACTTTGATCACCTAAAAGGTAAATAGATCAATGTTAGTGTTTAAATGAAGAATTAATATATGTGGAATAATGAGGATCACAGGAAAAAGGATTATAAGTGATATAAAAACTATAAGTAGGGGCCTCTCCTTGAATATCTTTATTAGGGAAGGCTTGACTATAATATTTTATTTTCACAATAACTATTAGCTTCTACAAAGATAATTGTCTATAAAAAGGGATGATAAGTGTTCAAATTTCTATAGGAAAAAATTAATTATTAACGATTCCCCTAAGCTTATGAGTAAGTTTAAATCCCTTTATCCCACATGTTTATTTTGCACTCATCTGAATGCTAGTGCTTGCCCATCACCAACTTGGCTCTTCATTCTAAATATCTCTTATGACCAAAATAATAATTACAATGTTTATGATCATGTGGAGTATTTTTTATTCAATTACTTTGGTAAAGGTTGTCGTAAAGGAAAATGTCTTATCAATATCCTAGACTATCATTAAGACATCCTTCATAAATGTAAAATTTGTCATCCCATTATTATGGTTTATGGTCTCGAGTACCTTTGCTTTCTCCAAAAGATTAAGTGCTTTATATTTTATAAATTGCACTATCACTCTAGTAAGAAGAAGAAAAAGGGTTTTCAAAATTTTATTGAGTGTGGACAGAGTAGGCCACTTATGTCCAATGTTCAGCAGTTGAATCTCTCAGAGGTTAAAAATATGGGGGGTCCTCTGAAGTGTTTGAAATCAAGGGATTGTAGGGAAATTTTATAGAATAGTGATTTGTGGGATATTTCTAGCAGAGCTGAACTCACACCCTATTTCCATGCTATGAAGGGACTATGTACATGAAATGTTTTAATTCTTAGAAGAAAATAAGTGTTACCAGTGGGAGCATTAAATTCCATGTGACCCCTGAGCTAATAGCTGAACTGATGAGATTAAAATGTGAAGGTGATAGAGTTGACAGAAAAAGGAATGGTTATTATAAGCTCTATATCAAGGAGTTCTATTAGAAATGGGAGAAATTGGTGGTCAGGGCCAATCGAAATTGGTATGAAAGGTTCTCTCTTTCTTCTCTATATGAACTTGTTTGTTTCTTTGTCATGAAATATTTTACACTAGAAGGAAAGTATCTTTCCATGGGTATCACTTCTCAATCTTAAATCACCTGAGGAATGACCATAAGATTAATGTCCCCTTCTTCTTTTATTCCTCCTTGGCCAACAGTATAGCCAAGGGTACCTCCCCTCCAATCCACTAGCACCTAATTTGTGCCCTCTAAAAACATGATGAATTTGATAAATCCTCATTTAAAAGACACCTTCTCTCATACTCTTATTAGGATCAAAGCTACATTGTGAAACCAGCCAAGAGCTATGTAAAAATTGAGCTTTTGGAAACTAACTCTGTACCTGATTAGTCCAATCCTACTGGGAAAAATTCTAATCCTTATGGAAAAAGGCTAAAATCTCTAAGCGCCCACATGAGGATATCCCCCTTGAAGAGGCCTTACTTGATACAACTACCCAGAAAAGAAAAGAAAGTGCAATTAAAAATACTTCTTCTTCAAAGGTCAAAATCCCAGAAAAAAGGAAAAATGGATAAGCTCTATTATTCATATTGACAACGAAGAGGAGAAGGATGAGAATACTAAACAAGCAGATGAACCTAAGCATGATGATAGTTCAGGAGAGATGAGGCATTTCTATCTCTGCAACAAAGACGATAAGGGTAAACATATTCAGGAAGTGGTCCCTAATATGGACTTTGAGTATGAACCAAAAGAAGGGGAGGAGTCTACTGAGAATTTGAAAGATGAAGATTATGTTGTTGAGGTTGAAGAGCTCGACAAAGAGGAAAAATAAAATTACATGGAGATAATGGTGAGCCTGAATGACTTGGAGGATATGATGAACACGACGTGTAGTTCCCATACCCATAACTTGGAGGATATGATGAACATGGCGTGTAGTTCCCATACCCATACTAGTATTGACAATTTGGAGAACATTTTATTCCCCTATTTTAGAAGAGAAAGGTTCTCTCTCTTTCTCTCTCTCTCTCTCTCTCTCTCTCTCTCTCTCTCTCTCTCTCTCTCTCTCTCTCTCTTTTTNGTTCTCTCTCTCTCTCTCTCTCTCTCTCTCTCTCTCTCTCTCTCTCTCTCTCTCTCTCTCTCTCTCTCTCATTTTGAAAAAGGCTTTGTTTAGAGTTTTCTCTAGGAAGAACAGACTAAAGAAAGGGGTGAAGAATAGGAAAGAAAGCTAGATAAACACTACATATATAATACAGTAAAACCAATTAAAATGGAGCCTAGTAGAGGGTGCATACATACTGAGGTAGAGTGTATACATAACTAGATAAGTAGGAACAATATGGAGAAGGATACCTATATTGAAATATGTCACCTAAATCAAAGAGGGAATGCACGAAATACTAGGTGCATATGAATGATAAGATATACATATACATCACTTAATAAGAAAGAAAAAATGTGTATAGTAAGATTTTGAATGAAAATGAGCGAAAGCAATGCAAACTAAAGAGCTTGATTCCAAGCCTAGAAGACGTATTATTGTGCTATAGAATGCTTAAAAGTGATGAAAGGGAATCAATATTCTCATCAACACAAACCTTGATCCCTATGGGAGGTGGTCAATATAATTGATGTTATTAATAGGTGATGTAGTTTATTATTCTATAATAGGACATTCTTTGCATCTGATTCCAACTCTTAGAAATAGATTAATACATGTAAGGTCTATATATTTTGATGAAGATGATAGATAGATATAAGATTTGATCTTGTGAAATTGAGGAAGATAGGTTTACCTAATTGTAAGAGATAATGAAAATCCTATAAGTCACATCTTGTGATTTATGTACATGATATGGACAAAGATTGAGAAGAGATGGAGGGTGGACCTTTTTTATTTTATTTTATTTTATTTTACTTTATTTTATTTATTTTTATTTTATTTTATTTTAGTTTATGGAGAGTGGGGATTTAAAAAGGCACCTTTTGCAGCCTTGTACAAGGTTAGCATATGTTACTTTAAAAAATTGATAGAAGAATATAAAATAATTAGTTGATTGATTAAACCTTAATTTATTTTTTGAACTAATGAGAAAATGTATTTTAATTGAATTAAATATGGGCAAATATTGAGAGAATAATTGGTTTTATTAAATATATTTGATATATTCAATTAAAATTAAGGAAATTTTAAAGAAAGGGTTGAATTAGTTAACTAATTAAATAAATAAACAATAGATATTTAATTAATGTTATAAGTAACATTAGAAGGATGATACATAAATAAATAATATAAATATATTCTATTTTATTTATGGTAGAAGTAGATATGAGGAATAGATGTAGTGTGACATTTTTTATTAATTAAGCAAGGAAAATGGTCATAATCCCTCACATAATATATCAATTAAACAACACAACATAGCATCCAATAAAAATTAACAATTGGCCGCATAAAACTAGAAGCATAAAAATTAGCCTTATACAACTAGAGGGCCTTAAATAGGAGATAAGCCCAAAAGATATATTATGATTTATTTTTTTTCTTGGTTAAAAGGTGAGGGACCATTATTATAAAACATGCATCATTTTTATTGAAGCTAAAAAAGAGTATCAGTTAAAACTATATGACATTAAAGGTTGAAATTGATCACAAGTCTTGAACTAAATCTATCAACTAGAATAAACCATATTGATCTACAGAAAAATGTCTTCCATATATTATACATTTTAGAAGAATCAAAGACAAAATGCAAAAACTTTCCTAGAAAGTTTAACAGATAATCAGTGAAACTCTAAACAAAAATTAGCAGATATTGAATAAAATTCTCAAAAAATCTGAGAATTATGTAAAACTTCCCCCCTTAAGGGGCAGGAGCGACCTTCATCATGACCATAAACTTTGATGCAGTTTTACCTTTAAAATCTTCACCATTTTGCATTTGTTGACAATCTAGGAGGCGTGGTCTCGGGAGAGGGCGATGCACTATGAGTCTATGAATCGCATAGAAGACCTCTTTAGCAGAGGCTACAAACTAATAAGGTAACACATTCTAGAGAATTTCCAATTCTGTATCAAAAAGATAACAGTTTCTAGATACAAAACTATTTTTCATCGCATCATATTTAACTTTGCCATCACTAGTTTCTTTTTTAAATGCTTTGTAGCAAACAAACCCCCAACCAAGGCATCATAATTAAAGACATCGTATCTACGAATTGATTCTGCAATCTAAAAACCCTTAAGGAATTCCTCTCTAACATAATGTGCAATCAAATTTTCCAACAAAGCTTGATCTTGTAGCAAGTCAAAAGCATTTCATATGAAAACCATGAGTACCTAAGATGTGAAAATAACCCTTGGAGATATAGTTGATATATATAATACCCTGTACATGATACTTGATACTATTTATATCAATCATTGGTCTATAGAACCCCATTCAAAGATGACGATGAGTTCACACAAGGCCTATTTATGTGTGAATAAATTATTCCTTCTTTCTTCTATGTTGGATTTAGTTTTGGCAAATATACCACTATACAAATATGAAAGGTTTCTTTAATCAATTAGGTATACTATGAAGACCTTCAAACAAAACAAAATGTGTAAAATTTGATATTATTTTTATATTGTATATATGTGCATTAAAGGTGTTGACATTTTAGTATATCTTACATATCATTTTGAAATAATTTGTGCCTTCTAGTGCAATGGTGGGATTTTGTGGCCAATGAGGAAAGTGTTTGATGGAAAATTATGATGATGATGCATATTTTTAATGTACCTTATTGTTCATCCTCTTGTGGACATGTTTCGAGATCTCTTTAAACACTCAATCCAAGAAATGCAAATATTTAATACAATGAATGACAATGTTCATTTATTATAATATGTTTGAAGATGAATAAATATTAAGGTTTTGGTTTTGAAATAATTATAATTATAATTTTAAATTATAACCATTGATTACATTTTATTTCATTTTTAATTGTCAAATCTAATTTATATTAAAAAGGAATTAAGTGCCATTGAAGAAAACTAGTTAATTAACTTTGGCAAGATGAATTTAAACTTAAAGAGGATTACAAATGATGATGTCTTTATGGATCTGAATTATTTTGATATCTTAATGATGACCAACCTTGATAGTGATTTTATTGAATAACATAGGAGAGAGTTTGACACGAGCTTCATCATTATGTCCCTTTTTTCTATTTGTATATTTCTTTGTACAACACGAGCCATTGGCTATGCATAATTTTTAAATCTTCATACATAGTTTGTGGGTTTAATCATTATAAATATGAATTAATTAATTTCTTTGAAACTATTAACATCTATTCATTGTTCTATGGGCCAGCACCCTCTTGCTGCTTTTATCTATCAAAAACATCTATTCATTGTTATTATTGTATTTATGGTAGGCAATGTATCCTACAAATTACTTTTCTCCAATATGATTGGTTGAATTGGTTTGGTGTTATAGGACCCTTTTTTGAAACAGTATCATTTAATTGATTTTAGAAATATTCTTTTAATTTACAATATAGTATTTTCAATACTATTTTTTATATTTTATTACTATAAACATATTTTCATTACAAATTCAATTTCAATATATTTGAACAATATTATAATATATAACTATTATATATTTTAAAATATTTACTATATTATATTTTCAATATATATATATATATATATTACAATTTCTAATATATAATATATATTATTTTATAATATATATAATATAAAATACTATATGATCATATATACAATATTATATAATTTTAGCATTTATTTATTATTTAAATTCCATTTTATATTTAAAATTTATAACTATATTTCATATTTATACAATTATAACTATAGAAATGAAACTATAATATATACAACATAACTTATTATATATTATTCCTATAATTCATTGGACAAACTCTCAATTTTATTTTTTGGTGTATTTCTATACTATTAAAATTCCTTTACATTAAAAAAAGATATAATCATATCAATCATTTCTTTTTTGGAAATTCCACGCCTCTTTTTTTTTTAAAATATTAAACCTCTTGTTTGACAAAATATTTCTTTGAAATATTTGTATTTTTGTAGTTTAGAAATAATCACTTCACTAGTAGAAAATGAATAAGTTATTTTTCTAGGATCATAAATATCGCCTTCTTTAATCATGCGACAATCTTTTTTTTGTTGGATTTAAAAAATGCACTCTGCAAAACTCACGCGCAAAACAACAAGTGAATTTTGGAACCATTAGAGACCATGGAATTACAGAGCTGAATCGGCACATGTGAATCAAGGAGAAATAGAAAGACTAATAATGGGCGTAGAGGAGGTAATATATATGATGGGTTACTTAGACAAAAGGAAATGGTTCAGTTATTTCCAAGATTCCACTTCCTAAAATTTAACTGGGCTGTCAATGGGTCCTTGGTTTACTGGTGAAGTTGATTGGCTCACATCGAGCCTACCAGGGATCAAGTCTTGCTAAGTGCAAGGCTCCAACACCATAAGGGATGAGGTTGGGATCGTGCCCCAAGCAAATTAGCTTGCAAGCTTCGTGCCTCGCTAGGCTGCCTTACAAGTCTGAAACCTCCATAAAAAAAAAAAAAAACCAAACTGGGCTCCCTTCAAATGTCTGTCAAAGTTGAACAAGCACAAACAACAAGTTTTTGGTATATGCGAAGAAGAGCCACAAAGGGAGAAGAAGAGTAAAGGGAGCCCATAAAATCACACCCCTTTCTTCCAACGGTTCTTCCAAGAGGCTTCAGTAAAGATTACAGGAATATCCCAAGTTAGGCACCGCAACATAGGGGTTTCAACAAGAGCACAAATCAAAGAGGGTCTCACCTATAGAGTAATGGATGGCAAGGATCAAGATTTTGGCCTCATGAAAAGATCTACCAAAATGCTCAAAATAAGTACACCAACGAAGATATCAAAATCATTCACATAAAATTGAGGAGAATAAACCCTCCTCACAAGATTGGGGAAAAAATAAAAAGAAAAATTAAAAACGTACTTGTAATACAAACCCTCGTTGGCAAATAAAATCTACTCATATTCCTGCTAGGGTCCAGAATGAAGGTCAGGTGAAAATTAAACATCCTTTGTGTGGGGCTTCCCTCAATCCAATGTCTACTACATCAAACATGCCAGCATCAGGAGAGGCAAAAAAGAAAAAGACAGGGTCTGGGAAAGGCACTAACAAAGGGTTAAAAATATGGAGAAGGAAACCAGAAGTTGAACACAAAAATAGTCAAGCAAGGAGGAAGCAAGAGATGCTTTGATCCAGGATGGACCCTCTATTTTTACTATTACAAATAAAAAACTCCTTTCTTAAAGTCAAGATCTGCGACAAAGATCGATCATCTCTAAGTTTAGGCAATCTCTTTTTCCATTACATACATTGCAAACCCTCATAATGGAAGAATGGAAAGGAGTAGATCAAATATTTTATCTGGACTGAACTAAGGGTATACTCTTAATATTATTTCATGCTATCCAAGATAGAGATATTGTATTAAAAAATAAGGCATGTTTCTTTCAAAGGGCGGGTCTTTGCATGAGCTCTTGGATCCCCAATTCTTCTGCTCATAAATTTGACAAAATATTTGTTTATTATTGGATGCAACTTACAGCAGAGCATTTCCATTAGAGTATATGGAATTATACTTCATTGAATATATAGAAAATCACATTGGTATTTCTCTTAAACATGACGAGTTTCTCTTTCATGATCCATCTCAACTTATGAGGTGTGCTCATTGCTAGACACTTTGAAATTTCCAAATTAACTCTATTAATGGCCAATGTATTCAAAATGTTTTAATAGATAATAAAGATAATACATGTATTTCTTGTCCTTCTCTGGAACATTGTCAAGTTTAGTGCAATGCAATCAAGAAAGAGCCAAAGTTACCTTCACTTGATAGATCTACAATACCTAATACCTACAAGTAGAAGGAAGAATAATAGTAGTCATGTAGATGTAGATGATAATAGAAGCAAAGATATTGAAATTATCCAAAACCAATCAGAGAAGAACATGACACAATAATCAATATCAAATATCAAGAGGCAATCCAATATTCTGATATATTTACAAAGGCTCCTATTCCAACCAATGATATCAATGCTCTTATGCAAAGGATATTTCATGCTAATAATTCGTTAAGCATACAAAGTATTCTTCCATTGGGGAAGACTACAATTTTTCTCTCTCTTCAAAATACTCAATAAAATATCAAAAACATTGACACACTTATGCCTCAGAGTGCCCAAACTATTTTCAAAGCTCCAGTTCACTCTCATAAGAATGTAGTATTGGAGGAAACCCATCAAAAAATGGAAGAAGATTTTCCATTTTTGTAGGCTCAGATTTCACAAATCATATTTCAGAAGAAGTATTTGCTAATGAATATAAATTGTTCTTTGAAAATGTAACATCATGTAAGATCTGAGAGCAATTAATACCTATAAATGATCATTTGGAAACACTAATGGAAGAAACAGAATCTCAGTTCAAAGAGGAAAAATTGAACATTGAAACTGTACAACACCATCTCTCATTCGAGATCATTCAGTACCTATAAATGATCAATTTAAAAATATAATGGAAGAAATAGAACCACAGTTTGAGGATAAGCAAGATTCTGACTATGACTACTCACAAACTCTCTTAATATCACAAACCATGTCCTTCACACTCTAGCAAAACCCTCGCCAAAGAAAAGAGGTGGGAAATAAAAATTGGCCAAGTTAAAAGAGGAAACAGATGAAGGAATGTAATCAACTTTGGATGGCAAGTTATCAATATCTAAAAGGCCAAGGAGAGCATGCTTCTCTCCTTGAGTGCAATGAAGCTGCCTTCGTGGAATGTTAGAGGTATTAACGCCTCTAAAAAAAGATCCCAGATTAAGTGTCAATTGGATGCATCTAGTGAAAATATAATCCTTCTACAAGAAACCAACACTTCTCAACAAATTTTTGATTTAACAGTGAATAAATGGAAAAAAAATGGAAATCATTTCATACCCAAGTAATAGATGCATTAGGGGGCCTCATTATGCTTTAGGATCCTAAACATGTGGTAATTGAAATGGATACTTCAGGTACTAA
Organism: Thuja plicata; assembly: GCA_018584345.1. Classification (NCBI taxonomy): domain Eukaryota; kingdom Viridiplantae; phylum Streptophyta; class Pinopsida; order Cupressales; family Cupressaceae; genus Thuja; species Thuja plicata. The sequence continues at coordinate 512,658 of MU224590.1, read as the reverse complement.
TTGGAAAGGACTGAAAGCCAAAAGCTTAGATCTCAATTTCATGCTTATTAATATATATGTGCCTACAATGACTAATGAGAAAATGAGGCTATGGAATACACTAATTACATATATTCAAAAGTCAGTCGAGCATAAAATAATTTTGGGTGGTGATTTTAATCCTATTATATCCACACAACAAAAGAAAGATGTGATACTCCCTCCACAAAATAAAATGAGGACATCCAACACTTCATAATGGATAATGCTCTGCATGACATTCTTCCCATAAAAGAGAAATTCACTTAGACTAATAGAAGGAGAGACTTCTTACAGATAGCTGAGAGACTTTACCAATTTTTAGTTACAGATAGTCGGGTTATAGAAAAGTTTACAATGCAATAAAAAATAATACCACTAATTTGTTAGATCATTATGCCACCTCATTGCATGTAACAAAGGGTAACAATATATTATTGCATAAACCATCATTCAAGTTTGAAAGAATGTGGTTTAGACATCCTCATTTTCTCCCTTTATTATGACAATGGTCGGTAAGTGACCCTTATAAAAAAGGAACCAAAGCATACCAATTGCCAAAGAAGTTACAACAAATCAAGGCCCAAATAAAAAATTCGAATAGAAATTCTATCAAAGGATCATAAGTATATTATTCAATGGTGGATGGACACAAATACTTATAATAAACATAAAAAACTCCAAGAAACATGTTGAAGTTAAGTAAAACAAAATAAATATATTGGAGGCAAAAGTCATGTGAACTCTGATTAAAATATGGGGATTGAAAAGCGAAGTTTTTTCATGCTTCAAGCAAGCCAAAAAGAATAGTATAAAGCATCTTGATTGTTTAGGATGTTAACATAGGTGAACATTTGACAAATGCAGCACCAATTCAAGAAGAAGAGGTTCAGTTCTATAAAAAAAACCTTTTGGCATCTCCACAACTCAATAATGACTAGTACTAAAAGCAAGAGAAGGAACTCCTAGGAGGCCTGCTAAAAATTATAAACCAACTATAAAATGACACTCTAATGAGACCATTCACTCTAGAAGAATCACATAGTGTTCTCTATGGCACCAGACAAAGCCCTAGTTCCAGATGGATTCACAATCCTTTTCTTTCAAAAATGTTGGGATGTCATTGGATTTGAATTGTTACAATTATTGGAAGAATAAAGAAGAAGTGGATCAATACTGAAATATTTTAATGTGACTAACATAGCAGTATTAGCAAAGACAAAGGATCCAAAAACATTTGTAGATTCTAGGCCCATTTCTTTGTGTACTATAATTTACAAGATTATAACCAAGGTAATATATCACATACTTAAACCTCTAATTCAAAAAATAATATCTCGAGAGCGAGGTTGATTTGTAACAGGCTAGGAAATAGTAGAAGGAGCTTTATTAGCACATGAAGTTTTGCATTCTATCCATGTATCCAAACTTTTATCATTCATTGTCAAAATTAATATGATGAAATCATATGATAAGGTAAACTGTGCAGTCCTTGTAAAGGTATTAATAAAATTTGGATTCTCAAAGAAGTGGTGCAAGTGGGTACATTCATGTTTATCAAGTGCTTTTCTCAATCATTATTAATGAAACATCCTTGGGATTCTTTAATGCCACACAAGGATTGAGACAAGGTGATCCACTCTCTCGATTTTTATATATCCTCATGGTTGAAGCCCTCATAGGAGCATCAAGCACAAAAGTGAAGTATGACTATGGAAAGGAATACATATTCCGAATACAAGCATCTCAGTCAGTCATACCTTTTTTGCAGAGATGTATCAGGAGAAAGGATTAATGAACACAAATCCAATGTTTATATTTTCAATACAAGACAAATGGTAAAAAGGAATATTTTGCAAATTTTTCAATTTCAAACTCCGAGGGACTTATTTAGGTATTCCTTTTTTCACGAGGACAAATAAAGTTGTATACTAGAATAGAGTAATTGAAAGAATCAAATCAAGAATAACTACTTGGAAGGAAAGGTGGCTTTCTTTTTCAAGTTGTATACTTCTCATTAAATCAATTGTCCTAAAATCTCCTAATCCAGTAGTGATGAAAATTGAGAAGCTCATCAAGAAATTTCGATCGAAAGGAAATCTATCTACTGTTAAAAAAAATTCCACTCATTTATTTTGACAACACGACATTAGAAAAATATTTTGGTGGAGTAGGCATCCATCACCTCGTCAAACATAATAAGGCCTTTGGGTCTAAGTTGATTTGGAAAATGTACACCAAGCCATGTGTTGTGTGGTGCCAAATTATGCAAGGAAAATACTTAGATAATCCACAGCCAACCAGAGTTTTTAATATATTTGGTCCTCTTGATGGATCAACGATGTGGAAATTTCATCATGAGATCCAGAGACACAGTCACAAATTATATATCATGAAACTACACAATGGAGAAAGTATTCATTTTTTGAATGACTCACGGAATGGGCACAATCCATTAAGGTAAGTTCATAAGCTGCAACAAGCAATCCCAAAATTTTGTAACACTTGGAGAGATAAAGTAATATATTATATAACTGGTGTTAAAAAATTCTGAGGGAAAGGAATTTGCAAAGATCCATCAAAATGTCCAAATAAAAAAACACCAAAAAGTGGTGTTCAAGCAGATCATGTCACAACGTCTAGTATACATCAACAATAAACCAGATGAGATCATTTGGACTCCATCCAAGGAAGGCATATGCTCACTAAAGTATGGATATAGGATCATTTAGAGCAGAGAAATTTGGAAGCCTTCACAAAGGGTTTATACATTTTGTTGGAATAGTATGATCATGCCTGTAGCAGAGAGCTTTATATGGCTTGCACTTCAAAAATGAATCCTCACTAGTGATAGATTAGTAAAGCTTAATATTTATCAACCGTTCAAATGTGTGCTATGTAAAAATGAGTTTGAAAAAGTTGATCATCTCTTAATTCAATGTCTGGTTTCTATACAACGTTGGAATTATGTCATAGTGAAGCTTAATTTTATTACACCTATAAACAACTAACTTTGGGTTTGGTTCAGTCCTAGTCTATCTTCTATAAAACCACACTCTTTGCATGTAAATGGACGATAAATCTAGTGATGGTGTTATGGTCAATCTGGTGCGAAAGATATAAACAAATTTTCAGAAAAGAGACGAGGATTGTTGAGAAAGCACGAGAGATAATTAATAAGTCTATATTTGAAGTTGTGAACTCATATGTCCAAAAACATAAGCACTTAACCTCTTTATTTACTTCATGGGCTGGTCTTGTTATGAAAAATTGGACATCAATTTTTTAATCATTCTATAGAAGTCAACATCTTCCTCTTAAAAGAAAAATTGATAGGAGCCAGATCAAATGGCATCCTCTGTTAGTTTAGTTTGTCAAAATCAATTTTGATTCAAGTGGAAACCCAGGAACATCTGGTGTAGGTATATGCATTAGTAATCAGTTAGGTGTCTTATTAGCAGGAAAATGAATGTCTCTTCTGCATGTGACAAACAAAGTATTTGAATCATGTGCACTGTTGCAAGGCATACTAATAGCTAAAAATATGGGCTATAGGAAACTACATATAGAAGGTGATTCACTAATCATAATCAATGCATGTTAAAATTGAAGATGATGTAATTGGCACATCACATCTATTTTACAATAGGCATGGGATATTATGGATGCATTTGAAGGCTACGTTTTGAATCATACATATAGGGAGGGAAATGAACTTGCAAATTACCTTGCAAATTTGGGGGTGATAGTAAGGAAATAGATACGATGGATTGTAATTTTAATTTAGAAAATTACCGACTTGGAAAATTTGATACAAATTGAAAGACACATCAATCACCAGGCGGTTGATAATCATGGAAGATAGTGACATTGGGATTAAGATTTATGATGACAGGAACTGACGTATATACAAGTTTCTTTCCAAATTTATTAACTGAAACAACATGTGGGATGTGAAGGTGCGGACTAAATAGAAATAAAAGGCACCAACAAATTGCATGCACGACATCTTCTGTGGCTTATGTGAGGGAATTATTCATCAAGACAAACGATAAATTTTTACTAATTTTATTATTCATTGAATATTGCAGGTATTCATTGTAAGTATGGGACATTGGAAATCAAGAATTGCAAAACATTTAATCCTATTTTATAAATTTTTATCCCAATTTCAAGTAATAGATTTGCAGGGGAATAGTGGATAGTTGAGGAACATTCTTCGTCATGAACCAAGACTTTTCATCTTCAGAGGAAGGTGAAATTAGAGATTATTGTGTGTGCGCAGATTGCAAGAGAATCCACATGAAGTACATGTCACACAACTATAGGGTAAAGATGCCAGTTGAAGAATGGGAACGACCAATTATAGGGCATATCACGGATGATCTCTTGGGTCAGATTTTAATTAGTGTATTCATCTTCGATTATCAATCAGGAGTATAATTGGTGAGGAAATTATGTTCCCATTCCAGAAGAATTATATTTCCCTCTCAATTATTATCAGTTTTTCTTTCAAACGCATTGGAGTTGCTGCAATCATTTACATTATTGGATGTAGTATCTCAGAAGGTTGTCAAGCTTGAGATGGTGGGTGAAAATAAATTGTCGAGAGAAGTGCAAAATTATGACCTTTGGAAAGGTCAGTCTCACGTAGAAGGATTGTTCCTGTGTATTTCTTGTTAAGTTGGCATGCTTATATGGAAGTCTATGACAGTATTAAGAAATCGTTGAAAAGGCAAAACTTCAGACATGTCAAGCATGCTCTGCAATGTAATGGAAGGGTACTTGGAGACGATTTAATCCTACAAATTCAACAAAAGGTTAATGCTTTGCTGGTCATTTTAGAACATGACCCTCCTAATGATGAAAGGTTTGCTCATGTTCAGCGTCGCATTTGAGATTTGAATATAGCAGTTGGGCAGAATGTCGGTGACGATGTGGTTATAAATAATCCAAGTACTACCCATTCCCCTATTCGTGATGTTGAGCATGGAGAAAATGTGCCAGAGGAAAGAGATGGAACAGTTGATGAAAATCTAGTAGCAATGGAAGAATAGTTGGTTTTGTTGTCAGATTTTGCAATGGATGGGTACCTCTCCTAACACATCAGTTGGGGTTTAATTATGTTCTATTCATACTTAATCAATCAGTGTTTGGAATTAGTTCTTTGATAAAATTTGATACTTTGAATCTATGGCTTCTAGTTCTCAAGTCGTTTTGTTTTCCACCATATTAGTGCATAGACAGTCTTAGGTATATGTAATTTTTAGTATTTCAATTTGGCATATCAGTATATTTTGGTCAAATTTGGATTGTAATGAAGAATCATGGTTGTATAGAGCCAAAATGCATATGGAATTTTGTATCTACTTTTATAATATTAATATATATTTAGGCTTTAAGAATTTTTCTCAAAATAACAAAAACTATCACCTTCTTTACTCCATTATATTTTACTAATCACTTGAAACATACATTTGATGGTTCTTTACATACTAGACCTCTAAAAATCTATGATAGTTCTTTAAAAAATTGTAAGGTGTTACAATCCAAGAGATGTAAGCTGACCATTTATCTTTTATTTGGAAACACTTGTATTATAAATTTATTTTATAACTACTTTAATTTTGAATTTTAATATAAACTTTGGTTGCTTAGACTTTCGTGTAATTTTTAGATTTAAAGTGTCCTCTTTGGTTGTTTCTTTTAGTCTATTATATAATTGTTATTCTATTTAACTATCCTTTATTTTTGTGAGGTTAAACAGGTTTTGAAGGGGCCCTCAAACTCTGTACAAACAGGTTTTGATGGAGATTTAGAACCCAAAAACAAATAATCGACTCCAAAAGATCAACTACAACTAACCAACAACCCCATAGGCAACAAGAGGCCAAAGCCTATAAACTCAGACCACAAGGTATTAACATGCTCCCTTAACCTGAACTTTTGGTTTTAACCAGGCTCCCAAAGCCATAACAACCAACATCATCAAGTTAAGCCATAAAAAAAAATCAGGACAAAATTGAACCTCTCAAGCATACAAAACAAAAGGATGAGAATGGGGATTTCAAAGGCTCCCTAAACCTTTAGCATGGGTTTTAAAATGGCTCCCAAAATCATCCTATTGTAACTTGTAAGGAACCCCAACAGCCAAACAATTCCTCACCTGCAAGGCTCCCCTCCCACTCAAGAGGAGACGATATCATGTCGATGGGAGAAGAAGAGGAAGAGGTAACTAGAAGGGGGGACCAAACACAATTCAACCCCCACACCCAAGTAGCCACGACCAAGAGACAACCACATAGACTAATAATTGACCTCTTTCCAAAAGTAAATCTCCACCTCTATAGGAAATACTGCCACCTCGATAGAAAACAAGAAAGGGAAAAACATAAGAAAAATGAGCCTAACCCACACCATAGCCACAAGAAAGAAACCCCACCTCAAAAGGGGCTGGCTATACTTGAATAGAAGCTTGACGAGGAAGAACCTAGTAAAGAATAACACTTGCCCACTTGAGAAAAGAACTAATTAAGGTTAATGAAAGGACTTGTCATGAAGACCATAGAAGGAGACGAAGAGAAACTCTATACGGAGGCAAAAAGAAACACACCCACAAGTGGGTATTATTGATAATATCTAAGGGAATCCACATCATCATCCACAAACTGCCTTTGGCACTCCTCAACAAGACCAAAGAAGACTCCCACAAACCAATACTCCTACTCAAGGAAAGCACAAAACTACCTCTAAACAAACTAAGAAGGGAACATAACCTCCCCATGAAAGGGCACTCGCAAACAGGAGACCGCCCTTACTGACGGTTTGTAGAAGACAAACTCAAGGTGGAGCGGGACAAATGGGACTTCATAAAAAACTCGGACTAGTGGCACAATAGGAGAAACCATAATATTCCCACTTAAAATTTGTACCTCGCCTCCAAAGAAAGACATCCCCAAACCAAACCCTAAATAGATCTAAAGAGAAAGGGGAGAAGGATCTTCCGCCATGCAACGTCACTCCAAAAGATATAGGACAAACAAAGATCATGAACAAAGATTAGGGTGAAAAACCCTTTGAAATCATATGTAGCCCTTAGAGGAAATAAATTGACCATGGACTAGGCTAGGGAAGGGAGTAGGTGAATCTGCAAGAAAAGAAAAAAAGACCCATCTGTAAACTCCTGAATAGAGAATCCAAAAACAAGTCCAGCAAGGACAGCAATGGATGCAAATTCCTTCCAGACCCACTCAAAACAACCAGTATTTTCTATATTTATCATCATCATTGGTTTCTTCTCCCTCTGCATCACTTGATTTTAAAAGCCCTCCTCTATTTATCTTCCTCCTCTTTCTGCTCCTGATCATTATAGTTTCAGATTTTGATTATCCTTTGTTAATATTTTTTAAATTAAAATAATTTTAATTCTAGATTTAGATAATTTAGTCATTTACAGTAATTAGATTTTGAGTACGGTTGTATATTTAAACTATGGAGCTCTTGCACTAGTAGACATTTTATTATGTATATTGAAACTATGTAGACAGTTTGCACTAGTAAAAATGGGAATATCAGAATCAATGCCAATGTAACTAAGTATTGTTTGAGGAGAATCATCATGTGCGCTCTATAGTTTGTCATGGAAGTTTGAAATAAATAGTTATTTGAGATGACAACATTTAGAAGAAATTAAGTAGAACCAAACAAGAATCGAGTTGAATACTAGCATGTCTGTTCTCCAAAATAAATAATGAAATAACATTAGCTTATGCAAATCATTTGATTTGAATATAGTGTTAGTGCCAAACTTATAAATTCTTAGCCTTCTTTCTAAAGAAATAATAATAGTTACTGACCATTTTAACTTTTATACTTAGAAATTCATCCAAAAAACCTTTTTAATAAAATATTTTATTGTATTTTTATTATGTATTGTATTTTTATTATGTCAGCATGGAAAGGGGTCTGATTCCATAATAGCTAGAAATACACTAGGAAGCAACAAAGGAGACTGTACTCAGAGCCATGATAGCCACGAGCAAGCAGAACAACTCCACCCACAAAATTAATCAAAAACATCAAAAAATACTTTATTGTGTTATACTACCCTACATAAAAAATTATTTTGATAAATTGTGTATTCTAATAAATTCTTCTTTAGATCAGTTTGACTTGGTTTACTAGCATGGATAAAGAAGGATCCAAGTTTTGTAAAAATACTATATTAAAAAAAAAATAATAATCATTTCATCACATCTCATTATCTAAATAGGTACTAGAGATTTATTTCACTAGTGGTACATTCTTCAATAACTAATCTTTACTTATTATAGCTTAGTATACCATGGATGTAACTAATGATTAGGCATTCTATTATGGTAGTGAAGCCTAGAATGTAATGATATTAGTAGCAACACAAATTCTAATGTAAAATATTAATATTCAATAATAAAATAATGTGTTTAAAATAAAATATCTTTATTGATAGTTTTAGATAGATGTATTTAAGATATTTATCTTACTTATAATTAAACTTCCAACACAAAAAATCTAATATCCTAAAAGGTAAATTCCTATGCTCAAGTTAAGAATATACAAACATAAAATCTAGAGAAATTGGAGATGCACAACTATTTCACCTGGTGAAGCTATACTTAGGAGTGCATGTACCATGAGAAATGTTATTCCAGTAGTCCTTAGGAGTGCATAGCACAACAATCATGTATTGTTAATGTGGAGGGGTACTTTGCCTCTTCAATGGTGCCAATGACTATTGCATCAAATCTAGAGGGAAAACTCCTATGTTGTGAAAAGTTGAAAATGACTCACTATCCTTCATTTGGAGAGTTTAAAATCTCTTTGAAGTATCTTGAGCTTCACAAATCTGACTATCATCTATTTCAGAGCTTGTTTGGAGGATTATTCAAGCTTCTCAATACTTTTGCATTTTTCCTCCTTTACTCTTTCAACTGAGACTTTTGATTATTTGAGAGTGTTATAAATAGAGTTAGGTCAGTCACATCCATGAACCCACTGAATATCTAAACTCACAAGGATTTAAGATATCATTGCTATAATACCTTGTAAAAATCTAGTATCCCCAAATAGGGCAGAAGCAAAGAGACTACAACTCTAATAAATCTAATATCCCCGAATAGGGGAGAAGCAGAGAGACTACAACTCTCATTTTCCAATGTCCAAAAATCCCTCTCACATTCAAATTCAAATTTACATACTAGCATTTAATTCAGTACTAACCTACTACTACACGTCTGTACCAATTTAGAATATTTAGTCCCAGTGAAGAGTTGTTGCAGATGGCTTGTATGTAGGCACTCTCCAATCCATTTAATATTTTCTGCTCACTGTTGATAGCTCCTAGAAAATATTGATTGACAGTAGAGGCTCAAGAAAACTGATTTTAATTTAAAATTCCAGCAAGAATGTGTCCACAGACTCACTAAGTTGTGTTGATAAAAAAAAATTTCTACTCATAGCTTGTGCACCTCCAACTTTGATGGTTTCAACTTAGTTTCACTGAATGCATCTATGCAGTCTAAAATCTCTTCATCATGACTTCTATTCTCGCAACATAATCCTTCTTCATCCATGGATTTACCTTCAAAGTAAATCATCATATAATGATGGTGAAGAAGAGGAAGAGGAAGAAGAAGAATTATTCTCATCAACTGAAATGCCAAGTGAGCGCTACTCAATTGTTTACTGTGTAATTGGTACTTTTTGCATATGCTGTACAAAACCACATCCTTTTACACCCATAATTTATAAATAGGATTTCATTATTCTAATGGTGCAAAAACAAATATTTTGATTTAAAAGATTACATGAAATTTGATCATTTTTTATGAAATGAATAAAGATGACCAGATTAAATAATAAAAAACCAATTATAATCATTTTATTGTGCATAAATATTCAATACATCCAAAGACTTCTAAATATTATTGAAAGATACACAAAACATTTTTGATAAAATTATTGTATATGTTAATGTTTTACCAAGAATTGAAATAAGTAGCAAAACATGATAGAATAAAGAACAATAAGACACTAATATTTATCCTGCGAAAGCCCTCCAACGTGAGGGGGAACACCCAGCCACACAAGAAATGATGCTTTATTGATAAAATAATAGAGATCTGTGTACAATGCTTCAAACTGAACCAAAAATGCATCTACTAGACATGGAACCAACAATATAATGTGTGACTAACCCCTCACCAATGCAAAAGACAAAGAAATATATAGAAGACTTGACTCTTCATCTTTGAAACTGTAGACTCTTTATAGTCTAAGTACAAGTCTCTTTATTTCAAATGGATGTCGCTTCACATCTCCATGCAAGTCTTTTCAATTTCCAAATGTAAGACCCTTCACATTTCTTGAAAAAGTGATTTGCCTTCAAGAGAAAGATAACTCCTGACGTATATAACATCAACACTCCCTCTTAGCTAGGGAGGTATCTTTCCAAATTCTCATATCATGGATTCTCTTAACATGACCCTCACAATGGCTACACCCATTGTGAGAAAACCATAAACTTTATCACGGATTATCTCAATGTGATATCGTCATCTCAAAATGACTTCACCATGGCTGCTTCTAGAGGGTGAATAACACAAGATCTAAGTCATGGAGTCTCTCACATGACATCCACCATAGCTACTCCTAGATGGTGGATCCACCATAACTACTCCCAGAGGGTGGAACAAGGGCTTTCACCTCAAATTTATTTCACAAAGAAGAATGCATTAACAAGGGATTACAACTCAAACTTCTCCCTCTTGTAGAAGAACTCATTAACAAGGGATTCTACCTCGAACTTGTCCCTCCCAGAGAAGAACTCGTTAACAAGGGATTGTACATCAAACTTCTACCACACAAAGAAGAACTCACCTCTAACTTATCCCTCACGAAGAAGAACTCATTAAAAACATGTATAATAATCACTGAAGCTGAGACTCTCTCCCAAAAAGAAAATCAATCTTACAACTTTGATAATCATAATAAAATACATTGGGCTCCAAAGCTTGACCAAACAATGAGCTTTTGTAGTCACACAACTTCACGATCTTGATGATCCTCTGCAAAGGACTTGAAACTCTCCCTCCGCAACACAAGCTCCCTCTAAATCTTAAAACACTTGCATCGACCTTCTGACATATTAAATTCCTCCCCGACTTCATGTCAAATCATCCTCTACTCTGGAGCTACCAATATTTAATTCAGATTGATTGTGCAAATCTTATCTATGCAACTGAAGAGACTCCCTTTGAATGTCATTTCTTCCTCTTCGAAGAAACAAATCACAATGAAAAACTGTATAGGTTCTTCCTCTTAAATGATGTTATGTGACACCAATATAGGCTCATGGCTGCAAGCAGTGCCCCTCATCTTCATTTCTACACCCTGCATGACTTTGCATTTAATCTCTCATCATCTTGTTGCTTCTCAATCTGTCCTAGAAGAATTTTTAGAGAGATTAGTAGAAGTTTATAGAATCAAACTATCCAAAAGAAGCATATCGTTCAATGCTAAAAACATACACTATTCACTATTCTCAATATTAATGCATGACTTAACTATATAAAATTCATGATCAATATTCAAAGGTACAATCATAAAATAGTTATCTCTTCATTGTTTAATCTTCCTCACAATACGCCAACAAAATTTCTAGCAATAATATCTTGCATAGTACTCAAGGACTTTTCAACATCATTTGTCTATGAAGCGCTGAATACATTCATACAACCATACAAAGGAAGCCAATTTCACTCATCAAGAATGCAAGTGATCAGGAGAAGACATGAAGAACTTCATAGTTGCATATAGATCCTTTACTTCTTGAAACACAAATGCCCAACTCCAATGATAGTCATCATCCATACTCCTCTGAAAATTTACACATATACGCGATCTCATATTCCAACTCCTCTCATGAGAGAGTCAAGGTTGTCCAAGCTTTGATACCATATTGATGTTTTACCAGGAATTGAAATAAGTAGAAAAACATGACAAAATAAAGAACAATAAGACACTAATATTTATCCTGCGAAAACCCTCCAACTTGAGAGGAAAAACCCAGCCACACAAGAAATAATGCTTTATTCATAAAATAATACAGATCTGTGTACAATGCTTCAAACTGAATCGACAATACATCTACTACATACAGAACCAACAATATAATGTGTGACTAACCCATCACCAATGTACAAGACAAAAAAATATATAGAAGACTTGACTCTTCATCTTCAAAACTGGAGACTCTTTATATTCCAAGCACAAGTCTCTTCATTTCAAATGGATGTCTTTTCACATCTCCATGCAAGTCTTTTCAATTTCCAAATGCAAGATCCTTCTCATTTCTTGAACAAGTGATTCACCTTCAAGAGAAAGATAAGTCCCCACGCTATATAACATCAAAGAATATGTGGCACAAAACCACATCCTTCTGCACCCACAATTTATATTAAAACATTACAAGAGTTTATATCAAATAATGAGAATTAGATTAAGGGATAATGAAGGAATTACAATTGTCTCATTATATAAAAGTCTAAGATCTACATCAAAAACTTTCTAAAAATTGTTAGAAGAATTATTGAATATTTCAAGATAAAGAATTTTTCAATGAACTTATTTGTTAAAAGCGTTGTAAACATAAACCTTAGTTGAAGGGCAAGAATCTAGCATTCTGTACTCGTTCATGATCCAGTCTGTCTTCTCCCCTCGAGGGGCTTTCTCTGTATAAAAGACCAGGGTCTTCTTAAGCCCAATGCACAGAAGCTATTTATTGCCAACTGGTCTGTCTGAACCCGTGGCCTTCCAAGAATACCCTGAGACTGTAAGCCTGCTTCTTCTGGCTGCACTTTTTATCCCGAGTAACAAAGAAAAACCATTCCCTTTCCCAATAAAGGCTAGATCTGAGACAACGATAAAGCAACACAACCCACAAGAATATAATCCAGGTTCTAATGCTCATATATGCTAAAAGCAATTGTCTGTGAGTTTTCTTACAATAGTCCAGAACTCAACATTTATTATGTGAATCCTAAGTGTTGCATCACTGAATTTATAAACATGGAACAAATATGTTCTGGAAAAACAATATTATTCATCTGTCTAATCAAACATTTGTAAAACCTTTCTTTTGTAATTATCTCATGGTGAATCATGAAGTTTGAATTGAAATATAGATGTTATAGAATTGCACAATCCAATCTAGAAATTTGGCGATATCAGTTATTGTGGATTGAGTAAACTTCACGATTTCCCATTTCTAGCTGATTTTTGTTAAACTCATAAATTATGTGAAGATTGCAGATGGTAAGCTCGCTATATAATGTTTAGGATACAGACACTCGATTCATTATAAATTGTTAGATAACACACTTCCCTAGACATCCTGAATATTTTATCTAAGTCTATTATCTGCAATATTGACATAATTTATCTACAATTGATCTGATTATTAATCACGTAGTATGCTTTGTAAAATTGATATAAAGATTATAACTGTTTTTAGAAAATCATAAGTTAAAATCTGAAAATTTCTGCTTTACAGTCATTGATGCAACGTACTCCATATCTACAATCTCAGAAAATATGATAAAAAAACTAACGTAATTACAATTTTCTCAAAAGCTTAAAAAACCCCAGTTAAATGAATTGCTATAATCTATTGCTATAATGAATTGCAAACCGAAGAAAGCAACTTGAAAACTATCCTGACTAATTGTAGATGACAACAAAATATTTTATCTTCTTTCATAATCACTACCTGGGAGCTGCCAAGGATCATATCGATACAAATCCAAACTCCTAATGATATCAAATCCTAACTGTCGGCCTTGCACTTTTTTCCTGAGATAAAATCCCACTAGCTCCTCTTCTGTAGGGTGGGATCTGAACCCAGGTAACTGAAATTCTCCCTCTACTTTGGCTTCCATCTTTAATCATTAAATGAATAGAAAACTCAGTCTCTATTCTATATATTACAAAAGTTCTCAGAGCTTGCAATAAAATCAACTCTTGTTCTTCAACAAAACCTAGAAAATGTGGTGGTAATTTACTGGAAACTCCCATGCCAGCTATATTCCATTATATAAAATCAAGTCTTCTTCTTCCAAGTCAAAATTTAAGAAGACTAATTTTGAATTCAAGCCCGAAATTGGTTTTGAGAAAAAGAAGAAAAAGACTTGACTATTGATTTGACGTCAAACCCATCAACGTCTATACAGCCTGGCCATGATCTGCTTGGAATCTCTCATTGACTAGACAAATTAAACTCAATATAAATTTTCAGTCTCTATCACCGTCTCAAAGTCATTGAGCATGTACACGCGCGTTCACATAAAGAAATGTAAAGTAGCTATGGATAGTCTTTAAATATTTAAGAGTTCTTGATTAAATTATTAGACACCAGACTTCCCAAGTTGGTTATTCTAAATAGAATAAGTCAAATAAAAAATATTTGGATATTATGGATATAGAATCTTGTTTATTGTTAACTTCTTGGTATGTTCATGTCTAGAAATATAGACAAAAATAATGATTGTTCAAACCCTTTCATGCTGCTGCACATCTTTCTCGTTAATCAATTGAATACAAATTTAATACACCTGGAATGCTACAGCATTTACCAAACTCATCTCTTCTTATGATCACTTGACCATCCTGCCATTTATCTAAACCCATTAGAGAATGTCTCTTTTATAGAAGTATTTTAGATACATAGAGAAATATCTGGAAACAACTAATCTTGGCCCACATAATTCTGGAATATTTATTTATCTAGAAAATTCTACAAGGCGACAATCAAATAAAACTGTTCTATTTTGCTTCTTTCTCGTGTTTATGTCCAGCTCTGTAAATTTCTAATCCTTTTCCTTGCTTGATGCCCTTCCCTCATTCTTCAACAACTGTTGTAGTCATTCTTCAAAACTTGAATCTAGAACTTATTATAATTTCCATCTTGCTAGACAAAACTTTCCTCTGCCTTGAAATATTTGTTATGCCTTTTGAAAATCTTGATTGATTGCTATCAACTTTCACATGCAAACTTTTATACTTGAACAAATTCATGATCATACCTGCAATAGTTTGTCAACTCGATCCATAAGTCCTGAAATGAAGAAGAGTAGAAAATTCGATGTCATTGATCAACGCAAACTAGACAATATAATGTATCGTGGATGACAATTAGCAGTTTAACTGATCTTGTAGAAGGAAAATAGAAAGACTGGTACAAATCGGTGATCAACTAACAAGAAAAAATGAATTTACGCTAATATTTCCTCCCTTAATACATTATTCCTACAAATTTATTCCCAAAACAAGCTTCACCTTTCCAAGATGTCTAGCGAGGATATCAACATGAATCGGCTGGGCGGTACTCGAGTTGAATGTGGTGTTGCATCACGTGCTCATGAATATAATGACATTCAACTTCTATGTGCTTTGTGTCCTCATGAAAGACTGGATTTTTAAAAAGCTTCAACACACCTTGATTGTCACAAAAAAGAACTGGTGGTTGATCTTCTGAAATACCAATATCACCAGAAATGTGATGCAACCAACTCACCTCACACACACCTCCTCGTATGATACGCTATTCAACCTTGGTGGATGAGAGAGAAATAATAGTTTTCTTCTTACTTATCCACAAAATAGGACCAGAATGACGATCTAAAATATAGCCTGATGTTGATTTTTGATCATCTATAGATTCAACATAGTCTGAGTCAACATATCCCTATATGAATAATTGTTCATTAATCTTATATTGCAGATCATACTCAAGGGTACCTAGGACATATCACAAAACATGTTTGGCTGCAATCCAATGATATTTCTTTGGTTCCTGCATAGATCTAGATAGGTAGCATACAACAAAGCACAAATATGGTATGGTATACGTTACGTAAATGAGACTCCCAACAAGTTGTCAATAGAGAGTTGCATAGACCATATATAGAGTTGCATCAACTTGAGATGAATCCTAGAATAAAGAGAGTTGTAAACCTTTTTTCATTGGAGTGGACATAGGCTTACAATGAAACATGCCTAATATTTCCATGAGCATCTTGGCATATTTTTTCAATGAGATAAATATATGATGTTTCTTCTACCAAACCTCCAAGCTAAGGAAATAATGGAGTAGCCCCAAAATAGTCATATCAAAAGGTTTCTTCAGATCATGCTTGACAATATCAATGAGATTGTTTGAGCTCCCTGTGATTACATGATCATCCACATACAATACATGTATGACAATCTTCATTCCAACCTTCTTCATATACAAATTAGGAAGAGAGGGGATACAAATAAAACCATGCTAGAAAAAGGTGACCATCTATTTTAATGTATCATGCTTGAGGGGTTTTTTTAGGCCCATATAAAGATTTAATTAGGAAACATATCTTGAGAGGATTGTGTTCATTAATTAAGCCTTCGATTTGGAGCATGTAGACTTCTTCTCCGAGATCACCATTCAAGAAAGCACTCTTAACATCCATATGATGAATCCTCCATCCTGTCTACATAGCTAGTGCACACAAAAATCAGATAGTTTTTATTTTTGTAGTGGGTGCAAAGGTCTCTTGATAATGAATTCCCTCCTATTGAGCATATCTCTTTTCAAAAAGACACGCCTTGTACTTATTAATGGACACATCTAGCTTATGTTTTATTTTGAAAAATCATTTATAGCCCATGGGTTTCTTTCCTACAGGTAGATCAAAAAGATTCCATGTATGTTTTTTTATTAGAGACTCATATTCAACATCCATGACTTTCTTGCAATGTGGTTAACTGAGTGCCGCATGAGTTGTATCAAGTTCAATCTGATTCTTAACTAAAAACATCAGTGCTATATTTACTTTTATTTCTTGTCTGAATTCATGTCCTTACTCCTATGGAGAGCTTTGGATGATAACTTAGGTAGGAATCCCTGATGGTACTTTGAACCCATCCTAGACATGGATATTGCTGCTAATCAGAACTCTCAAAAATACCAAGATCAACAAATTATTCACCTTGTAACTCACCTTCATCTCCTTGTTGAAAAGAGTTCTCAATCTCGTCATTGAAATTGTGAGAGAGGTTTATAAGAAGACGATGGATTACCCATATGCAGCATGGAGCCAAAATATGACTCATTGAAAACCACATCTTGACTTACATAAATGTTACTTGTCTCAAGATCAATGAGATGATAAGCTTTTGAGGGTGAACTATACTCCAAAAATCTACACTAGACTTCCTTTTAATCAAGCTTCTTTCTTTACTAAGATGGGACATGCATATATGTAGTACAACCAAATACTCGAAGATGAGAAAATGATGGTTTGTAACCAGTCCATACCTCTTCTAGTGTCTTATTCTTGATAACCTTAGTAGGAACTTTGTTGAGTAGATAAATAGTAGTTTGAATTGCTTAAGCCCAAAACTGATCATCCATCTTAGTCTGAATTGCTTATATGCCCAAAAATGATCACCCGTCTCCCGAGAACTCAATTGATAGAGGGATTGGGCAGAGAGATGTGCATATACATGTAATGCCAAAGATAAGTTAATTCTACTATAGAATCACAAGGCAAAACTCTAGAGGAGGAGACAACATACAGAGAAAATAGATGGCCCTTCTTAAAATGTCTAGCAATGACTGGACCGTCTTGGGAGTTAAGATAGGATTTGACACCATCTTTGCCCTACAATTCCACCTTAAGTTTATGATTTAAAAGATGACTAACAGATAAAATATTGGTAGTAAAACCTAGAACATAGAGGACTTTGGTGAGATTACCAATGCCTTCTACCACATATTCCTCATCATCAACAATTCAAGTGAGATCCCATATCTCGAGGGGTGAGAGGTTTGGGAGACAAGATCGAGGTACTAATTAACACCACAATTTGTAGTATATAGTGTATCCTCATCAGAAGCTACATCAGAGGATTCTTCTTTCTATGTCGCAACATGTCTTCTCTGTCATCAACAATGAGGATGATCTCATGATTGTTGAGAATGACTACGACTAGCTGGGCATTTCTTACTAGAATTGCCTTGTGTAAGTCCATTATACCAACATCGATGAGTATTGTGGGTGTTAGTATGAAAAATGTAGCACCATTGATTTGAAGTGGGAGGCTTCAATTGTTGTGATTGTTGTTGTGGTTTCTTGTGTAAGGGTCCCTTTTGGGCCTTCTATTCTCATTGTTGCTTGGAGACTAGGGATAAGAAATTTTTCCTCCACCAATTCACCAAGTGCAAGAAGCTTTTCATGGAGTACAAATACTGCACATAAAAAATTGTCAATTTTCTCACCGGCTTTCATTTTAAGTGTATTGAGTTGAGATTGAAGATGAACAATATTTGTTTTATTCTTTGCCTCATAGATGGTGGAGAGTGCATCCCAGGCCACCGTTGATGTTGTAGCTGTTGGAAATCTACAATGTAAATAATTATTGTTTTGTCATTGATGTCAAACCTTAAGTGGTGAGACTATTGCTATCTTTTTGAGTACCATATCTATCGATTGTTGAAGAAGATTTGAAGGCAAGGATAACAAGAAGAATGAGTGAAATGGTTGAGTTATGGGAAATTACAAGGGTACTTGATCAGTTGGCACATTGGCAAAGTAATGTGTTGTTTATCTATAACACTAAGTTATGATGCCAGTTTACTAGGAACAATATAAGCTGAGCGAAGTTTGTGTCGACAGAGCACCAATGTATGTTGAAGATAATTTCTAAGTGTTGACTGAGCGCTACTAAATTGCCGAGGAAAATAGTGATGATCAAGTGGAAGAACACAGTGTTGGCCGAGAAATAGTATTTTGGTAATTGTTGAGATTTGAGATCTCTTGCTGACATAATTAAATTTATTGGGATATGTAAAGTTAATTAAGGATAAGCATGATTGGTCCATATTATTTAAATGCATGGGTAACCATAATTAAATCATGGATCTAAGATTTAATTAGTGTTTTCTTTGGAGAAGTAAATTAAATCTAAATGATGGAAAGATCCATTGGATCTAACCTAACCTAAGATCTACGATCTTGATTAAGCGAAAAAGATTTATTTTACCTAGATTAAGAGGTATAAGATAACCTCAAGGGGCTATTCAAGTTGTGTGATGAATATGAAAAGTGTATGCTAGAGGATTGCATGGGTAATTGTCTGATTGGCATGATCTAGCAGAGAAGGCTAAGCAGAGATCAGAGAGTTGAGAAAGAGATTGCTTGATGGATTTCCAAGAAGACTGAAATGAGAATGGAGGCCACTCAGTGAATTAGCATTAGAGCTGAATTGGATATGGATTTGCAAAGTAAGTTGTATGTATCAGATCACACATGTTGATTACTTTCTAACCATTGTATCAGTCAAAGTCCTTTAATAAGGTTGACCTAACAATCATTATATAAATCCTATGAGCAAGGTGAAATTCAAGTGGAATCTTCTAAGACCTCTAACAAGGTCACTCCTGACAGGGTGATTAAATCCTTTAACCAGGTCACATTTAGCAATGTGTTTTGCAACCTTTAATAGGGTTGGCTCCTAGGAGAGCTCACTTCAGAAGAGTGAAAACTTGGTAGCATGTTACTGGTGGTTTTTCCCACTTTGGGTTTCCAAATTAAATATTGGTGTCAACTTGTGTGAATGTTTATGTTTTTTTTTACTGTCAAGTTTCTACAAGCTGATTACATTTTGAACAGTAAACTGCATATTTATGTTGTTGGCATATGATGTTGTTACCGAGCAGATCTGATTTTTTTAAAGTGCTATAAAGTTTCAATTTGTACATCTAGACCTGAGGATAAATGATTCACCCNAAATGATTCCCCCCCCCCCCCCTTTTAGTTATTCTAAATTCATTCTAACAATTACTATCAGAGTTTTGGTCTCTTGAAAATAGTTTGAAGGTACTAGGAGCGAAATATCAAGATGTATAAAAAGGAGGTACCAAAGTTGAATAAAGATAACTTCCCTGCATGGAAGAGTTTGATGAAATTGCATCTGGCTAGTATTGGTGATGCTGCTAAGTGATATATTGAACATGATTATGTAGTTCCAAAAACACCTCTCACCACTGAATAGTTAAGAGAAAAGAAGGAACACAATCAAGCAATGTTGGAGATTGCATCATCCCTAAGTTATCCTGAATTTGAAGATATAAAGAATTGTGCAAATGCAAAGAAGATGTGGGATACCCTAACAACCATCTATGAAGGAGATACAAATGTGCTGATAGCCAAATCTGAAAGTTTAAGAGGTAATTTTGATGAAATTAAAATGCAAGAAGGAGAAAATATAGTTCAATATTGTGGTAGGATAAAAGAAGTTGTGAATTCTATTAGAGGAGCTAATGGAAGTATTGATGATAACACCATTATGAGCAAGGTATTGAGAAATCTTCTTCCTATATATGCTATTAGAGTCTCTGCAATTCAAGAATTGAGATGTACTCCTAATAATAATTTTTTAGAAGGTTTGGTAGGCAGACTTACTACATTTGAGATGTCAAATTTTGATAGCTACACTCCACAAGCTATTGACTGTGTGTTCAGATCCCAGTTGGTCCATAACAAATCAAAGAAAGGAAAAATATGTGTGAACAGTGACAAAGAAACTACAAATGATGATCTGGAAGAACTTGAGGCACTTATGGCAAGAAGACTATGTAGA
Organism: Thuja plicata; assembly: GCA_018584345.1. Taxonomy (NCBI): domain Eukaryota; kingdom Viridiplantae; phylum Streptophyta; class Pinopsida; order Cupressales; family Cupressaceae; genus Thuja; species Thuja plicata. The sequence continues at coordinate 491,922 of MU224590.1, read as the reverse complement.
GGAAAAGGAAAATTCAAAGGTAAACTTCCTATTATTTATTTTTCATGTAGCAAAGTTGGTCATATTGCTGCTAGATATCCTGATAAGAAAGACAAAGATGAAAGAAGAGACAACAAGTACAAAGACAGAAAGGATGACCGAGACTTCAGAAATTATAAGGATTACAAAGACAAAGGTAGGAAATCTCTCTATATAGCTGAAGAAGCTTTTGACAGTGGATCTTATAATTCTAATCAAAATGATATAGAAGCTGTCAATGTTTCTACGAAAGTTGATTCTAATGATGATGACAAAACAACATGAATTTATTATATGAGTAAAGGTGACCATTGGATTGTTGACAGTGGTTCTTCACATCACATGACTGGTAATAAGGATAAATTTGAGACCTGAGATAAGTGCAATGTCGGTTATGTTAAATTTGGTAATGATGCACCATGTCTTGTTAAAGGGAATGAATCAATTAATTTGACTAACAAGATTAGATGTGACAATGTATATTGGGTTGATGATCTTAACTATAATTTATTGGGTGTTGCACAGCTGAATAATTCTGTTATAGAGTTGAATTCCATCACAAGAAGGCAAGATCTACGATGCTACTAGAGAACTAGTTGGAAGTGGAGAGTAGACAAAAGGTAACTTGTTCTATCTGGACTTAGCTGATGAGACATGCTTGTTTTCACAATATAATGATTTTTGGTTATGGTATAAAAGTTTGTGTCATATAAACATTGATAACTTGGTAAGCATAAGAAAATGGATAAAGGTTAGAGGGCCACCTAAGTTAAAGAAACCTGAAAATGCAATGTGTAAGCAATGTCAATTAGGAAAAATGAATAAATCTAGTTTCAAGAGAAAGACTCATACAGTTTCTGAGGAAATTCTAGAATTGGTTCATACTGACCTTTGTGGTCCCATTGGTGAGAAAAGTTACTGTGTGGTGCAAGAGCACCTAAAGTTAGGAACAATTCTAAGTAAGAAGTCAAGCTGCTGTCCATCGGTGTTGCTCGTCGGCAATGTCCATTGGTTCCTGTTCGTCGACGATGCTTGTTGGTTTTGTTCATCGACGATGCTTGTTGGGTTAGTGTTTTTCGGTGATGCTTGTTGGTGGTGTTTGTCAGTGATGTTTTTCAATGATGTTGGTTGGTGTCTTTGTTTTTTTTTGGGGTTGGAAACTGACAATGTTTCTATTGTTCAGAAAAGTCAACTCTGGCACTTGGTAATGTCGGTTAACAACCCAAGAAATGCGGGATGTGATGTTTGTGACCAGTTGGGTCATTTTCAATGACTCTATATGTGTCATTTTTTTCTTGAAGGGATCAGGGACACCTATTCCTATTCTCAAAGGGTCATTTATTGCTCAGTTGGGCCACCTTTACAGGGTGGTTGAAGTTGTCCATGAGTATCAGATATTTTGGAGATATTTTGATGGATGTATATATAGCTAAAAAATATATTTTGTAGTTAATATATAGATGGATATAGATAGATTAGAGAAGGAGATAGACATAGATCATATCATCCTATAATACTTTAGTTCTTGTGAATAAGAAAGAACATATTTAATGGATTTTGTGTGTTGTGTGTGTTGTTGTGTTATTCAGGTTGAACCCACCGGTTTATCTTGGGGAATGAACCTATCCTAATGGGTTCTATAGCATCAAATAGTAGATTTATAGTGTAAGCCTAGTATAGGGCACTTGAGGTGAAGATCTTAGTGACTTCCTCAAGCTAGGGTGAAACAATACCCTATAAGGTCCATGGAAGAGACCTTAGAGAATAGTCAAGCTGACTGTCGGTAACAACTGGACCTTGGCATCTTTACATTATATTGGTATCAAAGAAAGTTTAAGAATTGGGCTTGTGTTGTTTGGGTGTGATTTTTAGAAGAGTCTGTGAATTCATCCAATATGGTGACCAACGCAGAGCTAGCAAGGAACGTGGATGAGCAAAGAGAGGAGAATAAACTCCTGAAGGAGTAGTTAGCCGAAATGGCGTATAAACTGGAAGAAGTGTAGCTTCAAACTATAGCAGTCAGTGACCTGATGAGGGAAGCTTATGAGAAGGGTAAACAAGTGGCTTAGGAGGACATGATCCCAGAGCCAGACCCAATACTTCAAGAAGAGTCATTCTTGAAAGCATTAAAGGAAATGAGTGGTAAGTCCTTAGAAGGTGTGCCTCTATTTAGTGGCAAAATGGATTTAGAATTAATCATGGAGTGGATAGAAGGTCTTGAAAATCATTTTGATTGTGATAATGTGACCAAAGCTCAAAAATTTAGAGTAGCCAAGACAAGACTGAGAGGGACTGCCCTCACTTGGTGGAAATTTGTCCAAGATGAAAGGACAAAGGGAGGAAAGAACCCCATAACCATTTGGAGAGATATGGTGGCAAAAATGAAAGAAAATTATCTTCCAAATGATTATGAAGTACAACTGCATAAGAAAAGGTAGAATCTAAGGCAGAAAGACTTAGAGGTCATCGCCTATACAGAAGAATTCCATAAGCTATGCTTAAGGTCCGATGTGATTGAAGAAGAAAGCCTAAAAGTGGCAAGATATCAGAATGGTCTTAAATGGAGCATTCAAGAAGAAATTAGTCTCTTAAGCCCCAAGACTGTCCACCAATGCTATCAATTAGTCCTTAAGGTGGAAGAGAAGTTCGAAAAGAAATAGGACTCAAACAGTAGAGGTAGAGGAAGAGACAATAGAGGTCATAAAGGAGGATATGGAGGAAGAAATCCCGAAGCTAAGAATTAGAGTGAGAATAAACTCATCAAGAATCAGGGAGAATCTAGTAACACTAGAGGTGGTTACAATAGAGGAAGAGGTCCAAATAATAGTTCAAGAGGAAGGACTGATGGCCAAGGAAGAGGATCTTATTTCTCTTCTATAAAGTCCTATAATTGTCAGCAACTTGGGCATCCTGCATATCAGTGTCCAGCAAAGAGCTCTACTTCCCAAGGAGGAGAGAAAAGAGCTAACTATGTACAAGAAGAGTCTTCTAGCAGCAAGACTTTAGATATCCCCATAGGATCAGAGATGAGAGAGCATTTGATGGTTCAAAGAACACTCCTAAAAGAGCCCGTCAAAGAAGAGCCAAGCCAAAGAAGATCTTTGTTTTGAGTCAATTGTAAATTACTTGGTAAGGTTTGTAAAGTTATCATAGATTCAGGATCTACTGATAATATTGTTTCTTTAGAAGCTATTGAGAAGCTAAAATTGACAAGGATTTCTCACACTAATCCTTATAAAGTTACTTGGTTGAATAGAGATCAACATGTAATAGTCAATGAACAAGCTTGGATATAATTGTCCATAGGGAGGTATAAGGATAGAATTTTGTGTGATATCCTACCCATGGATGTGTGTCATCTACTATTAGGTAGACCTTGGCAGTATGACCGATGTGCAGTCCATGATGGAGCAGAGAATTCCTATTCCTTAAAGAAGGATGGAATGAATTTTAGGGTATAGTCAATCTTTGAAGAAGAAAAGGAGATCAAAAGAGGTCCCAACCTACTGGTGGTCAGTGAGAAAGAGTTCCTAAAAACATTGGAAGAAGATGGAATAGGCTTTGCTTTGGTTCTAAAACCAAAAGGTGAGAAGAGGAATGAAAGAGAAGAGTTTCCTTTAGAAATCCAAAGGTTGTTAATGCAATATCAGGCTATAGTTAGAAGTGGTCAACCAACTACCCTACCACCTGATAGATCTATTAGTCATCAAATTGACTTCATTGCAGGAGCCTCACTTCCAAATAAGGCTACTTATAAGATATGCAGAGATTTCTAACCAAATCCATGAACTAATTGACCAAGGGTTGATTAGAGAAAGCATAAGTCCTTGTGCTATTCCCACAGTCTTAGCCCCGAAGAAATATGGTACTTGGAGGTTGTGTATTGATTCTAGGGTCATAAATAGGATAACTATCCGGTATAGGTTTCCAATACCTAGGATAGAAGATTTGATGGATTGTCTTGGTGGAGCTAGATATTACTCCAAGATAGATCTTAAGAGTGGATACCATCATATAAGAATTAAAGGGGGAGATGAGTGGAAAACTACTTTTAAGACTACTGAAGGGTTGTATGAATGGCTAGTTATGCCTTTTGGGTTGTCAAATGCCCCAAGCACATTTATGAGATTAAAGAATGAGGTTTTGAAGGACTTAATTGGAAAATGGGTTGTAGTGTACTTAGATGACATCTTGGTGTTCAACAAGACCAAAGAGGATTATCTTAGACATTTACAATTGGTAATGCAGAGATTGCATGAAGAAAAGCTGACAATGAACTTGGAGAAGAGTGAGCTCATGAAGCAAGAATTGGTATATCTTGGTTTTGTTATCTTAGAAGGTAACTTGAAGATGGATGTAAGCAAGGTGGAAGCAATCTTGAATTGGCCTACACTAAAATAAGATACGGAGGTAAGAAGCTTCCATGGTTTGCCACAATTTTACCAAAAATTCATCAAACAGTTTAGTGAGATTAGTGCACCTATTTTAGATACCATCAAAGGAGGTATGGAAGCCAAGTTCCAATGGAATGAGCAGGCTAATGAGGGATTTGAGAATTTGAAGAAGAGAATAGTGACGAGCAACCGATTTTGACACTTCCTAGTTTTGACAAATTGTTTATTGTGGAATGTGATGCTAGTAATATTGTTGTCGGTGCAGTATTGAGTCAAGAAGGAAAACCTGTAGCTTTTCATAGTGAGAAACTCAGTGATGCGAAGAAAAAGTATTCCTCGTATGATTTGGAATTGTATGCATTAGTACAAGCACTAAGGAAATGGAGACATTACCTACTTCCTAAAGAATTTTTTGTCTTTACCGACAATCAGGCTTTGAGTTTTCTAAGTTCACAAGATAAACTAAGTCACAAGCACATGAAATGGGTGGAATACATCCAAGCCTTTACCTTCAAAATAAAGCATAAGAAGGGAGTGAAGAATAAGGTGGTGGATGCATTCAATAGAAGGTTACTCACGGTGCAAGAAGTTCAGCTACGAAGCATTGGCATTGAAAGTTTCAAAGATCTGTATCCAGCCGATGAAGATTTTGCAGCAGCATAAAGGGTATGTCAAGAGTATCAAAATCATTTTCATAGTGAATATTTAGAGTATACTCTTCAAGAAGGTTTTCTATTTAAAGGAGGACAAATTTGTGTACCAAAAGGTTCCATGAGAGAGAATCTAGTACAGGAAAAGCATAATGGTTCCTTAAGTCAACATTTTGGATTGAATAAGACCTTGGAATTGGTCAAAAGGTATTACTATTGGCCAAGAATGAATCGGGACATCCGAAAGTATGTAGAGACTTGTTTTGTTTGTCAGAAGGAAAAAGGGAGTTCATCCAATGTAGGATTGTATCAGCCCCTTCCTATCCCAAATAGACCATGGGAATGCCTTAGTATGGATTTTATTGTTGGGTTACCAAAGACCAAGAAAGGAATGGACAACATCTTTGTAATTGTTGACAGGTTCAACAAGATGGCTCTTTTTGTACCATGAAAAACCACACATGATGCTTGTTACATAGCCAATCTGTTCTTTAGAGAATCAGTCCAGATACATGGATTACCTTTGAGTATTGTGTCGGATAGAGACTCCAAGTTTATGAGTAATTTTTGGAAAACTTTATGGTAGAAGCTTGGTACAAATCTTTCTTTTAGCTCAGCCTACCATCCCCAAACTGATGGTCAGACTGAAGTGGTGAACCAGAGCTTAGGTAATCTTTTGAGATTCATTACCAAGGAGTATGGACAATCATGGGATCAGTTACTTGCTCAAGTAGAATTTTCCTACAATGATACAGTTAATAGGTCCACGGGAAAGAGCCCTTTTGAAATAGTGTATGGGATTCATCCCAGGGGTATATGTGAATTAAGGGATCTTTGTGGCAATACAAAGAGGAGTGGGTATGCTGAAGATTTTTCTCAATCCATGAAGGAGGTCCATGACTCAGTTAAAATAGCATTGATAGAGAGTACCACTCATATCAAGCAGAAGGTGGATGCAAGGAAAAGAGATGTTCAATTTCAGGTTGGAGAATTGGTCATGGTGCACCTCAACAAGGAAAGGTTGCAGAAAGGAGTTCCAATTAAATTTCAGATGAGGAAGATAGGCCCTTGTGCAATATTGGAAAAGTATGGGTCTAATGCTTATAAAATTGATCTTCCTACCGACATAAGATTATCTCCTATTTTCAATGTGGTAGATTTGCTATCCTATATGTGAGTGCGTAAATGGGTACCTGCTAGATGGACACAAACACTTCAATAGATCATTGTTTTAGCAATATGGGGTTAGTAAAAGCACGAAAAACATATAAAACCCACTAAAGGCGACCTATTGCCTT
>MU224590.1:448954-482092 GCA_018584345.1 Thuja plicata | reverse complement strand
GAATATTAATAAATGAAATAAACTTATTTAATTCATTTAGAAATATAGGATTTAATTATTAAAACAAATAAATTGCTTTTTTAATAATTAAGGGACTATAGCCATTTTAATAAAATTAATAGGCTAGGGGAATGGGTTGGATTGCAAGTGATTAATTGATTTAGAGATTTATTTAATTCCATTATATTAAATACTATAGCCATGTTTGATTTAGATTTGATCTGTTTGGTCGATATTGATTTGAGTTGTATGGCTATAGTAGATAATATAAATCAGTGATAAAAATCACCTAGGACATTAAATTGATTCAAAGAATTATGCCAAACAGTAACAGGGTCGTTTGGACATAACTCGAGGGGTATGATCACACTTAGGGCAAATAGGGTCCATAGTTGCGACAGACCGAAATTAGGTGGTTACACTATAAAGGTCCAATTCTTGAAGGAGATTTTGATCTCACAGGAGATACTGAGGATCTCAAAGTGCTTAAACTTCATGTTATGCCCCAATTAAAGATAGACATGATTCTCAATTCAAGAGTTGCTAAGCAGACTAGACGACAAACCTATATGGAACATCTGGTCAAATGGAAAGGAAAAGCTAATTCAAAGGCTACAAGGGTACAGGAAACCAATTTTAAGAAGTTAGGTATCAATCCTGACTTACTCCAATCACCTAGAAGTTGATTTTTTTTTTTTTTGGAGAGTATGGTGCAGGCACACCTAAAGTTAGGAACAGTTATAAGTAAGAAGTCAAGCTACTATTTGTCCGTGTTGCTTGTTGGCAATGTTCGTTGGTTCATGTTCATTGGTGATGCTTGTTGGTTTTGTTCGTCGACGATGCTTGTTAGGTTAGTGTTCATCAATGATGTTTGTTGGCGGTGTTCATCAGTGATGTTCATCAGTGATGTTGGCCAGTGTCTTGGTTTGTTGTCAGGGTTGGAAATCGATGATATTTCTGCTGTTTAGAAAATTCAACTCTGGCGCTTGGTAATATCGATTAACAACCTAGGAAATGTAGGATGTGATGTTTGTGACCACTTGGGTCATTTTCAATGACTATCTATGTGTCATTTTCTCTTGAAGGGATCAAGGACACCTATTCCTATTCTGGAAGGGTCATTTATTGCTCAGTTTGGCCGCCTTTGCAGGGTGGTTGAAGTTGTCCATGAGTATCAGATATTTTGGAGATATTTTGATGGATGTATATATAGTTAAAAAAAAGCTTTTGTAGTTAATGTATAGATGGATATAGATAGATTAGAGAATGAGATAGACACAAATCATATCATCCTGTAATAGTTTAGTTTTGTGAATAAGAAAGAACATATTTAATGATTCTATGTGCAGTGTGTGTTGTTGTGTTATTCAGGTTGAACCCGTCGGTTTAGCTTGGGGAATGAACCTATCCTAATGGGTTCTATAGAATGAAATAGTAGCCTTACAGTGTAAACCTGGTCTAGGGCACTTGAGGTGAAGATCTTAGTGACTTCCTCAACCTGGGGTGCAACAATACCCTATAAGGTCTGTGCAAGAGACCTTAGAGCACAGTCAAGCTGACTATCAGTAACAACTGGACCTTGGCATTCTTACATGACTGTGGAGATAGATATTTCATCCTATTTGTTGATAATTACTCTAGAATGATGAGTGTTATATTTCTTAAAGAAAAATCATATGCATTCTAGTTATTTAAGTGGTACTTGGAAAAATTTGAAAAGGAGACAGATAAAAGTTTGAAATGTTTGAGATCTGACCAAGGAGGCGAGTTTATTTCTATGAGTTTAACATGTTCTGCAATGACCGAGGTATAAAAAGATAGATCTTTGCACCTAGGACACCACCACAAAATGGTATTGCTAAAAGGAGAAATAGATCTATCATGGACTGTGCCAGTACACTAATGATGGAGAAAAATGTTGCAGAGAAATATTGGAGAGAAGCTGTGAGTACATCAGTCTATACCCTGAGTAGAGTACAAGTCAAAAAAGGTACTAATGCTACACCTTATGAGCTATGGTATGGATATGCACCTAATGTAAGATATTTCAAAGTTTTTGGAAGTAAATGTTTCATACTAAAGGATAACAGAAATGGACAACTTGATGCTAAAGGTGAGGAAGACATATTTCTTGGCTATTCAACTAAAATTAAAGCATATAAGTGTTTGAATTCTAAAACTAACAAAATTGTGGAACATACAAATGTTAGAATTGATGAATATGCAAAAAGAAATGAAGCAAAAAGCACGCAGGAACCTAAAAGTTACAAATCATTTATTTATCTGGATGATGAAGATTCTAATGTATTACCTAAACCTAAGAATGAGGTCGCTAAGCAAAAGATAGCACCTGTTGACTCATAGAATGAGGTTGCTAGGCAACATGAGGTAACTGGCGAGCTATTTGATGGAGATGCCGAGACATAGAATCAACCTGAATTGAAAGAGAACAATGAATCTGAAGCAAAGAAAGAGCCTACTCTAGCAAAGTATGTGAGGATGTACCAAAAATCTTAACCAATCATAGGACCAAAGGATTCTGCAGTTATGACAAGTAAGTTGAGAGACAGTACATGCTTGTTATGTGATTTTAAGCCTAAAACAGTAAAAGATGCTTTAGAGAATGAAGACTAGATACAAGCCATGAATGAAGAGATTGAACATATTGAAAAGAATAAGACTTGGACACTTGTACCTAGGTCAAATGAAAAAAAATAATTGTTACTAAGTGGGTATTCAGAAATAAGATTAATGAACATGAAGAAGTAACAAGGAATAAAGCTAGACTGGTATGCAAGGGTTACGCACAAGAGGAAGGAATTGATTATGGAGAAACATTCACCCCAGTTGCAAGGTTGGAAGGAGTCATAACTTTAACTGCATATGTAGCCTACAAACATTTTAAAGTTTATCAAATGGATGTAAAGTCATCATTTCTTAATGGGATATTAGAAGAAGAAGTGTACATTGAACAAGCCGATGGATTTGTTGGCCCAAGCAAGGGGAAAATGGTTTGCAGACTACACAAGGCACTATATGGACTGAAGCAAGCACCAAGAGCATGGTATGAGAGATTGCACAATTATTTGATAAATATTGGATTCGCAAGGACCAATGACAACAACAATTTGTATTTGAAGATATAACAAAATAAAGGTACTTTATTAGCTGAAATTTTATTTTATGACATTATATTTGGTGGACAAAATGTGCTATGCAAAACATTTGTAAAAGAGATGCAAACTAAATTTGAGATGTCTATGTTTAGTGAAATCAAATTTTTTGTTGGCTTACAAATATATCAAATGAAGAATGGTATCTACATTACTCAATCAAAATATGTCAAGGAGATACTGAAATTTTTTGGAAAGGAAGAATCAAAACTAGTAAGTACACCAATGGCTACAAGACAAAAGTTAACAAAAAATGATGATACAAAAGAAGTGAATCAAACCCTTTACATGTCAATGATTGGAAAGTTGCAATATGTTGTGCACAGTAGACCTGATATTGCTCTGGTTGTTGGAATTGTTGCAAGATTTTCTGTCAATCCAAAGGAAACACATATGATGGCAGTAAAAAGAATTGTGAGATATTTGAAAAGAATGGATGATTAGGGTCTGTATTACAAAAAGAATGATAAGTTTGAGCTTAGATTTTACACCGAATCTGATTGGGCTATAAATGTAGATGACAGGAAAAGAAACACAGGTGGTGCATTTTTTTTGGGAAAGAGATTGGTTTTATGGACAAGAAAGAAACAAAATTGCACCTCACAATCTACAGTTGAAGCCCAGTATGTGCTAGCAATAGTTAATTGCTCTAATATTGTGTGGTTGAAGATACTACTGAAAGGTATGAAAGAGGATATCATTGAACCAGTTGTTACTTTTTGTGATAACGTGAGTGTCATTAACATTTCTAAGAACCCTATGATGCACTCTAAGACAAAGCATATAGCTATCAAGTATCATTACTTAAGGGAGCTAGTTCAGAACAAGGAAGTGAGACTGGAATATGTGCATACTAAGGAACATTTAGTAGACATATTTACAAAAGCACTACCCAAGGATGATCATGAGTATCTATGAGGTAAAGTAGGGGTGATTCCCCTAACTGAGGCTAATTAGTTCAGAATGGAACTATTGCATCAAATGTTATATTCAGAATATTTGACACATTGATGCACAGGAAGTCACACTTTAGGAAGCTGCCCAAAGCTCTAAAAGATAGACAAGGATAGAAAAGAGGGTCAATCATAAGCAAGATGATAGGAAGAGCATGATACTAAGTTAGAACAGAAGAATTTGCATGATGAATATGTCAACATCTCTGGCATTGTTGTCAAAGAGGGAGATTTGACTATACTTAGAGAAAAAGGGAGAGTTTACTGAAAGAGAGAGTCTATAGATGAGTAGAAGTAGAAAGATTACAGTGTGATTATAGACAAAGAGGGAGAAATGTTTTACAGGATGAGAATCATAATGAAGCTAAAGACATTAATGAATATTTGTTCATATCAAGGAATACGGGTAGACTTTTTGGATTGTATGGAAACTATGTTTGTAAAATTATTGTTTTAATGTTTAGTGTTACCCTCAATGCCAAAGAGGGAGATTGTTGGAAAGCTACAATGTAAACAATTATTGTTTTGTCATTGATGTCAAACCTTAACTGGTGAGACAATTGTGATCTGTTTGAGTACCATATCTATCGATTGTTGAAGAGGATTTGAAGGCAAGGATAACAAGAAGACTGAGTGAAATGGTTGATTTATTGGAAATTACAAGGGTACTTGATCAGTTGGCACATTGGCAAAGTAATGTGTTGTTTATATATAACACTAAGTTATGATATCAATTAACTGGGAACAGTATATGTCGAGCGAAGTTTGTGTCAATAGAGCACTAGTGTATGCCGAGCATAATTTATAAGTGTCGAGTGAGTTCCCTTAAATTTCCAAGGAAAATAGTGATGACCGAGTGGAAGAACACAGTGTTGGCTGAGCAACAGTATTTTGGTAACTGTTGAGATTTGAGATCTCTGGCCCACATAATTGAATTTATTGGGATATGTAAATTTAATTAAGGATAAGCATGATAGGTCCACACTATTTATATGTGTGGGTAACCATAATTAATGCATGGATCCAAGATTTAATTAGTGATTGCTTTGGAGAAGTAAATTAAATGTAAATGATGAAAAGATCCGTTGGATCTAACCTAACCTAAGATCTACGATCTTGATTAAGTGGAAAAGATTTATTTTACCTAGATGAAGAGGTATAAGATAACCTCAAGGGGCTATTCAAGTTATGTGATGCATGTGAAAAGTGTATGCAAGAGGATTGCATGGTTAATTGGCTGATTGGCATGATCTAGTAGAGAAGGCTGAGTAGATAAGGAGAGAGTTGTGAAAGTGATTTCTTGATGGATTTCCAAGTAGATGTGAAGATTGAAATGAGAAAGGAGGCCACTCAATGAATTAGCATTAGAGATGAAATGGATCTAGATTTTCAAAGTAAGTTGTATGTATCAGTTCACACCTACTGATTACTTTCTAACCATTGTATCAGTCAAAATCCTTTAACTAGGTTGACCTAATAGTCATTATATAAATCCTTTGAGCAAGGTGACATTCAGGTGGAATGTTCTAAGACCTATAACATAGCCACTCCTGACAGGGTGATTAAATCCTTTAACCAGGTCACATTTAGCAATGTGTTTGGTAACCTTTAACAAGGTTGGCTCCTAGTAGAGCTCACTTCACAAGAGTGAAAAATTTGTAGCATGTTACTGGTGGTTTTTCCCAATTTGGGTTTCCACATTAAATATTAGTGTCAACTTGTGTGAATGTTTATGTTGTGTTTTACTGGTAAGTTTCTACAAGCTTATTACATTTGAATAGTAAACTGCATATTTATGTTGTTGTTACTGAGAAGATCTGAGTTTTTTAAAGTGCTATAAAGTTTGAATTGGTACATCTAGACCTGAGGATTACTGATTCAACCCCCTCTTAGTTATTCTAAATTCATTCTAACAATTAGTATCAAAGCTTTGGTCTCTTGAAAATAGTTTGAAGGTACTTGGAGCAAAAGATCAAGATGTATAAAAAGGAGGTACGAAAGTTGAACAAAGATAACCCTGCATGGCAGAGTTTGATGAAATTCCATCTAGCTAGTATTGGTGATGCTGCTAAGTGCTATATTGAACATGATTATGTAGTCCTAACAACACCTCTCACCGCTGTACAGTTAAGAGAAAAGTAGGAACACAATCAAGCAATGTTGGAGATTCCATCATCCCTAAGTTATCTTGAATTTGAAGACACAAAGAACTGTACAAATGCAAAGTAGATGTGGGATACCCTAAAAATCATCTATGGAGGAGATACAAATGTACTGAGAGACAAATCTAAAAATTTAAGAGGTAAGTTTGATGAAATGAAAATGCAAGAAGGAGAAAATACAGTTCAATATTGTGGTAGGATAAAAGAACTTGTGAATGCTATTACAGGAGCTAATAGAACTATTGATGATAACAACATTGTGAGAAATGTAATGAGGACTCTTCTTCATGTATATGCTATTAGAGTCTCTATAATTCAAGAATTGAGGTGTAGTTCTAATAATAATTTGAATTTAGAAGGTCTAGTGGGCAGATCTACTGCATTTGCGATGTCAAATTTTGATAACTATACTCCACAAGCTATTCATTTTGCATTCAGATCCCAGTTGGTCCTTAACAAATCAAAGAAAGGAAAGAAATGTGTGAACAGTGACATCAACAGTACTGATGATGATCGGGAAGAAATTGAGGCACTTATGGCATGAAGACTATCTAGAGGAAAAGGAAAATTCAAAGGTAAACTTCCTATCATTTGTTTTTCATGTAACAAAGTTGGTCATATTGCTGCTAGATATCCTGATAAGAATGGCAATGGATCTGATAATTATGATGAAAATTATATAGAAGTTGTGTATGTTTCTATGAAAGATGATTCTGATGATGATGATGAGAAAACCACATTAATTTCTTATATGAGTAAATGTGGCCATTGGATTATCGACACTGGTTTTTCACATCACATGACTAGTGATAAGGATAAATTTGAGACCTTAGATCAGTGTAATGGTGGTTATGTTAAATTTGGTAATGATGCACCATGTCTTGTTAAAGGGAAAGGATCAATTAATTTGACTAACAAGATCAGATGTGACAATGTATATTGGGTTGATGATCTTAACTATAATTTATTGAGTGTTGCACAGCTGAATACTTCTGGTTACAGAGTTGAATTCCATCACAAGAAGGAAAAGATCTATGATGTCACCGGAGAACTAGTTGGAAGTGGAGAGTAGACAAAAGGTAACTTGTTCTATCTAGACTTAGTTGATGAGACATGCTTGTTTGCAGAATATAATGATGTTTTGTTGTGGCATAAAAGGATGTGTCATGTACACTTTGATAACTTGGTAAGGATAAGGAAATTTAAAAATGTTAGAGGGATGCCAAAGTTAAAGAAAGCTGAAAATGCAATGTGTAAGCAATGTCAATTAGGAAAAATGACTAAATCTAGTTTCAAGAGAAAGAATCGTACTTCTGAGGAAATTCTAGAATTGGTTCATACTGACCTTTGTGGTCCCATTGGTGAGAAAATTTATTGTGGAGATAGATATTTCATCCTATTTGTTGATGATTACTCTAGAATGATGACTGTTATATTTCTTAAAGAAAAATATAATGCATTCCAGTTATTTAAGTGGTACTTGGAAAAAGTTGAAAAGGAGACATGTAAAAGTTTGAAATGTGTGAGATCTGAATGAGGAGGGGAGTTTATTTCTAATGAGTTTAGCATGTTCTGTAATTATCGAGGTATAAAAAGATAGATGTCTACTACTAGTAATAACTGAGAGGGGGGAGGTGAATCAGTGGCTTCAAAAATTATCCTTTAAACTTTAACCACCAATCAAATACATCACATATTATTAAGTCCCTACAAGATGCATGCCTTGAAATACTAATAATGATTTAACTATCTGTCGGTTTACCTTGTCTGTCCTTATTCTCCTTGATAAACGATAAGCAGTAAAACTATTTATCGATACTCAATAAATATGCAGAGTATACCAATCAATCCAGAAATGCATATGTGAAATGTAAAATAGTAAAGTAATAAACTACACACACATAACACATGTATTTTAATGTGGATACCTTGTTAATGGAAAAGCCACTGGGACCGGTTCCCTAAATTTTCACTCCTCTGAAGTGAGCCCTATTAGGAGCCAACACTATTAAAGGTTACAAACACACTGTTTGGTGTGACCTTATTAGAGGATTTTATACATAGAGGTTGTCACTTAGTATTTGGCATCTACTTTTCTACCATCCTTGAATCAGCCTTCTTCTTAGACTGTCAATAGGCTTTATGAAAATCTTGCTACCATCCTTGAATCAACCTTCTTATTAGACTGTCAATAGGATTTATGAAATTTCAATGCTACTTTCATGAATCAACCTTTTTGGCACTCCTTGGGATGTACCTCAATATATAGAAGACTATTAAGTCCTGCTCTATTAATAGACTTGATGCTTCAATGGTTAAAATGAAACACTATGACTTGTTTCTAATGCAACTTGAATTACAAATTTTCAGATCTATTTAAGTAGATTACCTCTCTGATCAATGTATCAAGTCAATTCTTTGTGCTCCACACTTTATTCTCTATGATGCTATGCTTCACTGTTCATCAGTGTCTACAAAATTCTTAGCCCTCCTTCAGCTTGATTGATTAGGACTGTATGAAGTCATCCTTCATCAATTTCTCTTCAGCATCCTCTTTCTATTCACTCCCCTTCCCATATATGTGATTACGGAAATGAATTATGCTTGTTTGTTATATAGACATGATATTCTTGATTCTTGATTCTTGGAATGAAAAACAATCCAGCTAATTTGATTTAAATCTTTAACTCCTAATTTATCTCATAGTTATCTTCTTGCCAACTATACAAATCTTCTTTAAGTCAATTAATTAACTCTGGTTGAATAAAACAACTAAAACAACTAGTTAAGTCTATCCTTAAGCTTTGCCAGCTAGATATTTTGTCATTTTCTGAACTCTCTGTTCTATCAGTCATCTCTACAGTTAATCGTTGGTGATAACTGCCAGTTCCATCAGTGTGACTCCAGTCAGCTTTGGGATCTTCGTCCTTCAGGCATCCTGTGATTTTACTTGCTGGGTATCACTATGATTTTCCTTCATCAGGAAACACTGTCTTCTGCTCATCGGGTATCACTATGACCTTTTCTTTGCCTTTACCTATGGTGTGCACTCCATCAGTGTTGTCTGTCACTTAGTGAATACTTGATTTTTATGCATTGCTAAAAGAATAATATATTTTCCATTGATTCTCTAAAGTCTTTGGCATTATGTACATGACCATAGAGATGATATCAAGTTGACATCAATGACAATACAAACCATTAACTGATTTAATGTCTTGCATCATCTTCAACTTAACATTATCAAACATTCAATCAATTACATGTCATCAATCTCTCCCTTTGGCATTAATGGAAACATACTATATTATCACACTATACTATTTCTAATACAATATGAAATACAATTGTTGAGACTCATCAAATTACCAAATAGTTTGTTTTGATAACTGATAAAAATGTCTAACTGCCGATAAGCTCTATGTTAGCTTAGATTTGATTCTTGCAGCTTTTTGTGTTTCTTGTACTGACGTGTTGTGTTCTCTTCTTGTGTCAATTTCACTCTTTTGACTATTCTTCTTCTTTGATGTCTCTGTCTCTTGTCAAAAACTCTCCCTTTGTATATGATTTCTTCATACAAATTTTGTCCCTATGGATATGATCTCTCCTTGTTTGGAATAATCTGATAATGAATAATTTCTTGTGATAATATGGATACATTCTCTCCTTTTCACAACAATTCCAAACAAACATTTTACAAATATCTATCATTCATGTCAAACAATTATTTTCTTCTATCCATAATATATTCCTTGAATTTACCTTATCCATCAGCAATACAACAATATGCTCTGGTGTTCTGTTCTTATATATACCTTTCTGTATATAGATGTAGCTTTGAAGTTCATCTTTTTGCTTGCATCAACATGAATGATATTCTGATAATATATAGGTTGATGTAGCCTTCAGTCCTTTACTAACTGGTAGACAAGGGTTTGACCCCTAGTCTCTTTCTCAAGTACTCAAATGTATCCTTGGGCAGTGGCTTGGTGAAGATATCAGCCAATTGTTCTTTTGATTGCACATACTCAAGTATCACCTCTTTTTCTTGAACTTGTTCTCTTAAGTAATGATAATTGATTGCAATGTGTTTTGTCTTGGAATGCATGACTGGATTCTTGAAAATGTTTATTGCACTTGTGTTATCACAATGGATAATCACTGGTTCTAAGATTTTCATATGCATACCTTCTAGCAACTATTTGATCCATGCAATATTTGAGAAGTTTGCAGTAGCAACAAAATATTTTTCTTCTTCCGGTCATCAATATTTATAGCCCAATCAGCGTCGGTAAATACTTTTAGTTCAAATTTACCTTCTCTTCTATACCATAAGACAAATTCCTCAGTATTCTTTAGATATCTTAGAATTCTTTTCATAGCAGTCATATGTGATTCCCTAGGATTAGCAGAAAATCTAGCAACAATTCCTACTGCATGTGCAATATCTGGTCTAGTGTGTACAACATACATGAGTTTTCCTATCATTGATCTATACAAAGTCTGATTTAACTCAATTGTCTTGTCTTCCTTTGTTAATTTGAATCCATTAGCCATCGGTGTTGCAACAGGTTTGGAATCTTCCATCTTGAATATTTTCAAGACCTCTTTGATGTATTTGGACTATGTAATGAAAATACCCTCACTTTGTTGAATGATCTGTAGACCAAGAAAGAAATTGATCTCTCCAAACATAGACATCTCAAACTCTTTTCTCATCTCATCAGCAAATGACTTACATAGTATATCATTGCTTCAAAAAATGATGTCATCAACAAATATTTCAGCAATGAAAGTGTTAGCATCAATATCTTCTTTTAAATAAAGATTACTATTTTCACTAGTCCTTTTGAATCCAATACTTATTAGATAGGAATGAAGTCATTCATACCAAGCTCTGGGAGCTTGTTTTAATCCATACAAGACTTATTGAGGTCTACATACAATGTTCCTCTTGTTTGGATCTACAAACCCTTCTAGTTGCTCAACGTATACCTCTTCTTCGAGTATTCCATTTAGGAATGTTGACTTGACATCCATTTGATATACTTTGAATCCTTTATATACATCATAAGAAAGTGGTATTCTTACTCCTTCTATCCTACCAACGGGTGCAAAGGTTTCTCCATAGTCTATACCTTCCTCTTGTGCATACCCCTTGCATACTAGTCTTTCTTTGTTCCTTGTGACTTCTCCATTCCCATTCAACTTATCTTGGCACAAGTGACCATGTTTTGTTCTTCTCAATCTGCTTAATCTCATCATTCATAGCACTTATCCATTCTTCATTATCTAGTGCAACATTGATAGATTTTGGTTCAAACTCACAAATTAAGCAATTTGAGTTTAAAGACTTACTTCTTGTTCTTGTACCAACTTTCTTATCTCCTATGATCTGGTCCTCTGGATGGTTCCTTGTTATATATCTTGCAAGTGTAGGTACAAATTTATGTGTATCAGCTTGATCTTTATTTCCTTGCACATTATCTTTATCATTATCCCTACTGTCGATAACAACATTCTGACCGTCGGTTACAACATTTTGTTGTTCTAGAATTAAGCACTGTTTCTTGGGTAGAGTTATGGGTTCTTCACAATATACAAAATTTTTGTAGTCTTCTGGTTCTTTTGTGCTTTACAGCTCATTCTTTTCTGCAAATTCATCAATCTTCACATTTGCACTTTCAACTATTTTGTTAGAAGCCTTGATTAGACATTTAAAATCTTTTCTTTTGGTAGAATACCCCATAAAAATACCTTCATCACTTTTGGCATCAAGCTTTCCATTTCTATCATCTTTTAAGACTTAACATTGACTACCAAATATTTTGAAGTAACTTACATTGGGTGTTTTACCATACCATAGCTCATAAGGTGTCTTCTTTGTGTCCTTCAATTGTACTATGTTAAGTGTATAAACAACAGTGCTGATCACTTCCCTCCAGAAGATTTGGGTGATGTCCTTTTCTATCATCAATGTTCTTGCCCAATCAACTATTGACCCATTCCTTCTCTCAGCAATCTCATTTTGCTGTGGTGTCCTTGGTGTAGAAGCCTGTCTTTTTATACCATGCTCATTACAGAAATTAGTGAATTCATCTGATATAAATTCTCCTCCTCTATCTAATCTTAAACATTTTAGATCCTTACAACTTTGTTTTTCTACCATAGCCTTATACCATTTAAAAATCTTGAATGCTTCAGAATTTTCTTTTAGAAACATAACTGTCATCATTCTAGAGTAATCATCAACAAAGAGAATAAAATATCTATAACCATAATAGCTCTTTGTCCTCATATTCAACATAAATCAGTATGGACTAATTATAGAATATAATCAGATGTATGGGTTTTACTTTTAAAACTAGAATTTGTCAATTTACCTTTTTGACAGTTTTTACACATGATGTTGTCTGGCTTTGTCATCGTCGATAAGCCTCTTACACTTCCTCTTCTTCTTATTTTCATCATGTTGTCAAAATTCACATGACACAATATTTTGTGCCACAACCATATATCTTCATTTCTAGTCATTAAGCAAGTGGTGTTAGTATCATTCAGATAGAATAAGTTAGCTTTGGTCTGTTCACCGGTACCAATCAGTTTTCTTGATTCATTGTAGATATTTGCCTTCTTGTTTTCAAATGCTACTCTGTGACCTAAATTATTTAGCTAAGAAACACTCAGCAAATTATAATTCAATCCTTTTACCCAATAAGAATTTTCACATTTAATCAGGTTATTCATCATTATTGTTCCTTTACCTTCAACTGGAAAAGGTGTATCATTTCCCATTCTTACTATACCACCATTATAATATTCAAAAGTGTTAAACTTTTCTTTGTCACTAGTCATATGGTGAGTGCAGCCACTATCTATAATCTAGATGTCATTCTTACTAAACTTAGATATGAGTGCAGTTTCTTCATACCTTTCATCTTCATCTGAATCATCCTTCATAGATACAAATACCATCTCGATGTCATCATCAGGTTCATTGTCAGTATCTTCATCTTTGCAAGCAGCTAGGTAGCTAGCCTTCTTTCCTTTATCCTTGTAGTCTTGGGTATTCTTTCTTTCTGATTGTCAGTAACCTCTGTAATCTTTGTTATCACCTCTGTTAGATTTCTTCTAAAAATACCTGTCATTACTTCTGTCATCTTTACTTATGTTAGGACATCTTGTAGCGAAGTGTCCAATCTCTTTACAATTAAAACATACAAGTGGTAACTTGCCTTTGTATTTACCTTTGCCTCTTTGTATTCTTCTAGCCATAAGTGCTTCTATTTCATCTAGATCTTCTTCTTCACTTTCACTTTCACTATCCCTTCTAGATGAGCATCTATGATTGGATTTGCTTATTTTCATAGAATACTTAAATGCAGAATCTAAACTTGGTAAGACACTATTGTCAAAGTTATTCATCTCAAATGAAATCAATCTACCAATTAAACTATCAAGAGTAATTGTATTGTTTGCTACTGCTCTCATTTCTTGAATAGCAAAAACTCTAAGAGCATATACAGGCAATAAGGTTCTTAAGATTTTACTTACCACTGTCTCCTCTTCAAGTGTACCTCCAACACCTCGTATAGCATTGACTACTTTTATTCTTGTGTTGTACTATGTGATTTTTTCTCCTTCTTTCATTCTGAGATCATCAAATTTTCCTCTAAGGCTTTCTTCTTTGGCTCTCAGAACATTTGTATCACCTCCATGTACAGGCTTTAGTTTGTCCCACTTTTTCTTCGCATTTGTGCAATCTTTGACATCTTCAAATTCAACATTGAAGAGAGAGGAAGAAATCTCTATGACCATGCAATTGTGCTCATGCTTCACTCTCAATTGATGTACTGTTAATGGTTTTGTGGGCAACACATATTTAGTATCTAAGTATTGAGTAACATCATTACCAATACCTGAAAAGTTGAGTCTTATCCTTCTTTTCCATGAAGCAAAGTTGTCTTTGTTCAACTTGGGCACATCTCGTCTGTTCATCTTGTGATCTTTACTTAGGTTTTGAAACCTTCCTTCTAAGCACACAAGCTATGATACCAATTGTTAGTAATAACTGAGAGGGGGGGTGAATCAGTGGCTTCAAAAATTATCCTTTAAACTTTAACCACCAATCAAATACATCTCAGATTATTAAGTCCCTACAAGATGCATGCCTTGAAATACTAATAATGATTTAACTATCTGTCGGTTTACCTTGTCTATCCTTATTCTCCTTGATAACCGATAAGTAGTAAAATTATTTACTGATACTCAGTAAATATACAGAGTATACCAATCAATCCAGAAATGCATATGTGAAATGTAAAATAGTAAAGTAATAAACCATACACACATAACACATGGTTTTAATGTGGAAACCCTATTAAGGGAAAAACCACTGGAACCAGTACCCCAAATTTTCACTCTTTTGAAGTGAGCCCTTTTAGAAGCCAACCATGTTAAAGGTTACAAACACACTATTAGGTGTGACCTTGTTAGAGGATTTTATACATAGAGGTTGTCACTTAGTATTTGGAATCTATTTTGCTACCATCCTTGAATCAACCTCCTTCTTAGACTGTCAATAGGCTTTATGTAAATCTTGCTACCATCCTTGAATCAGCCTTCTTCTTAGACTGTCAATAGGCTTTATGAAATTTCAATGCTACTTTCACGAATCAACCTTTTTAGCACTCCTTGAGATGTACCTCAATATATAGAAGACTGTTAAGTCGTTCTCTGTTAAGGGACTTGATGCTTCAATGGTTAAACTGAAACACTATGACTTGTTTCTAATGCAACTTGAATTGCATATTTTTAGATCTATTTAAGTACATTACCTCTCTGATCAATCTAACAATTCAATTATTTGTTCTCCACACTTTCTTCTCTGTGATGTTGTGCTTCATTATTCATCGGTGTTTGCATAATTCTTTAGCTCTCCTTCAGCTTGATTGATCAGGACTGTATGAAGTTATCCTTCATTAGTTTCTCTTTGGCATCCTCTTTCTATTCACTCCCCTTCCTGTGTATGTGATTACAAAAATGAATTATGCTTGTCTCTTATACAGACATGCTATTCTTGATTTTTGATTCTTGATTCTTGGCATGAAAAACAATCCAGCCAATTTGATTTAAAGCTTTAACTCATGATTTATCTCGTAGTTATCTTCTTTCCAACTTTACAAATCCTCTTTAAATCAATTACTTAACTCTGGTTAGATAAAACAAATAAAAAAACCAGTTAAGTCTATCCTTAAGCTCTGCCAGCTAGATATTTTTTTGTTTTCTAAACTCTCTATTCTTTTGGTCAACTCTGTAGTTAGTCGTCAGTGATAACTACTAGTTTCGTCGGTGTGACTCCAGTCAGCTTTGAGATCTTTTTCTGTTGGGCATCCTCTGATTTTACTCGTTAGGTATCGCTATAATTTTTCTTCATCAGGAAACACTATCTTTTGTTCATCGGGTATCACTGTAACCTTTTCTTTACCTTTACCGATTATCTACACTCTATCGATGTTGTCTATCACTTAGTGAATACTTGACTTTTATGCATTGCTGAAAGAATAATCTATTTTCCATTGATTCTCTGAAGTCTTTGACATTATGTATATGACCATATAGATGATATTAATTTGACATCAATGAAAATACAAACCATTAATTGATTTAATGTCTTGCATCATCTTCAACTTAACATTATTAAACATTCAATCAGTTACATGTCATCAGTCTACACCTAGGACACCACCACAAAATGGTATTACTGAAAGGAGAAATAGATCTATCATGGACTGTGCAATAACTCTAATGATGGAGAAAAATATTTCACAAAAATATTGTAGAGAAATGTGAGTACAACAGTCTATACCCTGAATGGAGTACAAGTCAAGAAAGGTACTAATGCTACACCTTATGAGCTATGGTATGGATATGCACCTAATGTAAGATATTTCAAAGTTTTTGGAAGTAAATGTTTCATACTAAAGGATAATAGAAATGGAAAACTTGATGCTAAAGGTGAGGAAGGAATATTTCTTGGCTAGTCATCTAAAAGTAAAGCATATAAGTGTTTGAATTATAACACTAACAAAATTGTGGAAAGTGCAAATGTTAGAATTGATGAATATGAAGAAAGAAATGAAGCAGAAAGCACACAGGAATCTGAAAATTACAAATCATTTGTTTATCAGGATGAGGAAGATTCTAATGTATTTCCTGAACCTTAGAATGAGGTTTTTGAGCAACAACTAGCACCCGCCGAGTCACAGAATGAGGTTGTCGAGCAACAGGAGGTAACTGTCGAGCTATCTGATGGAGATGCCAAGACACATAATCAACTTAAATTGAACGAGAACAATGAATCTAAAGCAAAGAAAGAACCTAATCTAGAAAAGTATGTGAGGAGGAACCACAAACCTCATCAAATCATAGGATCAAAGGATTCTGTAGTTATGACAAGAATTAAGTTGAGAGACGGTACATGCTTGTTATGTGATTTTGAGCCTAAAATAGTAAAAGATGCTTTAGAGAATGAAGAATGGATACAAGCCATGAATGAAGAGATTGAACAAATTGAAAAGAATAAGACTTGGACACTTGTACCTAGGACAAATGAAAAAAATTTAATTGGTACTAAGTGGGTATTCAGAAATAAGCTGAATGAACATGGATAAGTAACAAGGAATAAAGCTAGACAAGTATGTAAGGGTTATGCACAAGAGGAAGGAATTGATTATGGAGAAACATTTTCCACAATTGAAAGTTTGGAAGGAGTCAAAACTTTACTTGCATATGCATCCTACAAAGTTTTTAAAGTTTATCAAATGGATGTAAACTCAGCATTTCTTAATGGGATATTAGAATCTAATAAGTGTACATTGAACAAGCTGATGGATTTGTTGACCCAAGAAACAGGAACAGGGTTTGCAGACTACACAAGGCACTATATGGACTAAAGTAAGCACCAAGAGAATGGTATGAAAGATTGCAATTAATTGATAAAGATTGGATTCACAAGGACCAATGACAACAACAATCTATATTTGAAGACAACACAAAATAGAGGTACTTTATTAGTTGAATTTTTTGTTGATGACATTATATTTGGTTTACAAAATGTGTAATTCCAAACATTTTCAAAAGAGATCCAAACTGAATTTGAGATGTCTATGTTTGGTGAAATCAAATTCTTTGTTGGCTTACAAATATATCAAATGAAGAATGGTATCTACATTACTCAATCAAAATATGTCAAGGAGATACTCAAATTTTATGGAATGGAAGAATCAAAACCAGTAAGTACACCCATGGTTACTAGACATAAGTTATCCAAAAATGATGATACAAAAGAAGTGAATCAAACCCTTTATAGGTCAATGATTGGAAAGCTCCAATATGTTGTGCATAGTAGACCTGATATTTCTCTGGTTGTTGGAATTGTTGCAAGATTTTCTACCAATCCCAAGGAAACTCATATGATGGCAGTAAAAATAATTTTGAGATATTTGAAAGGAACAGATGAATATGGTCTGTATTACAAAAAGAATGATAAGTTTGAGCTCATATTTTACACTGACTCTAATTGGAATAGAAATGTAGATGATAAGAAAATCACCACAGGTGGGTATGTGTAGGATCATGGTATGCCAAACTAGGCCCTTAAGTGGTAATGGATATTTAAAAAATCAGGATTACGAAAGCTGATGTAAAAATTTGAATAACTTATCAATATTATATAAAAAATGTGTAAGAAGAGAATCTATAGAAAATTGAATTTAGTTTCTAAGCTACTAGCCCATTTTTTTTAAAAAAAATATTCTATATGGTGAAATTTCAAATTCCAATATAGTAGTATGAAAAATTTAGGAAAAGATAAGAAGTAGGTGTATGTCTGACCACCTTAAAGATAATTAAATGATAATAAATTTTTACAAGATTATAGATATAAGTAGTAGACTCAGGTTTTGATGTGATGGATATTTTTTTGTAATTTTTTTCTAAGTTAATAATTAATTATGATTTTTCTACTACAACTTTTCCAGAATATAAAAAATCTCATGTCTGACCACGTTCACTTAGTCTAAACTTTATCAAATTGAAGTTTTTAAATTTTTTTATTGTACTAGGAAAAGCATAGAATGTGACTCATGTTTTGGATTTCAAAAATGTTATACCATTTTAAAGTTATAGCTATTTTTTAGTCAGTCTATCAATCAGGACTAAAATGATAAGAAGTAGGTGTATGTCTGACCACCTTAAAGACAATCAAATGATAATAATTTTCAACCAGATTCTAGGTATAAGTAGTAGACTCATGTCCGGATGTGATGCATATTTTTTTTGTAAATTTTTTCCAAGTAAATAATTAATTATGATTTTTCTTCTACAACCTTTTTAGAATATAAAATATCTCATGTCTGACCACCTTAACTTAGTCTAAACATCATGAAATTAATTTTTTTTTTCTTTTTTTCCTATAGTAGGAAAAGCATAGAATGTGACACATGTTTCAGATTTAAAAAATGATATACCATTTGAAATTTATAGTTTTTTCTCAATCAGTCTACCAATCAGGAATTCTTTTTCACATTGCCACTTGTTGGCATACCATGATCTTGCACATACCTAGGTGGCCATTTCTTTTGGGAAAGAGATTAGTTTCATGGACAAGAAAGAAACAAAATTGCACCTCACAATCTATAGCTAAAGCCGAGTAGGTGGAAGCAGTAGTTAACTGCTCTAATATTGTGTGGTTGAAGATACTACTAAAAGGTATGAAAGAGGAGATCACAAAACCAGTTGTTACATACTGTGATAACATGAGTGTCATTAATATTTATAAGAACCCTGTGATGCACTCTAAGACAAAGCATATAGCTGTCAAGTATCATTACTTGAGGGAGATAGTTCAGAACAAGGAAGTGAGACTATAATATGTGCATACAAAGGAACAGTTAGAAGACATATTTACAAAAGCACTACCCAAGGATTCTCATGAGTATCTGCGGGGTAAATTAGGGTTGATTTTCCTAACTGAGGCTAATTATTTTAGAATGAAATTGGTGCATCAAATGTTATATTCAGAATATTTGACACATTGATGCACATGAAGTCACTATTTCAGAAGTTGCCCAAAGCTATGAAAGAAAGACAAGGATAGAAAAGAGGATCAGTCATAAGCAAGATGATAGGAACAACATGATACTAAGTTAGAACAGAAGAATCTGCATGATTAAAATGTCAACATCTTTGGAATTATTGTCAAAGAGGGAGATTTGACTATACTTAGATAAAAAGGGAGAGTTTACTGAAAGAGAGATTCTATAGATGAGCAGAAATAGAAAGATTTTAGTGTGATTACAGACAAAGAGGGAGAAATTTTTTACACGATGAGAATCAGAATGAAGCTAAAGACATTAATGAAGGTTTGTTCATATCAAGGAACATGGACAGAGTTTTTGGATTATATGGTAACTATGTAAAATAATTGCTTTAATGTTTAGTATTGCCATCAATGCCAAAGAGGGAGATTGTTAGAAAGCTACAATGTAAACAATTATTGTTTTGTCATTGATGTCAAACCTTAACTGGCGAGACTATTGGTATTTGTTTGAGTACCATATCTATTTATTGTTGAAGAAGAAGGAAAGGATAACAAGAAGACCAAGTGAAATGGTTGAGTTCTAGGAAATTACAATGGTACTTGATCAGTTGGCACATTGGAAAAGTAATGTGTTGTTTATCTATAACACTAAGTTATGATGTTAGTTTACTGGGAATAGTATATTCCAAGCTAAGTTTGTGTCGACCGAGCACCAGTGTATGCTGAGGATAATTTCTAAGTGTCGACTGAGGGCTAATAAATTGTTGAGGAAAATAGTGATGACCGAGTGGAAGAACACAATGTTGGCCGAGCAACAATATTTTGGTAATTGTTGAGATTTGAGATCTCTGGCCAACATAATTGAATTTATTGGGATATGTAAAGTTAATTAAGGATAAGCATCATTGGTCCATACTATTTAAATGCATGGGTAACCATAATTAATGCATGGATCCAAGATTTAATTAGTGATTGCTTTAGAGAAGTAAATTAAATGTAAATGATGGAAAGATCTATTGGATCTAACCTAACCTAAGATCGATGATCTTGATTAAATGGAAAAGATTTATTTTTCCTAGATGAAGAGGTATAAGATAACCTCAAGGGGCTATTCAAGTTGTGTGATGAATGTGAAAAGTGTATGCAAGAGGATTGCATGATTAATTGAATGATTGGCATGATCTAGTAGAGAAGGCTAAGAAGAGAAGCAGAGAGTTGCAAAAGTGATTGCTTGACAGATTTCCAAGTAGATCTGAAGATTGAAATGAGAATGAGGCCACTCAATGAATTAGCATTAGAGATGAATTGGATTTGGATTTGCAAAGTAATTTTTATGTATCAGATCACACCTGCTGATTACTTTCTAACGATTGTATTAGTCAAAATCCTTTAACCAAGTTGACCTAACAGTCATTGTATAAATCCTTTGAGAAAGGTGACATTCAGTTGGAATGTTCTAAGACCTCTAACAAGGTCACTCCTAAAAGGGTGATTAAATCCTTTAACCAGGTCACATTTAGCAATGTGTTTTGTAACCTTTAATAGGGCTGGCTCCTAGCAGAGCTCACTTCAGAAGAGTGTAAACTTGGTAGCATGTAACTTGTGGTTCTTCCCAATTCAGGTTTCCATGTTAAATATTGGTGTCAACTTGTCTGAATGTTTATGTTGTGTTTTACTATTAAGTTTCTACAAGCTGATTAAATTTGAACAGTAAACTACATATTTATGTTGTTGACATATGTTGTTGTTATCGAGCAGATCTGAGTTTTTTAAAGTGATATAAAGTTTCAATTGGTACGTCTAGACCTGAGGATGACTGATTTGACCCTTCTTAGTTATTCTAAATTCATTCTAACAGTAGCATGTCAACATGTGCTTGGACCTAATTAGATATGTTTAGGTGGACCAAAATCAAGGTTTTAGAATCAACCTTGTCATACTTCTTTTACTCATTAGCATCTTAAGGGAATTTAGTGAAACTAGTAGAAATCTCCCACAATTCTTCAAAATTAAAAATGTTGCACATCTTAGTTTTCCAAATGGCGTAATTGGGCCCTTTGAGAAGTTGTGCATCTGAAAGAAGTATTTTTGGGAAAGACATAATAAAAAGAATACCTCAATACCAAAAGAAATATATTTTATTGATGGTATAATGACATATAACTATTATTTAACTCAAAAAAGTCCTTCTACAAATTAAGATAAGCATTTAGATGTGATGATCATACGTTGGGTGTTGAGAGAGGGGGGGTTAATATGCATAAAACTAAAAAATCTAAGAACTAACTTTAATTACCACCACAAGAAACTATGTCCAAGAAAGAACTAAACAAGTAACATAGAAACACCAAGATTTATATGTGGAAAACCAAAACTAGGAAAAACCACACTGAGCACTTTCCCACAAAGATAATTCACTGAAATATATAATCTGATTAAAAAATATTAGGAGCTCACTGCTCTGGAAAACCAATTAGAGGCTCACTACCAATAGTACAATGAATGTGAATAATGAATAAATCTCATTGGCTTACAATACAAATAGGATCTCACTACTCCAGACTTGTATACAAAGGCTCGCTGCCAAAGTAGCAAGTTACAATAACAAACTAAAGTACCCAAGACTCATTTTATGAAAGTACTTATCCTCCTTCAATGTATAGATATGAAAGTATTCTCCTACAAATGTAACTTATCTACACAATTATGTATTCTCCAACAAAAAACTTATTACTAACTTTTCTTCTCTGGCACTATCACTACACTCTTCTATGTTGATTGTTGAACTATATCACACACTATAATTGCTTCATACCTTACATAATTTTTGAAAAAGAAACAATAGTCCTTATATACAAGATAGATCATTGGAGATTACAGTAAGGTTGACCAAACCAAAAAGGATATTACAAATAAGTTGCATGTCGAAAAAAGAAAAAAAAAGTATCATAATGAATGCATCTGAAACAGGGACCTAAATGGATAAGTG
The DNA here is from genome assembly GCA_018584345.1 of Thuja plicata. Taxonomy (NCBI): domain Eukaryota; kingdom Viridiplantae; phylum Streptophyta; class Pinopsida; order Cupressales; family Cupressaceae; genus Thuja; species Thuja plicata. The sequence continues at coordinate 459,713 of MU224590.1, read as the reverse complement.
ATAAATATTAAGTATATATGTCCCATATATAATCTTCCCATATGGATAAAACATAATCATTAAGTATAAGACTCAAACCTAAATGTTATACTACAGTAATCAATAAATATAACACCCAGATCTAAAACTAAAAGGATGATCTATCCTAAGAGAAAGATGAACCAAGAACACACTACATATGTCATAATTCCAGATCTGTGAAATCACTAGAACATCAACCACAAATAAATCAAACATGTAGAAGCAATCTACCAGTTCAGCCAATGGTAAGAAGACCTCCATACTCTATGGAGAGATCTATATGCCACATCATAATCCATGTCAACATGTCACATCAAAAGTTGATTCATCATCCCATTTTAGAAGGTACCACAACAAATTCCTATATTTTAACAACAACTAGAAAGATCAACAACTTAGGATAACACAGTCTCTAGAATACCAGGAACACACACTTGATCACTAGAGAATGCCACAACCAAGACCAAGTCTTGAATTCATCTGAATGAGTAGCAACATAAATTCAACCCTTAATGTGAGAAGAGAACTTCTCTAGAAAGACAAGTAACTACAACTATAAAATTTCTAAATGAAATACAACACAGTTCTAACAAAGACATTCAGATTGGGAAGACATCTAAAAATAAGAATATAACATAGGAGCATTGTAGAACATTATCTACACATAATCACAAGAAACATTCCTTCCAATATTTTGATATCATACAAGATATATATGTGTCTTCTAGTGTACTTAAAGTTCATCATACATATCCCATTACCAGAATGACACACCTCCAGATCACAAAGCTTGAGGGAAGATCATCAAGATCCTCTGAACCATATGGAACACAACGTTTGACATCTATGCTAACATGATAATAAAAATTAATTTCTAATAATCTCCCCCTTTGTCATTGATGGAAAAGAGAACCAATAATGTCAACTCACCACGAATGTAATAATCATTTTAATTATCTTTCTTCCCCTTTTCCATCAGGGAAAAAGGCTAGGAAAAGGTCTACTGCTCCATAACTCTAATGAATAACATCAATTTAGAAATGTCCCCCTTAACAGATGCACCAACTTGATGTACTAAGCTAGACAGAGAATGGGGTAACCATCCCAAGAACTTTTGGAGAAACTAAAAATTCTTATCAAATGATAAAGCATGTCTCTAGAAAAAACAAACACCAGACTAAACTAATTCCCATAATTTATTATAATCTTGACCTTCTCTTCATTTGTTTTTAAATCTACTACAGCTTTAGTCCTTATATTATCATATAGATTTATCAAAAAAACATCAAACTCAACCTTCTCTATGTGGTAGAAAATCATGTTTTCCCTTATGCAATTAGTAGAAAGGTAGTCCCACAATCTCATCAACTTATCAAGAGGAACAAAAATGTTGTTCAAATGTTTCTTAATTTTTAAACCAAAAAATAAACTAGACTTTCAATCCATATAATAAATATTTCTTATCCAAAAACCCACCTTTTTGAACCACAAAGTAGAAAACCTTTCTACAGATATATATTCATACCTCATTATTCTATTGAGAAGATTATAAATATCTAGTCTTGAGGGGGAAAATACATGGAAACTCGCCCTCAGACCCTGTAGTCTGAGTGATTTGACAGATGAGGAAACACCATTCAGAATGGATGTCATATCAATATTAAATATACTATTTTTATTCTACAAAAAATATATCCTATTTATTTCTCTTGATTATTTTACAACAATTAAACAATCACCTTCTCTTAAAAAATTATAGAATTTAGCAATATGTCCTATCATACTACGTCTGTAGAAAATGAAACCATCCTTGCACAATATTGCAATGTCTCCTTCCTTGTTACATTTATTGAAAATCACACCTTCCTTGTTCATTTTTACTGCTTTATTAGTATTTTAATTTATGTTTATATTACATTCCATTTTTCCGTGTCCATATCCATTGCAATTATAGAAATAGCCATTGAAGTTATTAACATTTTGATTCTCATTTATTCTACTACAAGTCATTTTTTCTCTACATTGAACAGCCTTATGTCCTAACTTATTTCAATGATAGCATCTTCCATTGAAAATTAGATTCCTTCTCAAACTACTAAATTCATTGACTCTATGTCCTACACTTTTTCAATAGAAATAGATACCATCAAAGAAAGAGTACTTGGAAGAAGTACATTGGGATCTCTAATTCATCATGTTTTTTTTGTTCTTTGTCTACACTAGATTCTTCTTGTTCATTTTTTTTCTTCTGATCTCCTGGATTCTTCTTGTTCTTCTTCAACTTCTGATCTTTTGATTCTTTATTTTTTAACTGCCTTTGGTCATCCTATTTCTATTTTTTGGTATTTTTTTTTATCTTCTTCCAACTATTTCTAATTTACCATGTTCCTTTTATCTTAATCTGGTTCCTTGAATTCATTTCCACTCTTTTGATCAGCGATATTCTTATTTTCAGTTTCAAGCTTCTGATATACTATAGTCCAATCTCCATCCATTTTGTCTTCTCTATGTATTAGTTCCACTATCTACTCCTATTCTAACACAGGTCCTTGATTATTTCATCTTTCTTCTATTCCACCATAATCCATTCTCCTTGTACCGGATCTTCTGATTCAACCTTTCTTTCTTCGGGGTAAAAGTATATACCTACTTCGCACTTTTGGCTAATTGAAAAACTTTGACCAAAAATGCTTCGGCCAGAAGGGTTCTGGCCGAACTAAATTTGGCAGCCACCTAGTATCCTTATGGTAGGGGGTTTTTAGGAGAAATAATTCTAGCTAAAATGGTTTCAAGGAATTCTTTCTATATACATCTGTGGACACATTGTAATTTTAAGTTTTTTCTTCTAGAGCCTTTTTCTCGCCATTCTAAAGTAGAGCACTTAGGCTATACCTATTGTATCATTCTTTGACCTTAGCTTTGTATTCAGATAATCAATAATAATAATAACTCCAAGTTACCCTTCAAATATATAAAGATACTTTTAATAGAATCTTAATGAACTCTACCATAATTAGACATATATGGAAAGAACTCTAACTTCTTAGACAATGTCCAATCTAGTATAGACCATAACATAAATCAAACTTCCAACTACACTCTGATAAGGTACTATGATGATGTCTTCCATCTCTGATGGGGATTTAGGACAATCTAAAATAGAAAAAATTGTTCTAATTGTAAAAGGAACACATAATAGTCTACAATATTGCATGTCAATTATCTATAATACTAAGTTCATATAATGACTTTGGCCTAGCCATAGTTTTCTATTCACTCCATCTCTTCTAATTTCCATCCCAAGAATGTTTTTTTCTATACCAAGCTCTTTTAGATCTATAATTTAGTAATAAGCTAAGATTTGAGTTGTATTCACAACTTTCCCTTTTATAGTTGAATAACATATCATCAACATATAATGCAATGCACAAGAAATTATTTCCACCAAATTTATAATAAACAATAATTTTATTTTTAATTCTTAAATCCCAAACTCAACTTATATGTATCAAATTTATGGTACTATGTCATAATACTTTTCTTTATGCCATACAAATATTACAAACCAAATTGCTTTTATCTTTTACCACGTAGTGCTCTAGTTGTGTCATATAATTATTTCCCTCTAAATTACCATGAAGAAAAACACTTTTCACATATATTTTCTCAACCTCTAAATCATAAGCTACAACAATAGAAAGAAAAAATCTATAATAGATTTCATTTTCATAATAGGAGAGAATATCTCACTAGAATAAACACCCTAAACCTAAGAGTTTCCTTTGGAACCTAACCTTGATTTATACTTCCCAAAACCTCCATTTGAACCAATCTTTTCCTCAAACACCCATTTGCAACTAACATGCTTTCATCGTTCACTGAATGATGCAAGCTCTAACGAATCATTCTTTTTCAAATTATCATTTCTTCATCCATAGCAATTTTCTAGGATTTTGCAACATTAAGACCTAATGTCTCTTCTATAGATCTAAGCTCATTCACACTAGTATTAAAAAAAAAAGTGAATCTCCAATCATCAAAACAATATCTTTCACGTGGTCATCTATGCCATGTATACCTTCAAATAGTTTTAGTCAGAGGTTTTTCCTCCTCTTCTAAGGATTCTGATCTTGATGAGCTCTCCTTAAATTATTGTGTATCTATGGGTTTCAATGTAAATTTCTCAGATGTAGAAGGTATTTGAATCACATCTTCCCTTTTAGTTTGTTTTGGCTACAATGTAACAAGAGGATGATTAGTTTCTCTAAAAAAACACTTCTACTATGTATCAACTTCTATGCAACAAGGTCCCAAATCTGGCATCCTTTCATACCATAATTGTATCTAATGAAGATATATTTCACAACCTTGTTCTTCAACTTTGTTCACTTGTCCTTGGGCACATATGCATATACCTCATTAATGTAACCAGATTTTTTAAATCATTAACAAAAACATAAGATGAAACAACAACATAGTATCCTTCAGAATTCTAATTCTTCTTCATTATTCTCCCAACAACTTTTCTACTACAAAGAAAGAAACCACCAATTTAACTACAATCATAAATGAGCCTTTTTGCCAGATTTTCACAAATTTTAGTAATTTTTAAAACAACTCTAAAATCAACAAAAATATCCAAATATCTAGATTTAATTTGCATGACATCACCAACAAAATCACTAAGCAACTAAAGACACAAAAGAAAGCTATTAAAAAAACAAAAAAACTAGAAAATCTCAAAAAAATAGTAAAAGCTAATTTTGAGGCCCTATATGGTTGAATTTGACCCCAAAAATGTGTCAATATTTGGTCCAATAAAATATTCTATTAGAATCTTGTAGAACTCTTTAAAATGCATATGCCTATAAAATTTCAGCCCAAACAGACAATCAAGTTGAAAGTTATTACTGTCGCAAGTCCCTGCATCACTCATAGTAAAAAATATATAATATTTCTCATTGAAGGCTAATGACTCGACCATTCCTCTATAGGTTTTTTGTCAACATAAACTAATGTAGGATACCTATTAATCATTCCAAGAAATTCCAACATCTTTATACCAAAATATTTGTTCTAGGCCAATGCCACTCAACATTCTTTATCAATGTCATATTCACTCTTTCTACAATACCATTCTTCTATGGACAATATGGTTTTTTCTTCTACCTATGAATACTACAATACTTATAAAATCTATCAAAATAATTGCAGAAAATTAATCACCATTACCAATCCTCAAACATTTTATTTTTCCTTCTAGTCTATAATACAACCATTACTTTAAATTCTTTAAATCAATTGAGATTATCAAATTCTCTCTTTATAAAACATACACATTTCCTTCTACTATAATCATCAATAAATGAAACATAATATTTTGATTTTTCAATGAAAGGAACATCTATATGAATAAACACATCACAATGAATAAGGTCCAACAAACCACAAGATTTATGAGAACTCAAGTAGAACTGAGTGAGGTTTTGTTCTCCATAAATACAATTCTCACATACGTCAAGAGAAAGATTAAAATGATTCCAAGCTTTAACAATGTTTTAATTTTATGAGGTCCTTGTATCCTTTCCTCCAATGTGTCCAAGTCCCTAGTGGCGTACCATCATCTTATCTATAGGTAAATTTGATTCAAAAGAATAAGCACCCTTAGGTACCCAAAATCCATGACCATCTATGGAAGGTGAAACCATTACGTTTTTCAATAAAGTATCAACTAGATTCAATGTTCACAAAAGTACTATTACACTCAATAGTGTATGCATCTAACTTTATACAATGTTCCAATTAATGCAGGAGCATCTTGGGATCTTGGTAATCTTGCATCAACCAATTATATTTTTGTTTTCAGTAATCTAGTTTATATATTGCTGAGTTTCTTTCAGTGTTCTTTAAATTTGGATGATTTTTTATTACACACCTCATGGAGTATTCAACGGATCATGTCTTACCTTCACCTAGGTTCGCACCTCGATTGGTTGGTTCACATTTAAGATATCTTGAATTTCTTGCAGGACATTTCTATTCTTCATGTTTCATGGCGAGTCTGGGTTTTCCAATATCATGAAGGATTTTCTCAATCAGAATATATTCATGGAAAATATCTCAAGGATTAGAAGTGCATGGTTGACCTACTTGTAGGTTCACTCATCATGTTTGATCTATTTGTGAGAGATTCTTATGATTTAAGTCCTGACCTATAATGCAATATGTTTTCCTATTCTTGGAAAATGTAATATTTCTCAAGCCTACTTGATGCTTGCGAAGGCTTTATAAATTGATCTAATTGATCCCTTAGGGGCATGGGTAAGTAGTATAGTTTTTTTAGTTAGAAATATCAGCATGATCTTTTGATAGACTGTATAAAAAGAGAACCTATAAAAGGCTATAAAATAGGCCTATATGCCTGTAATATAATCTACTGCATGTTTCAGATCCATTGTAATTAATTTATGGATGATAATAAGAAATAATATCTTTCATATCTCTCCATAATTTGTGTTTCTTCCTTTACGTGACTCTTTCAACAAGGATTGGATTGACTTCTTGAGGTTCCTCTTGTCCTTGGCTACACCAAGTGGTATTAGAGAAAGCTTTCGATTCTACTATTGCAGATCATGGATCCTGAGTTGGAGAATTCCCTAATTTGATTAGTTGTATGGTAGAAGAGTGAGGATCCTGACCTGCACTTACAAAGGATTTTCTCAGGATGGCTCGGAGAGGGAATGGTAGAGGTAGAAGGAGATATGAATATCCAATTGTGTTAGATATGTTGAGACAGATTGAATCTAGATTAGATGTTGTTAAAACAACCCAGAGGATACATCAACATATTGAATATGTATGTGATGAAGAGGAAGAAAAAACTGAAGAATTAGCTTAAGAGGGTGAAGCAAAAGCCGAACCTAAACTTGAAAAAAAAGATGAAAAATTCATAAAATCCCTAACTAGAATAAATTCAATACAATATTTTAATTTGCGTAATTATCATGGTAACTTGGTTTTAAAAAGATTACTTGATTGGAACACAAAGATGGAGAATTAATTTGATTATGAAGGTATTGATGAAGATAAGAAGGTGAAATATTCTTTCATAAAGCTAAGAGGACATGCATCATTATGATGGGAACATTTGTAAACTGATAGACTAAGAAGGGGAAAGGACAAAATCAAATCATGGAATATGACGGTGAACAAATTGAAGGCCAAGTTCTTACCTGCTAATTGCCAAGTAAGTTTGTTTAGGAAGATGAAAAATATAAATCAAAATGATCTTACTGTGAAGGAATATACCAAAGAATTCTATAGGTTGGATATCAGATATGGACATATAGATGATGATGTTGACATGGTTGCAAGGTACTTGAATGGTTTGAGGACATCAATTAAATATGAGACCATTTTGGTTAAATTAAACAGTGTCGAGGAAGCTTATCAATATGCCCCAAATGATGAGGAAAAATTGAGTGGAATATTCTCCTATTATTATAGTTAAAGTATGTTATATATGTTAAAGAATTGTTGAAAAGGATTGGTTTAGAGAATTCTAAACTAGAATATACTCCTATTATTACTGAATGTAAATTGACTAAATAAGATGATTCACCGAAGGCTAATGCAAGTAAGAACAGATGAAATACTGGAGGATTGTTGAATTTGACTAGTACTAGGCCAAATATTATGTATACGCTATGCTTGGTAGCCAGATTTCAGCAAGAACCGAAAGAGTCACATGTTATGACATTAAAGAGAATTTTCATATATTAGAAGGGTGCATAAGATTTTGGATTATGGTATCCAAAAGGTTCATATTTTACACTGATAACTTTTACTGATGTTGATTCAGTTGGATGTCTGGAAAACTAGTGAAGTACTAGCAGGGTGGAGCTTATTTTCTTGGCCTACGGTTGGTTTCTTGGTCAAGTAAGAAGCATATTTCTATAACATTATGAATTTTTGATTCAAAATATATTGAAGCCTTCTCATGTTGTACTCAGATATTATAGATGAAATAGACTTTGAAGAATATAGGGATAAATTTTTATGAGCTGATTTTAAATACGTGTGATAATACCAGTGCTATAAATATTTAAAAGAATCTAGTGTAAAATTCCAGGACAAAACATATATCTATCAGATATCACTTCTTGAGAGAGAAGCTATTGGAGAAAGAGGTTAAACTTGAGTATGTTCCTACAAAGGAGCATCTTGTAGAAATTTTCACAAAACATTTGTGCAAGGATACTTTTGAGTATCTCAAGGGGGAGTTGGGCACTCTACCCATTCCTAGCATTCAGTAATGCACCTAGGTGTGAATTGGTACATTGGATTTCATGTTTATTCCTTTTTGGATCAATAATTGGTGGTTTCCTCTCAAGGGAAGTAGATTAAGTTAGTAAGGGGGAGTTTGGCCCATTATCAATTTTGTGAAAGGGGGAGAAGAGCGATGGTGACCATAGAACATTGATGATGATATATATTTAGTGGAGAATAGAGAAATTTTATGATGATATCTTTTGATGTTTTGAGTTGTTTTATTTTTCATTCATGAATGTTTCCATCAATGACAAAGGGGGAGATTATTATAATGTGAAGCTGATAACATAATTCTTTTTGTGATTAATGGTTGTTATTGATTTCAACATATTCTATGCATAGATGTGAATTGGTTTTTTTAGCACTTCAGTAGAAGTGTGCATCATATGATGTGCTTTAAATATATAATCTTATATGTACGGGTGTTGGTTCTATTTTTTGTGCAATATATTGTGGATCATTTGTTTGGGTTCAGTCCTATCTTAGAATTTTTCATTATGCTTCAATACATATATTTGTAACATATAGATCTTATAAGTTGGTACCAAAGATCTCGATGATGGTGTAGGGTGTTGTTATGTTCAATGCATGTTTTATTGATTGAGGTGGTCCATGTTTCATTCCTTAACACCATGGAAATGTTTTAGTGTAACCTATTTCAAATTGGATTAGGTAAATAATTTGTTGTTGGCATAAGATAGAATGAGAGAGAAATGAATTTACTTATTGTTGTATGCTTGTATGTGAATATATGTGAAGTGAATGTGAATCTTCCAAGGGAATTTTTGTGTGTTGATGTATATATGATTTGTTTTAATAAATAGAAAATTGTTATATCATGTATGCATTGTAGAGCATCGGTGACAGTGACTTCAGTGGTGGATTCAACCTTCATTTCTTATATTCTGGCAGTGAACCTATTTGTATTGGTAAGGAGCCTATTGGTATCCGCAACTAGCCTTTCTTATTTATGGATAGTTAGTTCAACTGGTAGTGAGCCAAGCAGTAGTGAGCCCTTGTAAAAATAACCTTCACTAGCGATACCTTAACCGCTATTTATTTCATGAGAATTAGCTTCTCCGTGGTTTTTCTGAATTTGGGTTTCCACGTAAATTCTGGTGTTCATTGTGTTGATGGTTCTATGCTTTGATATATATTTTTTTTATAGGTTTATGATTTATTTATGTATTTACCATATTATATAATTGAAGGTAATTATTTGTTTATAACTTATTCAACCCCCCTAATTTATTCAACCTGTTCAACATGACCAACAATATTTAAATGAGGATTATCATCCAAGTAAACCTTAATTCCATCAAATTCTTCATATTCAAAAAATGAATCTTTATTAGAGGTGGTTTCTATTGGTTGTATTTTGCATTTTTTGCTAAAATGCCTGTTTCCTTGCTCTCCCCTCTGAAAATTTTTAGGTTTTCATGCCAAATTGTCAAAATCCTGATAAACCCTGAAAAACCCTAAGGCCAAATGTTAAACGATGTATTTTAAACCCTTATCCATGTCTTTCTATTTCTTCATTACCTTTTTCAGTCACTAAAGGCATGTGCTATTTCAAAAGTTTAAGTCAGGTCGCTTGATCGTATGACCCAGAACGAATATGCCAAAACATCTCCCGACTTTGATTTTACCTTGTGTCGCTTAGTCTCATGAAGAAATAGAATATTCTCTAAGTGTATCAAGACTTAGCGATCTTCCTTTGGTCGGGTTGTCGCTTGATAATCTTGTTATGAGCTTTTAAAAGACATGGGACCCACCTCAATCGGGTGATCGCAAGAAGATTTTGAAAGTCAATGAAATGTCTCCGGACCTTGCACCTCCTTCATGTCGTGTGATCGCTGGATCAGGACATCAAAACAGTTAAGGCTTTTCTTCAGTCGCGTGGTCTCGTGATATTTGGCAGTTATGAGATAATGGTCACGACTCAGCGACTAACAGTTACAGGTTAAGTGATTTCCCTCAGTCGGGATGTCGCCAGAACAGGAGTGATGAGTCAGACTTCCAGAAAGCATAAAGTGGACGAAGTAAAAGATGAAATCTGTCAGAATGATAGTGGTTGTCGTGTGATCGCTAGATGAAGAAAAAGGATCAAGCGATATGGAGACTTAATTCATGTTACCCTCGGTCGCTAAGTCTACTGATATTTTAAGGGTATGTGAAATTGTGAAGCGATTAAAAGACAGCCGTTCGATGAATAAGTAAAAAGATCTGACGATGGTCGCTGAGTCTGGTGATAAAAGTGCCCCTGGGAAAAGTCCTTCTGACTAAGCGATTAAGGTATGTCGCGAAGTCGCTGAAAATAGAGAAAGGGTACTTTTTCAGTAAAAGATTATATTAAGTGGATCACCCGACTCAGCGACCAAAGGGTTGTCGTGAAGTCTTGAAGTAA